>JAPDSC010163534.1:254951-267090 GCA_026290005.1 Latrodectus geometricus
AAAGGGTTTTTTTTTTTTTTTTTTTTTTTTTTTTTTTAAGAAAAATTAGATAATATACCTTTTTTTTCTGTTACCGAAAATAAATATATAAACATATACGTTATTTCTGCCATTGGTAGACCACCTTCGATTTTTTAAATGTGGAGTAGACCACGGATCCCAAAAGTTTGGCCATCCCTGCTATAAAACATAATACGGTTCATTATATAAATACCAAAGGTCCACCAGTCGTAGCTAAGCCTAAACGTTTAGCACCTGACCGTCTAAAAAGTGCAAAAGCTGAATTTCAGCGCATGATTGAACTGGGCCATATGCGAGCATCAAAAAGCCAATATGCTTCTCCTTTGCACATGGTGCCTAAAAAAGGTACTTTCGAGTGGAGACCGGTCGGTGATTTTCGTGCCCTTAATGCACAAACTATTAAAGAGCATTATCCGATTCCTTGCATAACCGATTTTACTTCAGATTTGCATAGCAAACTAGTGTTTAGTCATGTCGACCTCGTCAAAGCATATCATCAAATTCCGATTAATCCTGCAGACGTACACAAAACTGCGATTTGTACTCCCTTTGGTCTTTTTGAAAGTCTGCGCATGCAATTTGGTCTTTGTAATGCGTCCTCAACTTTCCAACGCTTTATTGATGAGGTAACTCGAGACTTACCCTTTGTATACGCATTTGTTGATGATCTACTGATAGCCTCCAGTTCGGAAAGCGAACATCTAATTAATTTAGACCTATTGTTTTCCAAATTAAATGAATATGGATTATGTATAAATACAGAAAAATGTGAGTTTGTAAATCAACTATTGAATTTCTAGGATTTAAAGTATCTAGTAGCGGAATTGAACCCTTACCAGATCGAGTAAAATGTATTTCAGAATTTCCTCGACTGACTACTCTAACTCAGTTACGTCGATATTTAGGACTTTTTAATTTTTATCTTAGGTGTATTCCGAAAGCAGCTGACATTCTAGCACCCCTAGTAAAATTCCTGGAGGGCCATAAAAACAAAAAGAAACACCCTCGTTCTAGTGCAAATGACAAGGAGCAATTAATTTGGGACGAACAAGCAAATATTTCTTTTGAAAATTCAAAACAAGCAATTGCTAAAGCAACGCTATTAAGACACCCTATCCCAGAAGCAGAACTAAGTTTATGGGTAGATGCTTCAAACGTAGCAATCGGTGGTTCCTTAATGCAATTGTCAAATAGCAATTGGGAACCCTTAGCCTTTTATTCAGTTAAGTTAAGCAAATCTCAAAGAAATTGGTCTACTTACGACCGCGAGTTATATGCTATATATTCTTCCAAAAATAAATTTAGACACATGTTAGAAGATAGATCTTTTGTCATATTTAGTGACCAAAAACCCCTTAGCTATGCATTTCAACAGAATCCTGACAAATGCAGTCCTCGCCAACTACGTCACTTAGATTTTATTTCCCAATTTTCCACTGACATTCGTTACACAAAAAGATCTGATAACATTGTAGCAGATGCACTCTCTCGCATTGAGATAGACGAAATATCTACTTCAGTACTATACTTTAAAGAATTTGCCTCAGCTCAATCAAAACATGAGGATTTGCAAAATCTTTTAACTGAGAATAATACTTCCTTAAAGTTAGAAAAACATTACTTTCCTCTTGAAAATATTAACCTTTATTGCGATCTTTCACAAGCTACCCCTCGTCCATTCGTTCCAAAATGTATGCGCAGAAAAATATTTGAAAATATACACTTTCTTTCTCACCCAGGTATTGCAGCTTCAATTGATTTAATCACGAAACGCTTCGTTTGGCCTGGCATGCACAAACATATTAAAGATTTGGTTCGCAGCTGTGTTAAATGCCAAAAAGCTAAGATAACTCAGCACACTAAATCTCCAATTGGCACTTTTGCTACACCAGATGCTCGGTTCGCACATATACATATTGATTTTATAGGACCTTTACCTCCTTCTGAGGGAAAACAATATTGTTTGACCATTATTGACAGATTTACAAGATGGCTTAAAGTCATTCCGACAGAAGACATGACTGCAGAAACAACTGCTCGTGCAATAGTACGTGGGTGGATTTCAAGATTTGGATCACCTGTCACTATTACTACAGACCAAGGCAGAAATTTCGAATCACATTTGTTTCATGAACTCACAAATATGTTAGGGTGTAATAGAATTCGAACCTCACCTTATCATCCTCAAGCTAATGGAATTATCGAACGAATGTATCGACACCTTAAATCCTCATTAAAAGCTCACAATCAAACAAATTGGACAGAAATTTTGCCAATCGTATTATTAGGTTTGTTGATGGCTCTGAAAAACGACATAAAAGCAAGTAGTGCCCAACTAGTGTACGGCACAACACTTAGATTACCATTTGATCTCATTTCAAGCAATTTAACTAATCAGTGTGTTAACACAACTTATGTATCAAACTTAATTAACATGATGAGAGAATTGAACCCAATCACCACCGCAATCCACGGGAAATCCAAAACATACGTAAATTCTTCACTAAAAACCTGCACTCATGTATTTTTAAGATCGGATAAAGTTAACCCACCATTAGCACCTTCTTACACTGGACCACATTTAGTTACCAATAGAACAGATAAAAATTTTGTTTTGGACATTAACGGTAAACATTACACCGTTTCGATCGACCGATTAAAACCAGCGTATCAGTTCTCAGATGAAATGGATAATGTCGAATTAACCATGTCAAACAAAACTTCTAATAGTTCTGACATTCAGACTCCTTCACAACCACTGCACAGTACTAGAAGTGGTAGGAAGATTCATTTTCCAAAACATTTAACTACTGAATATGTAATGTAGATAAATAATGTTTTGTTATATACCAAAACTAAAAATACTGCAAATTAATAAACTAGAATATGTGTAAAATATTACAAAGAATATAAATTCATGGTTTATTTTGTATTAAATCACCAATATATATCAACATTTTGTTTTTAACAAAATGTTGATATATATTGGTGATTTAATACAAAATAAACCATGAATTTATATTCTTTGTAATATTTCATATTATTGAAAATAGCTACATGTTTTGTATGTTTGTATATTTTTCTTTGTAACGCGAACTAAGTCGCTGGGGGCATAGTCTGTAGTGATCCCTTTCTCACATCCGTAATTAGTAACGGAAATGGCGTTTTCGCTCAGAGGTACGGACGCACAGTTCAGACAGGAAATACATTCCAACCCCCTTTTTCTCTTGGGGGAAGCAGGCGCCAGGGAGAACGTGATATACCAGTTGAGCAGAGTACGATGGACCCCAGCCACTTGGTACGTGACCGTCTTGCGATGTAGTAGAAATGTAATAAACGCTTCCTTGAATTGAAGTCTCAATTCCGTTCTTCACTCCGAACACTGATCACTAATCACAATACTGTTCTGCATGCCATTTTCGTAAATACTTAATCATATGACCTCATTGGTCACATGATTAAATACCCATGAATCAGAGGTTGAATTACTAATAGTAGTAACTTTCGCTATTAGGTTAATGGTGAATACCATTTCTAATTCTCCGGTTCAGGTTGCTACCTAGTGGTTACCAAAATGGTGGTTAACCTCTTGATCAAAGTTAATGGTGAATACGGGAGTAAACTTATAATATTAGCAATTCTCTGAAAGATCCAGTGATGATGAAATCACCAGCTACCGAGAAGAAAAAAGAGGCCGAAAATCAAAATACTACATTCGAAACCAAGGAGACCCGATGTGGATGAAAAGTTATACAGTGAGCAAGATTCTAAGAACACAGTTAGAGTGTATTAAGATTGTTAACTGTGTTATTAAGATTTCTTAACACAGTTGCTAGGAACATGGAGGAAGGAACATAAGTATATTCCTTCCTCCATGGATAGGAAGGGGGTACATTGGCGATTATCATTACAGTATTGCGCTAAGAATTCGTTAATGTTAAATTTAAAAAAAAAAAAAAAAAACAATCTTGTCTACGGCTTCTCAAATAATAATTTTGAAAGCCTTAGCATCCGCAGTATCAAAAATAACTGAAAATAAAGACTAATAAAGGTTTGAGAATAGTAATTAATATAAATATTATTTAAATTTTCAAGGAAACAAAATATGCTATCAAAATTTTTGATTTATTCTTGACCTAGGTTAATTCTAATCTCAACTAATTTTGAATTAAATGTTCAACAAAATCTAATCGTGATTAACTTAGTAGTTAAGTAGGATTTTGAGACCGACACGTCTCACATGACGTCATATTATGTATTTTTCTTTTACATTTACGGAACTTTATTGTTTTATCAATATTTATGCACCTGAGAATATTGAAAAATTTGTTTTAAGTATTTTTAAACTTACGCTTTGTACTATGAAGTTTGTATATCTTGCAAAAGCTAATTTAAATTATTGACTGAAAATAAGGAAGCAATGAGTTAACAGCTTAAGACGGTGAAAGTGAAAAACTGAATAAAAACAAAATATTGACGCACTTTTACCCACTACTCTACACAGACATACAATCTTCTCTTCAGGAGTCCATTTTTGAAATTTATAGATCGAAATAAGTACGTAGTAGTACATCTACTTTTGTTGTGATTAGAAAATAAATATGACCATCGCTCAGCAATTTCTTGGTAAAAAAAGCTGTCCTCAGCAAGAAGAGCCGCTTGTTCCAAATGAAAAACCTGTATGTATTTGTCTAAATTATTATTTAAGTTAATACATTAAAATTCAAATTTTCTTATTAAGCAGTTCAAATTAGCATCTACAGAAATTTGTAATCAATCATTTTATGTTTGCAAAGTGTCACTGAATACTGTTTCATATGGAATTTATAAAAAAATTTAAGCTGTCTTATTAGTGTTGAACAATATTTAACAAATCTTCAGTGCATTGTGATATAATGGTTTATTCTCTATTTTATGCTCTAAAAGTCTTCCGGGCCGCTAAAAAAAACTCCAAATTCCTAAGTTTTTTTAGGGAATTTCCCTTTAATGTGTGAATTTGTCCACCCTTTTTAAAAATCTAAGTAAGGAGGAAATAGGTAAAATAATTGTAAATATAATAAAAGTTTTAAAATAAATAATTTTGTGCTGTAATTATACCAGATAGAAATATTGTGAATTATTCTACAAAAAGTTTTCAACTTACAGTGAAATTAAGTAAAAAAAATTGTGCATATATATATAATATATTTTAAATAACTTCTATTGTAGTTAGAGTAATTAATTTTATTTGCATACAATCTGTGCTTGGTAATTTTTACCCATATATTTTCTGTAACGGAACTTTTATTTCTGTTATCTATTTGGTAATTTAAATTTGTTTCTAAATTAAAATTATTTTTACAGTAAGTGCGTCTTTTTTTAAACAAGATTTATTACTGTTTATTATAAGAATATTATATTAAATCATATAAATTTAAAACATAATTTTTCTTTGCATATATAGACTAATTTGAAAGATGTTGAAGAAGGCAGACCTGTTGTTGTTACTATGCATGCTCATGTTAAAAGAGTCAGTTCTCTGACAACTCTTTGTGTTTTTGCTACAGCTTTGTTAGTGTTGACAACTGGCATAATGGGAGGCATATATTTGTATCGTCACTTTGCTCATTATAAAGTAAGATATTGTTTTTGTTATGATTAGCAGATTTTCATGTACAATAATGAAATTCATGATATTTATTGTTTTATATAAAATTGTAGGTTAAAATGTATAAATAACTATTACATGTAAAAGATTCCTTATTAAAATATTGTATATGTACATAAGAGTTAAATGGGTTTTAACTGTATGTGCATATACTATGCTCTAATATTCAAAATTTAAAAAAAAGATGTACAAATATCTTCTATAAAAAATTTATGTTTTTAAATTTATAAAAAGAATTAATTTATCGTTGGCATTTCATTTTGTAGTGTTTTTAATTTAAAAGTAAGTTTATACAATAAAAGTTTTAAATAATATGAAAATATTGTGATTTTCGACATAGCAGCTATAAATAAATATAAAATACTATAGAAACACCAATTATGTGGTATATTTTAAATGAACAAATGTTCAAGTAGGTAACACCAGTGTACTTGATGTATTAGTTTTAAAATTCTACTGAACATAGAGTATAGAATTTTAAAGTTAACAAATATAGTTTTAATTGTGTTGACTATACCTAAAAAAGAAATAAATGAGTTTTTCTTTTTTAAACGCAAACAAAAATAATTGGGGTATGGAGTATAGCACAATTTATCTTTAACCAAGTCCACTTGTTTAATTTCACTTAGTATTCTAAGTGGATTTGTAGTTTTCACTAACTCCATCTAAAAGCTTTCTCACACTTTTACAATTTAATGAATGAGGTTCAAACTGTAAAATTGAAAGAAAATTTGAAATTTGATAAAACGACAATGTTTGCACAAAATTTTAATAACAAATGTAATTTTTCTGCTATGTATGGGAGTAATATATATATGCCTTTTGAAATTTTCTCTAAAATAAAATGTCAAATTGTTTTTATTTTAAGTATTTTTATATACATTTTTTAAACATTAGATTGCTAAAAAATGTTCTGTATTTTTAAATAGATACCTTGATTGTTACAACATTCCTTATTGACTATTAAACTATCAAATAAGTTTTTAATCACCAAAATGCTATTTGAAAGGAAATTTCTTAAGCAGTTAAGTTTTAACAAATTTCTCTATCAAATGCAGATGAAACATTAATTTTGAAACTAAATATTCTTTACTTAGCCTTTTTAACCTGCTTAGAATTAACCTTGTTTCTTGTTGAAATGGAACATTCATGTCTGATTTAATATTTTTTTTTCTTTTGGATATTTATTGTTTTGGGATGTAGGGTATTTATCTTCTTACCACAGCTGGATAGGGTTAAAACAGTGGTAACTGAACTTTTCCGTTCATTTTTATGAAATTGCATTGTGAGTTCAGCTGATATGCTGAATTTACAATCCATATCAAACTACCATATTTTCCTGCATATAATAAGCGGATTATGTGTCAAAAAAGTTCCGAATTTCGTTGTGAGTATTATTCGCTGCTGCGGATAATCTGATATAATAATAATAATAAATAAAAAAAAAAGTTCTCTATTAAAAAAAACTTACAAGAAAGTAGTGAAAGAAATACTGTTTATGTTTCATAAAATAAATAATTGGTGGTACCAAGACACACCTGAGTTATTTAAGCTGTAATTGGCTTTGTCCAATTACGCTCAAAAACGAATTTGTTTCCTCGTAGAGATATTACAGTTGTAAATTCGCTAACGTCATTTCGCAATTTGCCTTGACGTGAGCTGTTTCGATTTGAAAATATTCAAATTCGTATATCGTCATATGGAAGCAAAGACTTTTAAGTTACACAGCAGATTTTAAATTAAAAGCTATAGCGAAATCAAATAAGAAAAAATGGTTACAAGCATGTTAATATGAAGTAAAAAAGTACGCGCAGTATAAATGAAAAATATGTAAACTATGCAGTTTGTAAATAATCCCTTTCTTTTTCCTTAAATTTTAATGAAGCAAATATATATTTTTTTAAATATGTCTAACATCATTTTAAAAGTTATTAGAAGCTAAATATCGATAAGTTTTACAAAATCTTCTTGAAATTATCGATCTTGTGCTTTCATCTCAATTTTATCCCACTTTGCGATGAGGTGGATCTAGACTGATATTTTTTCGTAATAAATGCTTTTTTTTCTATACAATTTATTAAATTTTTAATCATATTGTGCATTTTTTATTTTATGTGACACCCATATTATTAGCAGTACATATTTTAGACTATTCGCCAAAAAAAAATTGCTGTGGATTATGCGATGCTTTTTTTTTCCTTTTATTAAAAAAAAAAGGCTGTGTGGATAATACGACACTGCGGATTACATACAGGAAAATATGGTATTTTTTCTTAACATAAACTTTGAAATTTTATCATTTTATTCAGTTAAGGAATATTATTTACAAAATCAATCATGAACATTTTATACAAATAATCAGGTTTTAATGATTTTTTTCACCAATTGATGAATTCCAGTTCTTTCAATAGTTCAAAAATGTCTCATTTCATGAAAGTATTTTACTTGTTTTAAAAAATCACTTTATTATTTTTGAAATAATATTGAAAATAAGTTTTAATGTGTTTACATTGTTTGCACTATTTATTGTTCCTATTGTTGTAAATGTCAAAATATCTGAATATTTTCATGTTTTTATTTAGAAGATGTTTGGTTTTGGTGCTTTAAATTGTACTTCGAAGGAATTCAAATTCTGATAACAATTTTACTGACCAAATTGTGCAAGGGGGAAAAAATGATTCTATTTTTTTAACTCCTTTTACATGTGTAAAAAAAAAAATTTTTTTTTAAATTGAAAATAATTATAAAACACTGACAATTTTAAATATTTATTTGATAGGACTCCTTTTTATCCAGTTAGTGCCATGTCATGTCATTAATAATTATTTAACCCCTTGATGCCGCGGGCGTATATATACGCCGTGCTAAGCCGATCTGCTCCGGGCGTATATATACGGCTTTCGGAAATATGCTTCTCTGGAATACTCTGCTATCAGTAAAGCTCTACCCATGCCTTTGGAATGCAATAGAATGTCCTTGACATTGTTTGAAATATCTGTTGTGATGATGTTATATCTATTTCAAGCGTGCCTCTTCGTTTCCACTGATACACTGCATAACTGCGATCACCTGTGGGAAAACCGGTGGCACTGGGGAGCAAATCTCGTAAGTTTTCCTCGGCAGGTAAGGGGTTAAGAAATAAAATGAAGCTTATTTGGAATCATTGTTGTGCACAGTGTCATTTCAAGAAAATTGATTTGTTTATTCAATATGGGTTTAAAATGCTTTTATGTCTTCAGAGTAAGCACACAATCATTTTAGAACTCCACATAAAATTTGCAAAGTAAAAGATACAGTAATACAAGAGTAATCTGTAATACAATAGTAAAATTTCTTATTTTATATAGTGCTGAATGTTGAAAAATAATCAAATTACATAAAAGCATAGTAGACACCTTCCAAACATAATGTTTTGTAAATTCTTCAAATTTTTCTACTAAAGTTATTCTGTAAAAATTAACCACAGTATGTGTGAGAATCTAAATGCTGTCCTATAACAAATGATCTTAAAAAGAAATGTTGGCGATAGATTTGACACATTCTGAGAATGAAACTGACTGATCCGATAAGAACATTGCTATTATAAGCACTTGATGAATCTAGGAACTGAGGTTCACCTAAAAAAAATTTAGTTGGATGATCATAAAAGAAAATTGAAATAATTAAAAAAAAAACTTGTGGCCTTGTGTACCATAAGAGTGTACTAAGTTTAAAGACAAGGCTAGGCAATCTTCAAACTAGAAATGTAAAATTTCGTGTACAAAATATTTTAATGATTACGTTTCACTGAACTGTGAATTTGCTTAGTATTAAAAGCAAATATTTTAAGCTAAGTTTACTAATTAATCAATGTGATTGGAAATATCAGTGATACTCCAATACTTTGTTCGATCTAATTGTAAAGATTATAATATTTTTTAATAAGACATTTTTGAGAGAAAAGTGAGTTTTGTAATGCATATTAATGTTGGCTAAATTCAGTGTTTATTAATCATTACATATCAGTGCTTCTGTTTTTTAAATTAATAGTTATAAAATTACATATTTTCATTATATCTATTATAAAAGTCACTAACCTACTTTCCAATTATAATTTTGTGCTCTTGATTTCATATTAGTTTTTTTTATATCAAGTTGTGTTATGGCAAATTGATCACCAATTTCTTTTTTATATGTTTGTTTAAAGTGCAGCTCATTCTTCTTATCCATGAACAATGAACCTTACCTGCCCATTTTTTATCAATATTTTCATAGTCGCAATTTTCCTTATTTAATTTAAGTATACAATTCATTATCTTTGTATTTATTTGCTTCTAAAGATTTTACTCGAATTAATCTTTGATTTGAAAGATTGTAAAAAATGTTCAAAACAAACAATTTTCATTCTTTTCTTTAATCATTATTTGTGTCCATTTTTAATTTAAAATACTACATTTTTTAAAATTTAATTGATTCAAGTATTTTATAAATAATATTCCTACCTTATAGATTTGTTTCATGTATTCATAGTTTTAAGTAGTATGTTTATTTTTGCAATAAAACTGATTATGGAAAGTAATTTTTATAAAAAAATTTTTTTATGTTTTTTATTTGAATTTACATGTCAGAATAATATATTAAAATTTTAAAATGTTAGATTGTGTCACTAAGTACTGTAAATTTTAACAAAACTTTATAAAGTAAATATTTTGTACAAATTTCTCTTAAATTTAAACAAATAGCTTAATGTTTGATAAAATAACTTTTACTCAAAAATTTTAACTATTTATATTATGGATATTTCAGCAAATTAATAGTTTTGAAAATTGTTTGGAAATGTAATTATATCAATGTGTTTGAAAAGAAAGTGTTTATGTATAGTTTAATTTTTTTATATTAATCTATCTCTCAAATATGTCATATTTTGAACTATTTATCTTTAATTATTTAGACCTGTATTGCAGAATTTGATTTATTGATAGTTAAAGTACATTTTGCTCTTATTGAGAATTTACTGCAGCTTGTAGTCATTAATGAGTGCTCAATATGTTACAGTTACATTAGATTTGACATTATTAAGCCTTATAAAACCTATATGTATTTAAATACATTTCAGAAAATAGAAATTGCATATTAAACTAAGGAAAAAGGAACAGAATTATTTTAAGAAATAATGTGAACATTTAATTACCAGTAATGTAAATGTATTAGGTACATAATTACTTATAGTTTGTTATTTTGTTTATTTGATTGAAAGAATTTTTCTTTTAAAGATTCTGTAAGCAGTATAAAAGTAAATTTATGCAGGTTGCAACACCTGTTAATCAAATGTTGTTAATTGCTTGAAAAAATAACTATATGAATAAAATTATGAGAATCTCTCCAAACAGCTTATCAGGAAACAACAGCAAACTTGATGAAAAACTTGCCTCAGGATGATATTCATATTTTGGATTTGATCCAAAATGCAAAAAAGAAAATGCAAGTTTATCACATCTTGTAAATCTAGTTTAACTGTTGTTGTTTATTTATTTATTATTTTTCCCCCTCCTTTCCTACTCTTGAAGAATTAACTTATTTACTTAAGAAAATCAGGTTATGCAGTAGAATGAAATGATAGAGGAAATTGATTATGTTAAATTATACACAATGGAGATAAAACTAATTCTGGCTGTTTTAAAAGGTAATCTGATATCTAAAATAGTTCAAAATTATATTACTTTATATAACTTTCAACTATTTTAAATCAAAAGTGTACAAATGCATTTTCAGTATCTTTAGTTGAAGGTTCTTTCATTATTATGGATGTTATTACTGATGACATGACAATATTAAATGTGGAGAATTAAGAGAGAGTTAAACAATCCACAATGTCATTTGCAAGGTAAAAATTTGTAAAGCACAAATATCATATTTAATTTAAAAATTACCTAGCTTCTGTAGAAGAGAAAACTAATCAAAATTTTACTTTGTATGAAGAAAATAAAATTGTTTTTCTGTCAAATAGTTTTTTGGCTTTGCAGTCCCTAATTCCTGACATTAATGTAATATCTATGGACAGTAAAACAAGAAAAAACATAAAATTCTAATTTTAAAAACTAGTTGTATAAAGGAAACTAAGTTTTCTCAATAAAAATTTTTATTGTGAAAACTTAGTTTCTTATGCACATGAAATGAAAATATTGTGAAATTAAGTAAATGATCTATGAATATTTGAAATTAGTATTTTCTACCTTAGAAATTTTTAAAGTTACACCCTTGCAGCAAATAAATTATAATTTTTTCTTGAGCAAATTCTGAAAATATTTAATATTGGATATTGAAAATTAGATTATTACAGCTATTAAATTCTCATTTGTAATGTGCAAATTTTGAGCATGAAATGTAAGAAAATTTATAAGATTATTATTGCAAGAAAGATTATTAATGTAGAAAATTTTATAAGATTATTGTTTTATCTTGCATAATTAAGATCAGGATTTCTCTTTTTTT
>JAPDSC010163534.1:277090-338120 GCA_026290005.1 Latrodectus geometricus
AACATATGTGTTAAAAGTATCTTTGTTGAATTTGAGTTTAATGTTGAGACTGCATTGAAGCATAGTTGGCTAGGATGCCATTCTCATAATCAGAAGGTAGTGAGTTCAAATCCTGACTTAACCAAAGACTTGCCATGCTCACTAAAGATGGGTGGGGCCTTTAGTGAACACGACTCCCACATTGCTCCATTAATTAAGTCATGGTTACAATATCCTCTAAGTGAAATGACAATTCGGGGGGCGACAGGTCAAGCATCAAATGATCTTCTGCTTGATCCGATGCTTCTATTAACAAAGATTCCCACATTGCTGCTTCCATTAACTGGTAGAGTCCATCTCTGGACTGGATACAGGAAAGTATGCTGGTACAACATTTAAATGTTAAAAAATAGTTTTTGTTAAGAAATTTCTTTTGTGTACTTGGTAAAATGTGAGCATTAAATTTATAAAATCAAATTATAAGAACTTAAATATCATTCAGTATTTCTAAATTTCATAGATGAGTTCTAAGAAATCCTTCTATCCATTTAATTAGTAATACTTTCATTAATATAATTTTAGTTAATCCAATTTTTTGATACTCAATTAATTGAAGCTTTTAATTCAAAGAGAAGTTTATTTTTCTTTTAAAATATCCAATTTATTTATTTACTACCCATTTCAATCAATTGTCAGTGCTTTTATACATATGTATATTTATTCAATTTGATTTAGGGCTTTAAAAGCACATTTATTTTTCAGTATCGTCATTTCCGTGGGTGGTGTTCAATCCCATACCTCCCTGATGTTGAACAAGATCTCAAAGCAGTTGCTTCTAATCTTAAGCAACATGCCACTGAATCATCTGAAGCTAACTCCCCAAAAGTTAATTTCTTTGAGGAAGAATTTGATATTGATGTCAAATTTGAACAGTATGAAAGAATTGAAGTACCTTCTTTTGAACATGGAAGGCATGCCCAATTTGTACATGATTTTATGACAGTAAGTATTATGATGCATGTAGTGTTACAATTGTGTCAATTCATTATAAAATATAAATTACTTATTTTGTTCCTTCAATTAATTTTTTATTTTATATTAATATTTTTGTTTTCTAAGACATCTAATATTTTTAATGGATATGTAAAATAAAGATTAAAGATAGTTTTAGATAAATTGGAAATCAAATAAAATATGTAAAATCATAGAAATTTCTAAAAGAAAATTTAAGGAAATGTGTAAAAAAAAAATTTTTTTTTTGAAGCTAAAATTTTTATTTTTAAATTTCTTTTATTAATTTAAAGTATATGTATAAAAAGTTATCCTGTTTGTGTATTTAATGCAGCATTATAGAATTATCTACAAAAATAATGCTTTTATTGCTTTTCAGACTTTTTCAAGAGATTGGATAATTTGAAGATGTACTAATCTGAATAAAAATACTATTTTAATTTAACTTGAATAAATGTAGTATTCACATACACTAATTTTTTTCTTCCAATTAAAATAACTGTATTTTCAGAATAAAACTGGAATTGTGGATTATGAAAACCGTCGCTGTTTCTTAATGGTATTAAATCGCAATTATGTGTACCCTCCACGCATTTTATATGAACAAATCTCTAAAATGAGGGTAAATCTATTAAAAATATTATATTAACATAAATAATTTTTGTAAATTTGTTATTTAATTTTTGTATCTAAATTATTTTCATATAGGCAGGATATTTTGATGCTGATACTGAAACTGTAAGACATACCATGCAAGTTGTAACACCACCAATTAGTGATTTAAAAAATGTTGGTTTGTTTATTGCTCGAGATTGTGCTCAAATGCCAATCTACATGCTGGAAAAAACCAATTCCCTTGGTGAGCTATATCATAAAATTTTACTCTTTTTTATTTGTATTCTTAATTTGTCTATTTCTAGAATAGCCGAATGTTGAAATAAAGAATCTACAAATTATATTCTCGCATTGTATTAAAATTAGTATAAAAACTATCCTCCAAAGTTGCTTTTACTGAAATGTTACCCATGATTTCATTTATTTTTACATAATAAAAAGAAATGTGTACATTGCGAATGCTATCTAATGCTTACAAATGCAGATAAAATTAAAATTTTCTATCTTCCAATTTTTTAGTTTCCATTTTGAACTTCATGCATTCATTTCTGGAAAATTGTTAGAGTTTGAATTGTTGATTCAATTTAATGAAGAATGCCTATAAAAGATGAATTTTTAATTAAAATTTGGGATTCTCAGGAAATTTTGCCTAGTATGAAATTTACTTGATGGCTTTCCTCTTCCTAGTTCTAATTTTTCAAGCAGTAAGAGTAGAATAATCCCATAAGATCATCAATTATTAAAGAATAAAATAAGTGTGCTTAAACCTTCAATCTTTTTATTTAGTGATAACATTGGTTAAGCTTATAAAGAAAAGAGATGGTACTGCTTGCAACTTAAGTAATGTTTAAGTTCTTTATTTGGTTTCTTTTTTAAATTTACAAATCTTAAAGAGAAAAAGCAAGTTATGCTTTATTCCATTTCCTTTTAAAGAAGTTTTTTAATGTATTCAGGTGATTGATAGCAAAAGAATTTTTACATCTCATTTAATCGGGCAGCATTTTTCATTTGTTTACCTGATTGCTAGAGTAAGACAGAGGCACTGTAGATAATATTCCGATACTAAATATCTCTCCTAGTTTCGAAATTTTCAAAAATTAAAAGAACTTAATACTAATTGCATAATATGATACAAAGTTTGCACAAATATTTACATAAATCGCACAATCTTTACAACTTAATTACACAATATTTACAACAATATTAAACAAGAATATTGAATATATTATACTAAATGCATTGTATCAAGTTGTCTTTACAAATTGCTCTTAAAAAGGTATTGTACAAATTTTTCCACTGGCTCGTGTGAAAACACCTTTTGCAATTTTCAATTTTACTACACAAATCTTACTGTCACCACCTGGAATTACCTCCAACACTCTGGCAAAAGCCCATTTACAGGCAAGTAATCCATCTTCTTCCAATAGCACTAAAGTCCTTAATTTTTAACATTGTTTTTGTTAATCTGCCATGTATGACTTTGTTGCAATTAGATCAGGTAGTCACACTGACAGCTCTACCAAATAATCTGAAAATGCTTTTTCACATGCTGCCAGCATGATTTGCCAAATTAGTAATCAGAGATTTCAATATCGTAGTAATTAGACACCCAATCAAAAAATGTCCTGGAAGGATTTATATCTAACAACAATGGTACTATATGGTGTGAGTTTAAAATATCCTCTATTTTAGCATTTCTTAACCTTTTAGTATTTGTGGCCTAGTTTTCAATCATAATTTTCATTGTGGCCCATGGTTACAATAAAATGTGTACGACAGTAACATATATAAAGTATTTTGAATATTGTGTGTGTCAGTGTTTTTAAATTATTTACAGCTAAATTCAAAACGAGAGTAAAAGTGAGCCAACTTTGTTAAGAAATTGTATCTGGTATTTTGCCAAGTGGATGGTGAACGAATGAAACAAATAAAAGCCCGGAAAATTTAAGTTTAATACTTGAAATGATATCCAAGCAGGGGGGTAACATTTAAAAAATGTGAAAGTAAAAAAAAATTCGTTAATAAAAAATAACCGGGACGGGGAGAGTTAAATTTAAAAAAATGGGAATTTATTTTTTCAAATTATAAAAAAGAAATAGAACAGAAACATGACTAAACAAAAGAGAAAAAAATATTAATATTTGTGCAATAGAAGCCACACAACCGATTCAGTCACGAGTATGCACAAAGCAAATGTTTTTTCATAGGAAGGCTGAAAATGTTTGACAATGCAAATTTTGATTTTAGATTTCTTCTATAGTATTCAAATCTATTACTAATGGCTATGTTATACGTATTTTCATGTTAATTGCAATTCATCGTATTAAATATTTAGAGACGCAGATTTATGCAGACTCGTGGATAAACTTTTAAGCAGAATTAAGCGACCATTAGGAGATAGTCAAGCATCTACAAGTACACAGACAAGTATGGTTCCAAAAGTAAAATCAAGAAAATATTCTCAAGAATACTTAGTTTACCTACACTGAAGTAAATGAACAAGAAATTCTTAAATGACATTTGAAATGCTTAATAGTGAGTATGTCAAGAAACTCAGAGAATTCTTTAAATTAAAATCATTCAAAAAGCAAAAATATTTTTTTAAAGTAACTTCGTGAATAAAAAAGCTTTAATTGCATCTTACAAAGTTTCATATAAAATAGCCAGGTGTAAAAAGCCTCACACCATTGGTGAAGAGCTTTTTTTGCCAGCAGCAATTGAGATTGTAAAAACTGTTTGGAAATAATTTTTAAAAACAATTGCAGTCCATACTTCTTTCAAATGATACTGTTGTTCGTCGAATTGGTGATATAGTAAAGATGTATAGTATCAGTTTTTCTAGAAGATGTGTGGCAAATTGTTTTCAATATAGATTGATGAAGCAATAGATAGTAATAAAGGTGCTCATTTAATTGCCTATGTTAGATTTTGTGATAATATTTCAGTAGTAGAACTACTACTTTTCTACAAATAAGAACTCAAAACAACAGCACTTATATTATCTGATATTTTAAATGATTTTATGAACAAGCAAACATAGAATGGAAAAATTATGTCGAAATATACATTGATGGTGTTCGTTCAGTGTCTGAAAGATTTCAAAGTATATTAATACTTGTAAGACAAAAATTGCCTCAGTGTGTCTGAACACATTGCATGATCCACAGAGAAGCTTTAGCCTCGAAAGAAATGAGTCCTGGACTGAATATTGTAATAACTACGGTTGATCCATAGTAAATTATATAAACATGACTTGAGTTCAGTATATTCAGCGTTATTATTTTATTGCGATTTGAGATGGTTATCACATGGGAAATTTTTGCAACGTGTCTATGATTTAAGAGAAGAAATCGCCATTTTCCTAGAAGAAAACAGACCAGAAGCCGAGAATCTTCACTATAGTGTATTTGTGATGAAATTAAGCTACTTGGTTGATGTATTTGCGAAATTAAATAACTTGAATCTTCAACCCCAAGGAGAAAATATATGTTGGATACGAGTGATAAAGTTGATGCTTTTTGTAGAAAATTGGAATTGTGGAGCAGAAATTTAAAGCAAAAGACCTAACAATGTTTGCGAAGTGAATGATTGTATTAACACAGAAGATTGAAGAAGAGCGTGTAGAAGTTGTTTTTGTAACCATTGAAAATCATTATCCATGTTGGTGAAGAGTTTTTGAACTTATTTTCTTTCTGATGACAAACTGAAAGCAAATGGCAAGTGGGTTAGGGATCCATTTCATAAGGCACCCTAAGGAGTCTCAATTGATGAAAAAGAAAAATTCATAGACTTCATGACAAGTGACAAAATAAATAATTTAGTAAAATATCACTGTCTAATTTTCGGCAGGAGTATAGGGTGATATTTTTGCACTAAAAGCAAGGGGATTTCGTGTTTTATTAATATTTTCAACACCCTACCTTTGTGAAACTGGATTTTTTAGTGTGGTTTCTTTGAAAACAAAATATATGCAGCTAAATATAGAAACAGAACTGAGAGTGACCATTTCTAATGTTAAACCTTCCTTCAAAAAAACTTTGCTCTGTAAGACAGGTCCAAGGAAGTCACTAATAATTATTAAATTTATTTTTGATTTAGTAAGATGTTTTACTTTAATAACTCATTTAATATGTCAATGTATTTTGTTTTCTATGTGTATGTGTGCTTTTCTTTCAGTTAGTTAACCATTTTAAAATATTTTCTCTTGGATATTCTTGTGACTCCCCTCTAGTGTGCTCGTGACCCCCTAGGGGGTCACGCACCACAGGTTGAGAAATGCTGCTCTATTTGAATGGTTATAGTTTTGAATTCCCCCAATGTTAGGTTATTTCTATCTAATAATCATGAGTTTTGGGGGGTGATAGTTGAGACTTAACACCCCTCTTCCATAAACCATCTGAATTGGGAGAACGGGGAAGAATAATTATTGTTTATAAAGAATTTCCATTAGATTGATTCTGTAGAATAAAAATTTGCTACATTTAAATCTAGAATTTGAATTAAATTCTGTAAGCGCATTAATTCTGAATGGATGCCAATAACATTTGTGTCATTGTAAGACAATTGTAACCACTTCACCCCTGCAGAAACAAAACTCTTAAAAGCTGCAATGTAAGCCTCTGAAGTAAAATCACTTACTGTTTTCATGTGAATTGCGTTGATAGCTAAATAAATAAATAAAAAATCGCTATGTGTGATAAATGCCTATTTGTTGGTTGCAACATTTTTTTCAAGTTGGTGGATTTGGAATTATGTGTTCAGAGGTAAGATTGCCCATCTATTATTGCTTTAGATTTGTTTGTAAGCATATCAAACAATCATGGACAGTTTTATAAGTAATCTCCTTTCTGTTAATAAGCCAATATTTTATCCGGATTTGATACAAAAAACCCGGTGCACCAATATGCAAATTTGTAGTATTCATATATCTGTTTTGTTAATTTATACCTACTGGGAAAAATTATTTGGTGTTTAGATTCAAACACAAACCTATATTTTTAAGTCTACCACCAGTTCTCAAAATGGAGTTATTGTCTAAGAAAGAATCAAGTGATCTCACCTTGCTTGATGGAAATACATTAGGATCCTCTTTTAGTGCAGCAATTTTGGGAAAAAACTGACATCCCTGAAAATTTCTTACCATAAATATTGTACTTTCCTCGATTTCCTTGCTAGTTAGATGTGGGGGTGCTAACATCCTTTCCTCACAGCTTATTTTTAATCCTGGAAATATAACTACAAAGTCTAATTAGTTTAAGAAAATTATTTGAATGATTAATTATTAAATCCATTAGTTCATTGGTTAAAGTCTGATGTGTAAAGCTCACGAGTCCTTTCAATTCCATTTTATAGTCAATATCCCTCAAGACTAGTAAATCTTGCTTAAGATTGTCCGATGTGTTCCACCATAACGTTCTCTAAAAGGTTAGTGGCATCTGAACCTATGGTGATATCTGCTGGGTTGTCTTCAGAATTCACATGTCTCCAATCACAGCCCTTGCACAACAACTAAATTTCTGTTATCCTTTTGTTGACGAATGTCTTCAACTTATAAAGCTGAGACTTGATCCAAGCTGGGACTATGGTTGAGTCTGTCCATAAAATGACATCAGTAGGTAAGTATAGGATAGGCATGGTCTTTTTGATTAATCTAACTAGCAACAGTGCGGTCCAAAGCTCCAGACAGGGAATGGTTACTGATTTTAAAGGAGTTTGAAATTGTCCGGACTTTGTGTAACTTCTTATGTACATTATAGCAGCTTAACTTTTCTTAATTGTATCTTCGAAACCATGCACCTCTATCAGGACAGCATCTTTAATAAGGATATACCTGGGAATAGTGATTATTTTTACCTCTTCTAATTTTAAAAGAAATTCCTTTTTCATTTCTTAAGTAAATTTGGTGGCAATAAATCATTCCAATCTAACTATCATTGGCAAAGACTTTGCAAAAAGATCTTTGCCTTTGTCACCACTGTTCCAGTTAAACCTATATGATTGTATAATTTGGCAGTAGCTGAAAAGACTTCTCTTTTTGTGTACCCTTATGTTTTATGTTTACATTGAAAGAAAAATAACCACCTTGAGGTTACCACAGCAATTTCAATGTCTTTACAGTTGTTTGATGAGAAGTTTCTTTAAATGAAATATATAGACTTTATAAAACTTGTTACAGTTCTGGATTATTAGAAATTCGTTTATGGAGCTCCATTCAATCACGCTTTAATATTAGATGCATATAAGCTTTATATGCTATTATTGTACATCCTTGATTTTCTCCAATGTATCAGCTCCACTTAAGAAATCATCCATATAAATGTCTGTACAAGTAATTGCAGCAACTTTGCAGAAATCCTTGCATTTTTCCTCAGCTAAGTCTTTCAAAGTTCTCTTTGCTAAAAATGGAATGCTTATTGCTCTGTAAGTAATGGTACGTAGTTAATAAATTTTTTACTGGAGCCTCTTGACTTGCCTTCTAAGTGATGCATTCCCTTTGGTTTGGATTTATCAAAATCAAACTATTTTCTTTATGTCACCACTAAAGGCATATCTATGTTATTATTATTGACCCCAGACCATTAATGTTTTTACAGGACACGTCACAAACTACTCTTAAAGAAGTTGGTATTTTCCAGCTTAAATACAGCTTGATGAGAAATATTATAAGTCACCTCATTCATTTTATCTTTCACTTATTTTGTACTCTTCCATAAATTCTCAGTACAAATTTGCCATCACTTTATTCCTATCTAATCTATTCCATATAGCATCTAACCTTTTACTAGCATTTTCCTTAAAATGCCCCTGCTTGTATTTATTTCTCTTCCACCCTCTTTCAATGGTAATGGCACTATGAATCTATCAATCCCCTCAGGGGGTTTACTTTCTTTAAGTAAACATGGGTGTCACAATCCTGAGGTACCCCAGTGATCTGGCCTCTTTCCATTCTTCTCTCCTTTTCTCCCTCATTGTTGCCTCTGATGAAGTTTGAGGGCTCCCCTTGAACAGCTGTTGCCGCTCTGTTGCTATTACCTTCTCTTGGGGACTAAATCACCCACGGGTTTGCAGTGCGTGGAGACCATTGTCCCTGAAAACGAGGGCCCAGGTAATTGAGTCTCCCAGAGACCAACACATTACTTTGGCCTCTACTTCAGATAAATGGGAGGAGTGTTGTGGTCTTTAGCACATCAATCGGCTTTATGGATCAAGCAATCAGTACATCTACTGGGTGACTCGTTAAGGGTGGAGACCACTTCAGAGATGTACTGTGAGCATATAGGGACTGGCTAGCTCATGTGCAGTTGACTTGCATCCTCTTGTAGGACTCCGTGGTGGGCGGTGCAGTCTGGTCCCCAAATTTTTTTTTTGATCCACTATGGATAAAAAATCTTTTTCCTCACTCCCAAGAGAGCAACAAATGGTCACATGTAAGGCAAAATTATTTATTGTCAAAAAAATTGAAGTGTCTTTTGAGTCCGTCTCTCCTTTTCTCATTGAAAAGAGTATTACTTTGAATGTTTGTGAAGTAAAATTAATTAAAAATCTTAGATCTGGTGTTCTGTTGATAGAAACAGCATCTGAAAAGCAGTTTATCCTGATACAAAGCATAAAGATTGTAGCTGTTAGCCTCGAACCTCACGAAAATTTTAATTTCTCATGAGGTGTGATATCTGCAGAGGACTTGTTTTATAAGCCAACAGATAAAATATTAGAAAACCTGCAAAGCCAGAATGTCTGTGCTGTCAAACAAATTACAATCAAGAGAGATGGCATTGTCCTAAACACAAAGCATCTCATTTTGACTTTTGTCGTACCAGACTTGCCACAACATATTAGGCGCAGCTTGTCCATTTTTGGACCTTGTGCCAAAAAACCCAACCAACCAGCCACAACATATTAAAGTTGCTTATTTGAGGTATTCGGTTCCACCTTTCATCCCAAGTCCTCTAAGATGTTTCCAGTGTCAACGTTTTGGGCATTCTAAAATGGCTTGCAGAGGTAACCTCTCTTGTGCCCGTTGTTCTGATGTTGGTCTTGACAGTCTTACTTGCGATGCCAAAAAAGTGTGTGTTAATTGCAAAGGTGATCATACTTCTTACTCTCGAACTTGTCCGGTTTGTCAACTGGAAAAATAAATTACTACGATTAAAATTAAAAACAACATATCATATCCAGAGGCTCGATGATTAGTAACTTCGCAGACTCCAGTAACTGGTGTTAGCTATGCAGCTGTAGTTAAAAAAAGTCACTCGGTCATGTAGCACTCAAACCAAAAATAGTTCATGCACTTCAGTTTGTTTGCACCCACAGGCTACGAAAATAAGCATGTCTGAACCCAGTTATACCAAAATGTACTAAATCAAAAGCCTTGAAGGCTAGGAAATTTAAGCTTTCCATGGAAGGCCATCGAATGTCATCCATAACTTCAAAGAAATCTCTTCTTCCTCTGGATGCAAAGACTGTTAAATTGCATCTCTCAGATGATGAACTCAATTTTGAAGATTCATCTCAGATGACTTTGAGTAACAGTGATAACAGTTAGTCTATATTCCATTAATGACTTCCTTTGTTTCCTGGATTTGCCGTAGTTTCCGGCCTCGATTTGGTGATGTCAAATCCCTCATCTCCTACTACAACCCTGCTTGTCTGGCTCTCCAAGAAACATTCCTGAAGCCCACTATTGGCTCTAAACTACGTAGAATTCACTTCTAACGGATACCCTAGCACAGCACATCAGCTGCGCATTGCACTGCAGGCTGTGGCCGTCAAAATTTATACCACATGTCTAATGAGTCTGTAGCCTTTATTTATCATCAAATGACATCATTCAAGCTGAGGAACTAAATGGCTTTGTGTATCAATTCGCAGCTCCATTTTTATTGCTTGATGATTTTAACGGCAATAGTCCTTCTTGTGGTAGTGATGATACGAATTCTCGCGATCGTTAGATAGAGCAGTTCATTTCTGACAACTCTCTCTGTCTGCTAAATATCGGCAAGAAAACTTATTTCCACAAACCTACATGGACACTTCACTCTCTTGACTTAGCTATTTATTCTCCCCTACTTCTGCCATTGCTGAATTTTGCCGTAGGAAATGACCTTTTCAACAGCGATCATTTCCCTCTTATCGTGACTCAAACTGGAGGTAATGTGTCCCATAGGCCACCTAATTATGTGTACAGTCGAGCCGATTGTCTTCTTTTCACCCAATTGGCTATGATTACGGAAACAAGAGTTAAGAGAGGGGATATTGATGATGCCTTTAAATATGTTGCTCACACAATAATCAAAGCTTCGGATGTTGATATTCCTAAAAGTTTTTCTATTCCACGTAAGCTTATGAAGCCATTGTGGAATGAAGAGTGTCGACTATCTTAAGAGAAACAAAGGAAGCAATGGAATATTTTTCGAAGATACACAACCACGGAGAACCTTATTGCTTTTAATAAAGCCAAAGCTCAAGCTCTTAGAGTAAGATGCCAGAGTCAAAGAGAATATTGGATTCATTATGTGTATTCGATTACCTCATCAACATGTCGCAAACAATTGTGGAGGAATGTGATAGCAGCCAGTTGTATTTATCAGGATTATTCCATTCCTGTTTTAAAAACTGGAGCAGCTGTGCATTTCTCCATGGTGGATATTGCCATTTCATCTGAAAAATTTTTGCAAGTGTGTCCACCTGTGATTCATGTAGAACTACTTTTCAACGGTCTTAAAGAATAGCTGAGCGGACTCCTCTACGGTTTTCCGATTGAAGTAATCTATCGTACAATTGTGCATTTTGGAATGTCAGAATTGAAGACTGCCTTATATCAGGCAAACACCAGTCCCGGACCTGATGGAATCTCTTATCAAATGCTCCGTCATTTACATCCAAATTCATTATTGAATATACTTGTATTGTTTAATAGAATCTGGACAGAACATGCTTATCTCACAGCATAGAGAGAAGCAATAGTGATTCCAATTTTGAAACCGGGCAAAGATTCCTCTAACCTTATGAGTTATCGTCCTTATAGTTCTTACAAGTTGCCTATGCAAAACTTTCAAGCGTATGGTCAATGCTATACTCACCAGCTTCGAAGTACTAGTTTATGTAGTACTTCAATGCAATAATACTTAAAGCGAGAATCATGTCTGTATTACTAATTTTGTTAATTATGTTATAGTTAATTTTTGGTCATAGAAAATATGTACAATTTATTTTATAAACACAAGTTAGAGTGACATATTCAAATTTTTAAAAAAATTTCAACAGCAATATTTATAAACATAGCATTTAAATAATTCATTTGAGTAATATCTGACTCAACTTCTTATCAGACTATCTCGATAAAAACAATCTGACTATCTTCATAAAATATATTTATCATTTTAGTAACCATAGTCAACATTTTAAAAATACATTAGAAAGAATAATTGTTGACGACTTGCAAATTTCATATCAAGGATCTAACATGAATGTAATTGAAAGACAATTTCAAACAGCTGTAAATAAACTCACTGCTTGATGTGCACAAAATGGCCTTAGCCTGTCTCGATTAACAGTTGTTGTGTTCATTTCTGCAGGAAACCTGGTTTTCATCATGATCCTGTGCTTCATATAAAAGGTATACCTATCCCTGTGGTCAATGAGATAAAAATTTCTTGGGGTTATTTTCGACAAAAAATTAACTTTCCTTCCACATGTATTAAATCTGTGAAAGAAATGCCTAGGATTGATCAATATCCTCAAGGTGCAGATCGCACATCACTCCTTCGAGTTTATCAGTCGGTAATTTTATCTCGCATTGACTACAGTTGTGCTGCTTATGGATCAGCTAGATTTGCCATCTTACTCATATTGGTCACTATTCACCACTCTGCTGCATTTCGCACTTCACCCGTCCAGAGTCTATGTAATCTGCGTACAATAATTAGACCTGTGGTGGATGCAGCTGTCTCTAAATTATTAATTAAAAATTATGTCCTCACCGCATCATTCCTTATATTCTACGATTCCAAATACAGCTCTAAAGAGATTGTATAATACTAGACCATCCAGCATTCAACTTTTTCTCATGCCTATTCAAATCCTATCTTTTACTGTCTGACCTATGTGATGTCCGGATTGAGTTTACAGACTTCTTCGTACATCCTGCTTGGTATGACCCTCACATTACAGTACTCAATGCCTTTGACGACTATAAAAAGTCGAAGACAAATCCTGTTATTTTCCAACAGCTTTATTCATTTCATCGCTGTCAGTATTGTATGTACACCCCCGTCTACACAGTATGCTGTGTGCACACCCATCTACACAGTTTACAGATCGATCCAAAACTGGGACACGTTGGCTGTTGAGTTTATGTTGACAATATCTCCTTCAGTTACAGCCTTCACAAATCTTGCTCCATTTTCACTGCTGAAGCCATGGCTATGTATTGTGCACTTCAGTATGTAAGTATTAAAAATGTACATAAATATTGCATATATACTGACAGAGGAGTGTTTTAGAAGCTTTGAAAAATTGTAACTATAATTGCCATTCAGTTGTGTGTGTCCAAAATTTTCAAATTGCTTGATTCAATCTTTCGAAATGGATTTGAGATACTGTATACCAAGCTATATAAGAATAAATGATAATGAGAAGGCTGATGTGGCTACAAGATCTGGATCCACTTTTATTCTGCCTTCAGTTCCATCAATAGATATGAGAAAAGGATTAAAACATTTTGTAACTTCTCTTTGGCAGGAATCTTGGAACATGCAAGTCAGTAACAAACTCTTCCATTTTTTCATTTATCATTCCATTACATGTTTTACCTGTACGAAGCACAGATGTCAAACTGACTTCATATTGATCACACTCGTTTCTCCCGCGAACATCTATTCTTGAGTGATTTAAATCCTTTTTGTGAAACGTATGATGAACCATATGCAGTACATCATATTTTAATTGTGTGTCCAGATTTTAACCATTACAGCTTCATATTTTTTAACAGTAATATTTTAACAAGACTTGCTAGGGGAACCACCCTATCGCAATCATTTCGCGTTTTTAAAAGCTATTAATTTTATTCATTTTATCTAAATTTAAAAATATTTTAATCACAAGTTTTTATTTTATATATAATATGCTTATCATTTAAACACAATATTTTAAAATTATAAAATACGAAAATAAGCTTTTAAAGGCTTGAACAAAATCAGGATAATTTCCAACTGATGTCTGGTGCAGCTTGTCCTTACTCGGACCATGTGCCATTAAAACCAATCAACTAAAAGATTTCGATTTAACATTATTAGTGTTAGGTCTATTAATGACTTTATTAGTGTTTGGAGTAGAAAAACTATTTGTAAAAGTTGGTGTCATTCAGATGAAGTGCAAGAATGTGGATCCATTAAACGAACGACCTAGCTCTTTCTTCAAGAGTGAAATTGATCATCTTTCCCTGTGAGATAAATGTGTTTATATATGTGAAAATCACTTTTTAAGAAAACAAACTGTGTTGCCTCTGTAACAGGTGTTCAGTATTCAATTAAGTGGTCTTTGAAAAAAATTTATAATTCCAAAACTAAGTTAACTAAATGTATGATTTTAAGTCTAATGTGATGTCAAATGTGAGCATTGTTGCTTAAAAGTAAATTAGATAATATAACTTATTTGAAAAGAGGCAAATTGAAATTTAATAGCAGTATGGTAAATTTCATCTACTTTAGTATAACTTTGAATTGAAAAAATTGAAATATTTCTAAAACAATTTTGATTGTTAAAATATAAAGATTATATATATTCAATGAGTGTTGTTGCATATCAGTTATTGTATATTAATTACATGTTTTTGAAAACGGCTTGTGTTTCAGTGAATATTAACTATTATATAAAAAAATTCATTTCTCAATATTTGCATTCCAATTCTAAAACATTTTATTTCTATTAAATTTTTTCCTCAAAATTGTTTTCTCGGTCCAAATCTTGAAATTTGTTATCTAAACTTTTAAATTAGAATTCATAAACAAATATTATAAAAAAAATCTATATCCATAAAAACTACATTTTAAAAAATATTATGTATTAAAATATTTAATATAGACAATAATTTTTTTAAGGATTTGCATGTTTCTGTGACCTAATTGCTTATAGTAGCAAGAAAACGTAGAATTTTTTTCAAGTTATTCAATTTGGAAAATCTTACTTTAATGTTTAAAATAGTGAAAATTATTTTTAATGTTATATGCAAATTAATATATTTAATACTATTATTAAGATTTATTTCTACTGATCTGTTTCTTTTCAGTGTTCAAAAGAAGTTTGGATAAGTCCAGTAAAGATTTATTTGTAGAATTTGCTGGTAACAAAGTTAATGAGTTTAAAATCATCAATTTGAATGATGCCACTCCTGGGGATAACCCTGTTGCAAGCTTTTAAAATCTCCAATTTTGCAATATTTGTAATTATAAATTTGCTTTTATCTAATATTATATGATTTATTTATATCTTAGAATAGTACTTGATGAAATAATGCATAGCTGCATAAATTATATTAAGCATTTCGAATATTTTAATATATTCGATATTAAAATTAGACCATATCTGTCAAAAAAAAAAAAAAAATTAAACTAGTCATAGGAAGTAGATTTTCTTAAGCACAATTGTATGTCTTATTATTTGTATCTATAAGTTTGGTGTTTAAAATTTTAAAGTATCTGATATGTTTGTTTTTATTTAATATTTTCATTGTATTTTTTTTCTATAAAATCAAAATTTTATATTAGTATTTCATGTAATTTTATTTGTATTTTGTGTGTATTAAATGTTTTGTGCAACTAAAGCTATGTTACTTTATGTGAGTATTTTGTTCATTTCTGTATTAGCTAATTTCAGTGTTCATTTTTTCGTTTGTTATAATTTATTTTCAGATTCCATGTAAGTGATTTTTTATTTTCAGTTTAAAATATGGACATTTTTATGTGTTCATTTTTAAGAAAAAAGAATTTTTTCACAATAGAAATTTTTCTAGGATTCATTAATATTTATTTTTATTTACTTTTTTTTTTTTTTTTTTTTTTTTTTTTTCCCTAAAAACATCTAATAAAATGCATAATTTAAATAATTGCCATACATTGCCAATGTATCTCTATTAAAAGTTTCATGATTGAATTAAAAGTTTAAAAATACTTGTTATAAAGTGTGTTATTTTTGAATAAAGTATTATTAACAGAATGTGTATTTATCTGTGTTGTACAATTTCTTGGTAATATAATTGTAGTTTTAAAACAGCTGAATGTTAGTGCTCCTGCTTTTAATTCAACAGTTCTTAGGTTGAATTAGATGTTTGTAATCGTTTTAAATCCTCTTTAAACTGTAGATCCTAGTTAGCACTTATGTGCAAAAAATTACCATTCAGTGATTAGCAAACTAAAATAAATGAAAAAATTTCTGATACCAAAAAATTTTATGTATTAAAGATTTATGAAAATAAACAATAAGATGAAACTTTGGCTTTCACAAATAACATGTAAGTGAAAACTGATTTTTTTCATAGTGGAAGAAAATATAATTCCGGAAGTCATTGAAAAAATTGCTAGGTATTGCATAAGAACTGTATAAACACAATAATTTATAGATTCACATATGCAAACTAGTTTCAATTAAATATATTAGCTGGACAATTCTGCATTTCATAACTTATATTCTAACATCAATTTAATTTCAAATAACAAGATATCCACTTCAATGTAAAACAAATGAAGTGTTTTAAATGATATCCCTTTTTGTATAAATTAGTTTTCATGCCTCCTTTATTAATGGCTTAAATTTATAACGTTCAATTTTCATTTGAAAGAAATAAAAAAAATATATTATTTGGGGATATTTGGTTCTACATTACCCATTTGTTAGTCAAATAGTGACAAATAAATGGGTAATGCAGAAATTGGTTTGTGATTTATACGCATTTATTTACTAATAGGTGTCAAACATAAAATCTTTGTAATAATTGTTAGATTATATTGTTTCATTTATGAATTGCAAAGAAAAATTATGAATATCATCTGGCAGAAAAACATTTAAATGTCAAATCAATGAAATCATGGAATGCTAAATTTAGTAAAATATCAGGGCAGTTAACGAATTCAATATTAGAATTATCAATATGTTATACATTGAAGGCACATAATTTTGATTTGAGAATTTATATATTTCTCTTTTTTTTATTCTCAGTATTTTTGTTTGTTAAGAATATCAGTTTATTTAATTTTTATAATTGCTTTTGGAATCCTCATCCTCTGATATAAAAAAACAATACCAAAAACGATTATTTAAAAGCTTATTTTAAATGCAGTAGGTGCCACATGCATCAAAACGTGAATTTTGTTTTTTTAATTTTTTTAAAGTCCATTTATAAATAAGTACATGTTATTAGTTCACAAACTAATCCAATGTATGTATTAAGTAAAATTTAAAAGTTTATGATCTTGAATTTATGTTTGTAGTTAAATAATTGTCTTGAACAATTTGTAAAAATTTTTTTAAAAAAATTATAGCTGAATACTGTTTTTATGCTCTTCGTTTTTATTATCGCTTTAAAACTGGTGAAAATATATATTTGATAAAGCTTAAAGTTAAGTATAAAATACGTCCTTTTTGTAATTTTCAAATATTTTTTATATTGAATCTAAAATAAAACAATCTATTAAAAATAATTCGCCATTTAAGACAATATTATCATTAAGATGTATCAGACATATTTCATAAAAATGCAACGCGCGCACCCTTTTAAATTTGTATTGAAAATTAAAAATGTTTGAGTTGTAGAATATTTAGATAAAATATTGTGATTTAAAAAAATTATGAATGTAGTCAACGAAATTTAAGTAAAAGCAATTCAATAAAGTTTTAAACATTAAAGTTAATTTAAAAGCGTTAATTATATGAAACATCAGTTATTTTAGAACGAATCATTTCAGTACTTTTTGTGATTATATATATTTATATAAAGTAAGAGTTTAATAAATTTATAATCGAGTACTACCACGATGAATAAATTCATATCGATGTTAATGATTGTCACGAGAGAGAATTTTTAATGGGGAAAAAAAAATAAAGACAAGCTATTTAAAAATATCAGAAACATGATACATTTTGGATAATCAAATTCTTTAAAATAAGACAAAAATGTCAGGCAAGGAATTTATTTTTGATAGTTTAAATAAGGGGTTGCCAAAAAGGTGGATATCGATCCTTGGGAGTTGGTATAGTATAATTGTTTATGAATGAATACCAATGCCATTCAAAAGGGAATTTATTGAAGGCAATGTAGTATATGTAATATTCAGTACTAATGTGTAATACCGTTAACCAGGGAAAAAATGGCGCTAAATAACACGATTTTTTTGCCAGTAGAAAGCTAACAAATATCTCGTTTAAAGAGCACCTCTCATAAGGATTAATTCGCAAAACAAATCGTAAAAAAAAAATGACCTAACTAGCGACGTTTCTCATAACGAGAGAGCTGATTGTGCTCGTATTACATCAATGTGTTTAGCACTTGCTCCAGTAGTATCGCTTGTGATCACACATTTTCCTTAGCTTGTGTTATGTGTACATGAATAAAAATCAATTAAGATAATTATTAGAAATATAATCTGAAAGTATATTTGTAATTGTTGGTAAGAAAAGTTTAATAAACCCCTGCAAAAGCATCAAGAAAAGTTTTAAATTAATAAAAATGAAACACTAAATCATTGAAAAGCAAAAACGAGTTGTAAGCGTGGCTGATCTAGCATGCAAATCTTACACCAACGATTTGCACTATCCTCAAGGGCAAGATTAAGGAGATTCACAGGAAGTAACAATACCTGCGCAACCGATAGATATTTTCGACGATATTAAAAGGTTGCTACACATAAAGATAAAAGCAATTGTATGACAGGACTATTAACAAGATTATCATTTGTGGGAAGATGAGAATGATTTTCCCCTATCTCGTTAAGAAGACGCCAGGATTATCAATGGCGAAAAAATATTTAGGGGGAGACGGGTGGCTCAAGAGGAGAACCGGCATCCGCAACGCTGTGAGGCGCGGTAAAGTAGCAATTCCGACACAAAAGCAGCAAAGAACTTCATCGGTGATTTCAATGAGCTCATAGATTCTGAAGATTACTTGCTGCAACAGGTTTTTAATTGTTACGAAACAGGAATCTTCTGGGAAGCCGAAGCGAACGTATATGACAACAGAGGACAATGCATTGCCGTGCTAAGCCAATGATAGACCGTCTCGGGTTATTTTCTGATAATGCAAGAGGAGGTTAGCAAATTAAGCCGTTTCTTTTTTACAATGTTAGAACTAGACGAGCCTTCAATCAATGTAATACCCAGAAGAACAGGCTAAAAGTGATGTGGAGGTCCTATGGGAAGGCTTAGGTGACATGATCTTTTTTTGCCGAATGGATCAAAGAAGTGTTTTGTCCTGTAATAAAGTATTTGCTTGAGATTGATCTGCGACTCCATATCCCGCTTGCTATGGATAACGCTCCTACCCATCATCCAGGAGTACAAGTTGACCTCCATGAAGAATTTAAATTCATAAAAATCTAGTTTCTGCCTGTCAACACCACTCCGTAATTCCAATCAATGACCAGTGAATTATTTCTAACCTTAAGAAGCTAAAACACTCTTCTAACATTATGTACAAGTGACTGAAGAAACCAATCTCACACTCAGACAGTTTTGCAAAAATCATTTCCACATCGTTACCAGCCTTAAAATTATCGATAAGTCATAGAAGGGATTACCAAGAGAACCCTAACCTCTGCTTGGAAGAAGCTTTGCAGGCGAGTGTTGTCGAATGTGATTTTGAGGGGTACGAGATAGTACCTACGGTTCCTGTAATTAACGAGAGTGTGTAATTTGGTTATTCATGGGAATTGGTGGTGGATAACAGTGGCTCAAAGATCTTGTGGAAGAGCACAACTCATTATCTGAGCAAAGAAGAACTTATGGAGTTACATTGTGTTTCATAGCAAGAAATTTTGGAGGAACGTTTATCAGAAAATGTGATAACACAAAAGCGATAATCCGGTGAGATAAGAGAAATGCTGAATGCATGGGGTATTATTGCAGTTAATATTGAGAATCATTACCCTAATAAGGAAGTTTCTATGCGCGTTACAAATTTATTAAATGATAATGCTGTCATACTTTGAAGCGTCGACAAAAATGTTTCTAGACATCTTTGTAGTAAAAACTAATTAAAAATGTATTATAATTATTTCTTTTTTGTTTTCTACAAATTCGCATTCCAAATGGATGCGTACTCGATGGTAGAAAAGATGAATATTCTTCTTCTCTTTAATGATACTTTCTCTACTTTTGTAACTACTTTTCTCTGAATAAATACTGTACATAGCATTTTGTGAGTACTTTTTGGACATGAAACTCGCATTATCATATTTTACATTAATTTATATGAGAAAAATGTTCGCTTTACGCATATGACCTGGAATGAAATACGTTCATTAAGCGAGGCTCCACTGCATAGTTGTTACTTTGATAAACAATTCGTGCTTCTTTAAACACGAATTCAGTTCCAATAGTTATTTCTCTGCTTTCATCTATAAGATGATAAAAAATTTGTACTATCTTCATGAAGATATTGTGAAAGCTCTGATAGAATTTCTTATAGAATACAGAATTATAATAGCTTCTCTTATTTGTTATAGACTGATAAGGCAATTCAGATGGTGCTAAATTTATTTTTGACATGTTCTTCCTTGAGGAATTATGGTAAAAAAATTATCACGTTATCAGACAATCCGAATTCCCGAAAGGACTCGAGTACATTGCGGTTAGACCGGGAAGATGAAGAAAAATCTGTACACCGTGATGTTTTTTGAAGGGATAAAAAAGATTATTGATATCCGCTTAGCTAATCAATATGCAAATTTAAGTTCAATTTTCCAAAAAACCTTCAAGGTATGTGTTTGCTGTTACATGTTTTACAACAATAAATAATCATAAATAAAGTAAACTTTTAAATTCAAACGTTTTGATAATTAATTAAATAACTAAAATAAAAAAAAATAATAACTAAAAGAGTAATAGATTATTGCAAATAAGATTTACACAAGTTTCTTATAAATTCATGATAAATATTCCCCTTTCATCTCCATCTGTGTATTTTCTAATTTAAGAATAGAGCTCACTTGAAAAATTAATAAATAAAATTTGTGTTTTGTTACGAATGTATATATATTTTTTGCTTATTGTATTACAAATATTGTAAATAATTATTCCAACTCATCTATCTCCTCAGTATATAGTATTCTTCATATCTCATGCATCGATGTTCATACAAATAAGAATTTTCACAGGCAATCTTAACTAATATACGTGAACTAACAACCTGGTTCTAAACATGACGAGGATGCAGAACTAGGCTATATTATTTGTATTTTCCTAAAACTAAAAGAATTAAGTTTATTAAAATTTCAATAAAATGACATGTTACTAAACTTCTTATAGTTCTATAAGGAGACAGAGGAGATATGCAGCTCTTCAACAAGTGTTCTTCAAGATGGCAATCATTGTTTTTGAACACTAGCCAATCACCTCTCAAATATAAGTCAAATGACAAAGTTAACATTTGAGCAAACATTCATTGCTCGAATTTTCTGCATCGGGGAAAAATAGAATCACCCTATGAGATTAGATTTTAACATAAACAGAGCTTCAGACTTCGGCTAAATTAGGTAAAAAATCAACTCCCTTGTTTTTTTACTACTACATAAATTTATATGACAGTAAAGTCGTTTATTTTTTTCTTTGACATCCACATTAAATAATTTGCTATCTATGACATTAAATAATTTGCTTAATTGCATCATATTTTCAAACATTTGTTTTAGCTTAATTTAGGCATTAGGTTTAATCTAGTTTTTCGGCTGCCCATTTCTGCTAGATTTTATAAATATGCTTAATACAATTAACTGATGTTTAATCATAGTCAAGTGGAGAATAGGTTTATATTCTTCTTTTCAAACTTCGGCACCACACAAGTGGGCAGATATTCTACCATGATAAATCAATATGCATGAACAAGACTCTTTGAACAGGTCAAGAAAAATCATGTGTTATTCAGTTTTTCCCCATTCGTATGTCACAGAAAGAAAATATGTGGCCATCCTCCCAAATAGTGACTGGAGTGTGTGATTGAAGAAAATTCTGCTTAAAGAAGGCTAAAGGCACCAAACAATTTGGGATTATATTAAGGATATTTAAGTTGCTATTTCATTTCTATGTTCTTGAAAGTTTCATGAATAAAACAAGTTTAAATAATTACTGTGCAGAAAGACAATATTTTAATGAAAAGTGGAAAGTATAAATGAAATGAAATAAAAGTCACGTGACATATTTCCATTGGATTAGTTATATATTCATTTTATATGAAACGCAGTTACCATAGCTCTTTGCAGCGAAAGTTTTGTATTTCTACAACTGAAATAGTTTCAACTGTGTGTGCAGGGTCGTTTTCCTGTGGTATGTGTCTTTTGTTTTGTCTAGTTTTTTAAATACGTGAAATTGGTTCTTTCAGGGTGTCGTTTAAATACAAAAACACTTTAATTGATAGGACTATTTTATGTTCTGTAAATGTATTTTTACTAAAATTGCTTAAAAATAAAAATAGTATTTTTTTTTTTTTATTTCGTGTTAATGATCATGTTAATCGATCATGGGGGTTTTTTTTTTTTTTTTCTCTCTCCCATATTGAACTCCAAATGATATGAAACTCTGTTAAATGGTAATCTTGTATTGTTATATTGTAAACTTCTTTGACATTTCTAATCTCCTACAGCTACAATTCTCCGTGTAAATTGTTAGGTTGCCAATGTAAAATCTTGTGAAGTACAACATAATAAGAGGAAAGTGAGAATTAATAAAAAAACTAATCTCTTAATTTTTTTTAGCTTTTCTTTAATTGTTCACGAGCATATCGCTCGCTGTTTTATACAACATTAAGAACTTGACTCTAGTTCCAGAATCTCTTAGGAATAAAACTAAGTTACTTGTATTTCCTCTGTTGGTCTTAAACTCTTATTTAAGTTTCTTTTAACTATTAAAATTAAACTCCATGACTGCAACACTAAATTTTTCTTTAAAAAACCATCTGATAAGCAACGCGTAACTTTTATCCCTTCCCATAAATCTCGTAATTTGAAATTATCTTGTAATTTCATTTAGTCTTGTGTGTTTACTAATATTGTAAGAACTGATTCAACAAAATAAAAAGTTTCTGTCAAATATGTTAGTCTTAATTTACCCGAAACTTATCTGCTTAGTTTCTTGATAAAATATCATCCTGAATGGCATCGTAAGTTTAAAGCAGTTATTTCTAAATCTTGTATCTGTGACTACTTACCTACTTGAACTATAAAAAATCATTTACTTTCTTGCTGTAAAATAGTCTTACTCTCATTTTCTTTACAGTGTGAAGATCATGATTATGCAAACTCTAATTTTGGTTACCTTAGTGATAAGGACTAACGCAGTTTCTTTAGCGGTGGCTGGCTATGTTGCTGCGAGTAATCCAGTTCGCAGTAATATTATAAATACTGGCCTTGGAAGCATGATTGCAAGAGGTGCTTCTTCTTGGTATGATGCAAGTGGCTTTCGCTACGTAAGTGATCAGGGTACTACTATCAGAAAGGCCCAGTTAACAAACCATGAACTTGTGGAATTGTTTGAGAATGAACAGAAGAAAAATCGTTCTTTACAACAAAAAGAATCCAAAGTAGAAGACATAATGTACTCTGAACGACTATTTAATGTTTTGAGAGAAATGGATAAAAAGACCTGCATTGCACGTTTAATCTGTGAAATTGGGGCAGAGCCGCTGAAGTTTGGGATTCTGAGCTTAAAAATGAAACACTATTTGCAGTAAGTAGACTTTAAATTTGCCCAAATATTAAAGTGCTTGAGATACATCTGAACTTCAAATTTGTATAAGTTCTATATCTTGACTCTATTTCGGTCTATAATGTTTTGGTAGTACATTTATATAGTTCTAGGTAGAGTTGTAAGGATGTGGTGGTGGTGTAGGGAGAGTGTATTTTTCCGGGAATAAACCGTATTTTTTCCCATGGAAACTTTGGAAATTCCCGAAAGTTTTCAAAGTGGCCGAATTGTTAAAAGTGGGGGGGGGAACCCGAAATTTCTTAATATAAAAGTTTTAATAATTAAAAACTACGTAATATATATATAATATAAATTTATTGAGTGATTTCTAATTATACGTGCGACAATAGAAATTTTACCGAACAATTGGAAAAAGATGCCGCTATTTGTAAGGATTGGAGACTTGTTCATTCCATTGCAATTGTTATTTATTGTAGGAAAAAAAATTTAAACAAAGTATCCCTTTTCTTAAAAACTATATTGATTCCAAATTTTACTTGGCTTCATACATATTGGAAAAAAATTTATCGATAAAATAAAATGATTTGCTGAGTTTACTCCCTCAAAGTTCCTATTATTCCCAAAATTCAAAATACCCGGGAATTTTAAATCTGTAGTTCTAGGCTCTTTAGAAGCTATGATTGTTAAACTTGGAGATATAATTATGATTTTTCAAGATTTAGAAAACTTGAACACTATTGTAGTTAGAGTTTACTGTTATTATAGTTAGAGGTCAGGGTGTTTGGAAACCAAAGTTTTCTAGAACATAGTATTGCGTGTCTCTCGTAATTCCTGCCCGGAAGAATTTCTAAAAACATTTTCTCTAAATTTTGTAGGCAATTGTTAATTTTAACGGGACTATGCTAAACTTATCTGAAAGCAAAACTAATTCTAAAATTAGTCAACCGGAACTTTTTGAATAAAATGTTAGATTTTGTCTCTAAATCGTATTGATATTTCGAGGAATAAACTCTTTCAAAATGAGAATGAAAGTTCTAACCCTGAAAATGCAGTTTAAATATTTCAAAGCATTTAATCTAAGTACTAAATTTTAAAGCCGCTCCCTGAGCTTGTGCTTACTCTAAACCTTGTTTAACAACTTCTATTTCAATAAACTGCGAATACTATAAGGTTTGAATTCTTTCTTCGAACGTGAAAGCTTATTGTGAAAAATTAAGAGTGTAGCAGTAACGTTGAGCTGAAAGGTTATTGCTTTGAAAGTGTTTAATCTTGAATTCTTACACACCCACGTATGTCTGTGTCTTAACTCTTACTCTTGCAAAGTTAAGATTTAAAATCGCTAGTTAATATACAAACGCAATTTGCCATGTTTTAAGTCTAAATTAAAATTTCCAAACAGCTTCATTCGTCAAACTAAGATTTGAATTTTTAGCTAAACATTCTTGAATCTGACGGCTTGTACCTCCTATTTACTTAAGAATTAGAATCTTTCTCTTCTACTTAAGACTACTATTTCAGACCCTTATTCATTAATATGCATTAAATATAAAATTAAACTGTTGTAATGTTTACCTACAGCTTTCTAAATAAATCCTAATGCTGTTAAAATGAAATTTGTTTCTTATTCTAGATCTATTCCTCCAGTAACATGGAACAGTCAAACTTTCGCTTATAAAGAGGCTTTTCTTGTAGGCTTAAATAATGGGAAAAATGTGTGCCTGCAAAGTTACTCTGACTGTAAATCTGATTTGGATAAAGCAATGTCATGGTGGATGACTCGTCGCCTGAGGCTATGAATAACTCTAACTTCCAGTTTGACGTTTTCCGAGTTGTTTCGGAAAAAAACAATTGATGGAACTCTATTGGGTGATTTTATATGTATTTAGTGTGAACACTACTTCTGTAATAAAAACTTTTTACTTTAACACTTAATGTCTTTGAACAGTTTCTAATTATAATAGCCCACTATTCAATGTGTTAGCAATTATAATTTGGCTTCTCTAATACTTTGCCACATATAAACTTTAAATATTAAGTTTTCTACATTAACTTGAGTTATTTTGAAGTTGTGCTGCCCACAGTCAAATCCAATTCGTGTGCGATCAATTATCTGTAGGGAACATCCATGTTAACCAGTCAATACTGTTAAAATAACTTCATATTGTATAAAACTTCTAGATGGCAAACTGATTCTAATATGCTTAAAACAGATTCTAATATGCTACACAATATCCTAATAAGCCAGAACTACAATCGGCGGATACGCACAATATGAATGTAATTATATCTATCCATCAAATAATTAGCATGGAGGAAGTGATTGCTCACAAGGAGTTTAAATTTAGTGTTCTTGTATTTCTGATCTCCATTCGGAAATGCTTTAAATAACTCCATCAAAGAAGTTGTGATAAACTGGAAGTAAACGAAATTTTTGGAATGGGAGAGGAGGAATCTTCTCACAAAACTTCAACTCTTCGTGGTGAAATCGGACTACCTGGTTAGCATTAATATGAATGATTTAAGTAGTACATGTAGGGTCTTCAGGACACTAAAAATAACTCTATTTTATGCAAAATAAGACGTATTTTGCAAGTTTTATAGCTGTTTTTTGATGAAAAATTGTGAAAATAGAATATTTTATATTTTTAACAATTAAACAAAATGTTTTTTTCGATAAAGTGATAATTTTTCACTATAAAATACAGTATTGTTGGCTTTTTAAGCTGTTTTATGAAAAAAAAAAATTTGAGTTTTTATATTTAAAAATTCAAAAAGTGTTGAATTGTGAAAATAAAAGCTATTGAATAAGTTTTTTTTTTTTTTTTTTTTTTTTTTTTTTTTTTAAAGATAAAAGATTTACACTTCCAACTCGTAATCATAATATTTATAATTTATTTTACCTTTGTAATTGAACAGATACTTATTTTTTATTTTTTTATTGCTTTTTCAGATAAATCACCATGACAAGAACTTAAGAAAATTCTTTTTCATTATCGTTAACTTCTAGTTTTGCAATTAATGAAGATCCAAATTTTGTTTTGATTTTTTTTTTTCAATGATATCAAATTGTATTTTCCAACATCTAAATCTCTCAATTTAAAAGTTTCAGGATGTATGTTCTTTTTGATGTTGTTTAATTCTTACATTTATGATATTTCATTTTATTAAATAGTTTCACATATTCAAAAATATTTTCTTAAGATATTTATAATACAAGAATTTGTTGCGTCTAGTACTAGAGGAGCTTTTTCTCTTACATCCTTATTTTCAACTTTTAAAATTAACTCTATTTGATCAATATATTTCATTATTAAATCATCAATTCCCAATCTGTCATGTTTTTTATTGATTTCAATTAAATCGCTAATCAATTTTGAAAATTCAATTATTTCTTCACTGATATCTAAGTTCTTTATTTCTTCCATTTATAGCATTGTGTTTTTTTGAAGTGTTTTCTTATACTGACAACATTTATACAAAGAACGCATAGGACCTAATATTCTAGGACATTTAGGTACATCAATATCAACCGCTGGTACATTTAATTCTTCAAATATTTCTTTTTCAATTATACCTCCTTTATAAGCAAATGTATCACCATATTAATCATATAAATACTGAATATAATTTTTAGCATTTTCATTACTAATCCATAAACTTTTATCATCTGGAAATCTTTTAAATCTAAGACCGTGAATTTCATAAGTACATTTACGAACGATATTCATTTCTTGTTCTGTTAATTCACAATTGAGTGTAAATACTTGAATCGTTTCAGCAATTGGTTCTGTTAAATGTGTCCAACTAATTTCTCTGACAATTGTTTTATCTGGAAATGTTCTTAATAAATCCTTGCATATTGAATATCAATGATTTATCAGTCATTCTATTTTAAATGCATTTTTATAAATTTTAAAAAGATATAAAATATGAAAGATAATAAAAAATAAAAAGTATTAAAGATATAAAATGCTGAAGATATAAAATATTGAAGATATAAAATATTTATGATACAAAAAGATATTAATATCCAAAAGGTACAGTGTTATAATCATCCAAGATTCTACGTTTATCAAATCCAAATGTATATCTTTTATTTGTTTTTATACTTGAAATATTTCTATCTTTTTCGATTTTAAATTGGTTGATTTCTACATCTAAATAATCTTTTTCACCAGTTATTATTTTCATTCTATTATCAAAATCTAATATCGTCTCACTTTGATACATTTTAAATCCCTTAACTTTATCACATATATCACCATTATTTAATTTATATCTATAATCTTTAATTGCTCCAGCTATCCGAGATTCTATGTATTTATCATTTCCCAATTCATCAGTCCATTCTCCTAACATACATCCAGTTTCAATTTTATTAGTTCCATTGTCTATATATACAATACTATCTGTATCATAATAAAGTACTTTATATCCTTATTTATCAAGCATTTTATACAATCTAATTCTAGCAGAACTTATAAATGCTGCTATATATACATTGGTATTGAAATTGTTTTTAACATATTGATCTTTCATTTTATAACTCATTTCAACACAGTCTCTATTCATAAAATTCATATTTAAATCTTTAATTGTATCATCTAAAATGATTTGATAAAATTCTTCAATTTCCATTACATATTTAGTCTGTTGAACATTAAGCCTTTGACCGAACTTACGCCATAAGGAATTTAAACATATTTTAGCTATAAATCTCATACCTGGATTTTCTTCAGTTTTATCTAATTTTATACCTAATTTTTCTTTAAATACTTGTCCGTATTCTTTTCACTTTTAAAATTGTTTTTCCATGTATCACAGGTTTCTAATTTTATTTTTAAAAATGTTTTAACATACTCTTTAAATTTTTTGGTCTTATTTTCGAAATGCCACACTGCATAAATATTCTTTATTTTATATCCTTTTTCGATAGCTAGTTTTATCTCATCAGTTGTCCAAGTTCCAATTATACATCTTTTCTTATTACTGTGTACACATTCAGAATTTCTTATCTAGTAACAGATTTCGCGTTTTTTCTTTTCTAAAAGTGTTTTGAAATGATTACATTTTTTTGTTTCTGAACAACTTTTACACAAGGAAAATATTAATTTTTCTGCTTTATATGGTAATACAGGATGATATAATTTCCTAGGTGGAAGCACTTTACATTTTATTAATCCATACCATTTCTCATCATACTTTTTAGGATTACATATCTTTTGAGGATGCCCAATAGGATAATAATCAAAGTAATTAACAGTTGGATATAATGGACATAAATCTATATATCTGCCTTTCAAATTATCTTTCATTTCATATTTTAATTTAGTTGGTTCAAATCTTCCTCCATAAAAAGCATCTCTTGGATTTAAAGGTTCAATGAAATCTCTTTTCCATTTCTTTTTCATATATTTCTTTATATCCTTATTGTTGTCAAAATCACATTCCCAAATATTAACTAATTCATATCCTGCTTTAATTATATTTTTGTTTATTTTTTTTAGTTCTTTTATATAAATCATTCATAAGCATTTGATTAACAGTATTTATTTTTGTTTTTGTGAAGCATTTAGGACATCCATGCCAAAAACATTCATGAAATTGGAACACTGTATTATCATAAAATCCATCAACCTTGTAATATTTTTTACCTAATTTTAATTTTTTCTCTTTACCATGTAAAACATGTTGTATATTAAAATTTTCTTTTTAAGATAGATAATCTAACCAAGCAATTGATTTTTTACTGTATTGATCTTTTTGAATTACATCTTCATCAACACCAATTGTATTCTCTTTCAAGAATTTATCTCTATAAACTGCCATACATAAACCAGCTAAAGTTACATATTTAAAAGGATCAACATTCATAATTTCTAAGAATAATCTTCTTAATTTTAAACATCCTTTTCTCAAAATATCTACATCAGATCTACAATATTTAATGAATTCTTTTTTAAAATCAAATGTTTCATGTTTTACTGAATCATACCATTTATTAAATTTTTTCCTTTCTTCTTTAATCATATTATCATATCCATAGTAATAATTTTCAGGATATTTACCTTCATAATGTTGATTATTTTCATTGTAAAATGATGAGGAAAATATCCTTTTGCTAATTCAGTTAATCAAAAAGTTTTAGGAAATTTTTGTAAGCGCACATATTGTAAAATTAATTGAATCTACAAATTTTATTTTATAATCTTCAGCATTCATAAAATTAAGCTTATTGCCTTGATAAATTGTATATACTTTGATATGATTTTTAAAACAATATTTAGCTAAAAATTAAAAATCAAATCCTTTTCCATAATGAGCTATAACTGTATATCCATAATGATAATAATTAAATAACCATTCACAAAAATCATTTTCGTTATTGAATATTTTTTCATTACCTTTAAAATCATGGCATGTAATTAAATTAACTTTATGAACTCCTGAATCTTGAGTTGTTTCAACATTAAAAAATAAATATTTTTCAGTATAATCATGTTTACATTGGACACACCAATCCTTTTTATTTTTTATATTTTTAACACAATTATCTTTACATACACCTCCTTTACAATCTTTTTTCTTCATAAAACATTTGTGATCTTTGTTAACCCATTTCCAACAATTTTTACATTCGTATTCACCACATTTGTGATCCTTTAATTTTCTTTCGTATGTTTTTACACGCTTACATTTTAAACATTTTGCAATTATCTTACAAACACTCAATCCTTTTTAATTTATTTGTTTATGATATCAAAACAATTTTTTCCTTTAAATTTTCTATTGCAATGCTTACAAAATATATCATCTCCTTTACAATCAGATTCTTTAACAAAACATCTGTCACATTTTAAAGGGCATTTATGTTTATTTGCTTTCTTATATCCAATTTTACAATAATCACAATAATTATCTTTACCTAAAAATCCTGTCATTGATGTAATTACATTAAAATGATTCCTATCTTTATAAATAAAAATACACATGTACATTTTCGTATATATTTACCACTATATATAATCTGATTTCCATTCTCTCTACATACTACATTGATTTGAATGCCTAAACATTTTTCAAATATTTTAACCTCTTCCAGGTTACAAACTTCTAATGGTATATTACATAAACTATGTAATTTTGTAGCTACATTTTTCTGTAATATACGACCTTTTTTGATATACTGAATTTCATTATTTGTTAAGTTTTTAATATCTAATTTCTCACTTAATAATTCAGGATTTTGAATAGCTAAAGCTACTACTATTGATCTAGCTAAACATAAATTATCATCATTTTTAATTTGTAAAATACTTTTCTTTTTAACTGGATTTGTTTCAGAGTATAATTTTAAATATCTACCTCCTTGAGGTAATTCAATTACATTAAAATCAAAAATTCATTCAGTTATATTTAATTATTTATATTGAATTTTATTATTGAAAGTTTCTAAATATACGTCATTAGCATCTTTAGTATTCATCATTTCAGGATGAAAAGGAACACTTAATTTAGGATTACATACAATTATATCAAATTTACCATTTATATTTCCAATAGCTCTTTTAAATATTTTTCTTAAAATGTCATAATAACTTTCAGGTAAAATTTTAGATCCTTCCACTCCATATTGTTTTCTATATACTTTATATTTTTTAATATATTCACCTCTAGATTCAATAATTTCATAATCAGATTTAAATAACTCATTTAGTTTCACTTCGCTTTTTAATTTTCACAGGTTCAAAATCTTTAGTATCTTTATTAAATTTTAAATTATATGAGTCAAATAATTTTTTAATATTTTCTCTTCTCTTTGGATATTTAATAAATTTTTTATTTTTACGATCTAAATAATCAGAAGTATTTAAATCTAATAAATCTGTTGTTGTTGTTGTCGCCAGCAATATGGGGTGTGCTGCTCTACTTTTCCAACTGAACTATATTTGGTGTGGAGTCTGACTTCTTCAGTACACACGTGCCATAGGTACCCGTTTATAGGGTAGGCAACCATTCACACACAAAGAAAGGACAAAGGCTTCGAGCCCAGGTCCCACCCATCTGTAGTCAGGTACGCTAACCACTAGACAGGTTGGGCGGCAATATATCTGTTAATACTTGTTTATAATTTCCAGTTTTTCTAATATATGATATTATAGATTTAATAATATCAGTCTTAGATTTACTTTTTATTTTTAAATCTTTTATAACATTTTCAACTTTTGAATACTCAAACTATTCAAAGCATTCTCAATATGAACAAAAAGCCCTACTTGTATTGAAATAAAAAACAAGGAATTTTTATTTCTATTTATTAGGAAGTAATTTTTATAAAGGGATTTCAAAAATAGAATTTTTATTTCTATTTATAAGAAAGTATTTTTATAAAGGGATTTCAAAAATAGAATTTTTTTATTTCCTGTTTATTAGAAAGTATTTTTACACTACTGTCCATTGAAATTGCTACACCAGGAAGAAATGCAGATAACAATATAATATTTATTGGACAAATATATTATACTAGAAATAACAAGTGATTAAATTTTCAAAAAATTTGGCTGGATAGATCCTGAGAAATCAGTACCCAGAACAACCCCCACAGGCAGTAATAACAGCAGTTATACGCCTGGGCATTGAGTCAAACAGAGATTGGATTGCATGTACAGGTACAGATGCCCATGCATCTTCAACACGATGCCACAGTTCATCAACCGTAGTGACTGGCGTTTGGTGACGAGCCAGTCGGTCGGCAACCATTGACCAGACGTTTTCTATTGGTGAAAGATCTGGAGAACGTGTTGGCCAGGGCAACAGCCGAACATGTTCCGTATCAAGGAAGGTCCGTACAATACCGGCAACATGCGGTCGGGTATTATCCTGCTGAAACGTAGGGTTTCGCAGGGCTCGAATAAAGGGTAGAGCCACGGGTCGTAACACACCAGAAATGTAACGTGCACTATTCAAAGCACCGTAAATGCGAACAAGAGGTGACCAAGACGTGTATCCAATGGCACCCCATACCATCACGCCAGGTAATGGGCCAGTATGACGATGACGAATGCACGCTGCCAGTGTACGTTCATCACGATGCCGCCAAACACGGATGCGACCATCATGATGCTGTACACAGAACCTAGATTCATCTGAAAAGATGACGTCTTGCCATTCGTGCGCCCAGGTTCGTCGTTGATCACACCATTGAAGGCGCTCTTGTCTATGACGCAGCGTCAAGGGAAGCCGCCGCCATGGTCTCCGAGCTGAGAGTCTATGCTGCTGCAAACGTCGTCGAACTGTTCGTGCAGACACTTGTTGTCTTCCAAACGACTCCGTTTGTTGACTCACGGCTCGTGACGTGGTTGCACGATCCATTACGGCCATGCGCATAATATGCCTGTCTTCTCGGCTGCTAGTGATAGGTGGCCGTTGAGATCTTGCATGGCGTTCCGTATTACCGTCCTGAACCCATCGATTCTATATTCTGCTAATAGTCATTGGATCTCGACCGACGCGAGCAGCAATACTGCAATAAGATAAACTGCAATCCCGATACGCTACAATTCGACCTTTATCAAAGTCAGAAACGTACTGGTACGCATTTCTCCTTCTTACACGAGGCATCACAACCACTTTTCACCAGGCAACAACGTTCAAATGCAATTTGTGTATGAGGAACCGGCTGAACAAATTCCTCATTTAAACACAATGTAGGTGTCGCTACTGACACCTGCTTTGTCTGAATGTGTCTGACGCCTGCTTTGTTTCGTGAGGTATCTATCAAACAATTTCAGATTTATGCTCTTTGGAAAGGTGACATTTGACACTAAAATATCCTCTTGCGGTTTTTTGTTTGATTAATTCAGTTACGAGTACAAGGTTTTAAAAATGGAAGACAACAAACAGAAAATTCGATACATTTTCATTTTTCTCTTGTAACGGCGAAAAAGATAGCCGTGTGGCTAAAATTGTGAAAGGTGTTTATCGTCCTATATAAGACTGTAACAACCAGTTACGTACAATTTTTGTTTCGTCGATTCCGTTCGGGTATTTTTGATGTTAGAGATGCACCTCGCATGTGGATACAGCATCGTCGAAAATGTCTATAAAATATCAAAAATGATCGAAGTTAACTGCATGTCAGCAGTCGTAACACGCAAGACCTAAAAATCTACCTGAAAGCTGCTTTAAACCTTTTTACAAAGTAAATCCAAAAGAAGTTACATAAAGTTTACGTAAAAATAATGGATTTCTTTTTCCCCAACCTAATATATAAAGATATGTAAATCTTTTTCTTTTCTCATAATTTTTTTAATACGCAATGATTCTCTTAATCTATTAACCCAAACATCCAACAAATCACAATTATCTTCAAATTCTTCAAATATATCTTTAAATATAAATTGCTTAAAATAATGTAATTTTAATATTCTTTTTATATGTAATTCCATTATTCTCATGTTATCATAACTATCTAATTTAAATCTGGCCTTCCAACAAATACAACTACATTATGATTTTTATGTCTTAAATTATCATATTCTAATTCTATTCTAAATGTAAATAGATTGATATTCAATAATAATACTTTTGTAATATTTTTTTCAAACATATTTATTGAAATATAAAATAGTGTTCTCTTAGAAAATTAATAATAAAAATGCAATTTAATAAATTTTAAAGGGGTGAGGTATAAAACGTTCCCCCTTAAATGGTTAGAAAATAAGCAATCTCAAGAGTATTTAGTTCAAAATTGTGGCGGCCCGAATTCAATCTGCCATAAAAATGACAAAATAATTTATGAAATAAGAGGTAAAAGAAATGAATTAGATAATAGATATTAATGTAAAAAATTTTAATTTCTCGGAAATCCATATTCGGCCTGCGGAAAAAATAAACTAAGAGATTTAAAAATTGGTTATTCTAGAACAACCGAATTCGGTTGTTTAGAATTCATGATAAAATTTTATAATTAACTTGTTTATTCAATTTGAAAAGTATTTATAAAAACGAATTACTATAAATGACTTCTTTAAAAGACGTATGTTATGAACAAATTAAAGATAATTATTGGTATGGATTGTTTAGAGAATTTAAATTGATAACAGATAAAAATACTGGAATTTTTAATGCTACCAAGTTATGTAAATCTGGAGGTAAAATATTTCATAAATGGTTGGAAAATAAACAATCTAAAGAATTAATAACATTTTTAAGTGATTTGACAACACCCCGAATTCGTGGGGTTGTCAGAAATAAAATAATTTATGAAATAAGAGGTAAAAGAAATGAATTAGATAATAAAATTAGAGGTACATATTGTTACAAATTTACAAATAATAATTGTATTTGTCATAAAATACCTCAGACAGATCGGAAATACTCACATTTTGGGCAAAAATTGCGGTATTGTACGTTAAAAGCGGTTTTTATAATAATTTGGTGACTTGGTGATGTTTTGGCGAAAAACTTGGCTACTTGGCGAGAAACTTGGCGATTTGGTGAGAAATACATACTTCTGGAAACATCCATCACCTAAGCTCTAGGTCCAATATTTAGCGAGATAGCTTAGAAGCTTCCAGAACCTTGGCGAAATTGGTAGATTTCTCTACCAAGTCAGGTATAAATACCACAGCTCGACATAGTGAGTTAGTTTCCAAAGCATTTGACAGGTTATGGCATGATGGGCTGATTTTCAAACTACAAAACCTAAATTTTAACAAAAACCTAATCATACTCATCAAAAATTATCTGTCACAGCGTAACTTTCGCATTAAAATCTATAAAACTCTCTCATCACATAGACCGATTGAAGCTGGTGTTTCTCAGGGTAGCATCCTAGGGCCCATCCTCTATCTCTTCTACACCACTGATTTCCCTATGCATCGCTCTGATCACAACAGCATCACCGCATTTTACGCGGATGACACGGGCATCATCCAGAAGTCAAAATCTGTAGATCTGGCCATCACCAAATTACAGGCAAAGCTAAACAGCATCGAGGAATGGTGCAATAAATGGAAGATAGAGATTAACACCAGCAAGTCAAATGCTATTATTATAAAGAAACCAGGCAGCAGAACCACCCGAACCGAGGTCCTCTCAATGTACGGAGAAGAAATTCCATTTGTCGTAAACGCTGAATACCTAGGCCTCACCATCAACCAAAATTTATCATGGAAACCCCACGTAAAAAAGAAAATCACAAAAGCTTATACTGCATTTCAACATCTACGACCATTAATTGGCTATAAAAGTAACGCTAATATCAAACTGAAAAAACTTATCTACACCTCCATGATCCGACCAATAATAACTTATGCATCCCCAGCTTGGTGTACTGCAGACAAAACCACAATCAAATCCCTCAATACTTTCCAAAATAAAATGCTGCGCAGCCTTCTCGGAGCACCTTATTACCTAACGAATAAATCTATTCACAGAGACCTGAAGATTGATTATCTCTCACAACATATTGCCAAGCTTAACATTAAATTCTTCAACGAAGCTGAGAACTGCAAAGAGGCAAAATTCAATGAAATTTTCCACTGCACTAACTTAGGATGTTAAAATCAGACCGCTGGCCGCACATTACCTCAGTGACGCGGTTCTGTCCAGCCATTTCCATTCCAAATTGTAAATATTGTAAATATTTTGTTACTTATCCCACATATATTAACCAGAATTTCTTGTTCAAAAAAAAAATCTCTTTTCTCATGACGGCTTGTAGCCACCATCCAATGAGCGTTCGCCTTTCGGACGAACCCTCTCACCCTCCTCTCTTAGCCACCAGACTCTTCCTACCTATTTCTTTTCCTTACTGTCCGATTTAATACATCAAGACGAAGAAGTAAAAGCAGCTTCGCTGCTGTATGGTTTGTTCCTCAACATGTTTAGAAGTGAGTTAGTTGAGTTTTCAGTTTTGTGAAGACGATTAGTCGTGACTGCTAGAGAAGCTGTCTGAGGTATTTGAGACCTTGGAGCTGTTTCTTATCGTATCTGAAGACTTCTGCTGTGTTAATTGTTATTGTTACAGCTGGAATTTTTATGAATAAAAGTCTTGTGTTTTATTCAACACGAACCCCGAAGCTCGGTACAATATGTTCATGAAGATTTGATTACTAATATAACATGTTGGATATCTCCTGAGTTTTACATGAAAGTGAATGTAATTGTTAAAAATTATTATATTAATGAATTCAAGGAAAAATATAAAAATAAAATAGATAAGATAAAATATAAAGTAGAAAAAATTAAGAATAAAAATTTAGAATTAGAAAAGATGAATAACGAATTAGAAATTGAAAATTTAGAATATAAAGAATTAGAAGATACATCTATTAAAACAATGAGGCAAAGAGACACGTATTTCTATTAATTGAAATAAATGACTCAAAATGTAAAAATCCATATTATGCAATGAGAACTCAAAGAAAATATAAAAATCAACATATTGCAAAATTAAAAGAAAAATATCCAAAATTAAAAGTAATTTATGAAATAAAATATAATCCAAATTCTATTAATTTATTTAATAGGGTTAGAGAGCATATAGATAATATATAAGTATATTTCAATGGTATAAAACTGTTATATAATTACTTGAACAATTTATAATGGATATTGAAAAACTAAATAAAATAAAAACTAAACAGTAAAAGATAAATAATTCATTATTATAATATAAATCATGGTGGCTTGGATCTGAGCAGCCAAAAAATTTATGAAATTAGAATGATCTTTTAATTACAATTCTTGGGGGGTGAGAATTCTCCCTTCCCAAAATTATCCTTTTTAAAGGGGTGGGGGATTTACCCACCTCTTAATTTTGAATTAAATCTTTTTTATTTATCCAACTATTATATTCTTCTGGATAATTTAACCACTTTACAAATAACTGGTTTCCTTTCTTATTTATTATTTTGTAATTTTATATATATTATCTTTTTTATCGTATTTAACAAATTCATTCTCATAATAAGTGCCTTTAATTTCTTCGTTGTTTAAATCTCTTATTCTATAAGTAATTGGATCTGTTTTTAACACTTCAGATATTATAAAAATTTCATCTGTAAATGTAGGATGATAACCTCTTGTAAACGTTTCTTTATATTTCGAAATTCTTACTTTATCACCTTCTTTAAATTTTGGTTTTCTAATAATTTTTTTAACATATAAATTATTATATACAATATTTTCATTTTCTTTTTTATTTGCTTCTGTTGGTGTCATTTTAATAGATCTATGATAAGAGTTATTATAATTGTAAACTAATTTATCTAATACATCTATATATCTTTTTGTATTATTAGCTGCTAAATCTTTTCTTATTTTTACATTTAAAGTTCTATTGAATCGCTCAACTACTGAGCATTTAATTTCTGTATTATTAGTACCAAACCATTGAATATTATTTTCTGAAAAGACTTTTTGTGTTAAAGAAGATAAGAACTCCAAACCATAATCAGTTTGTATATTTGATGGCCTTCTCTCTTTGAATATCTTTTTAAAAGCATTTGTTACTTCCTCACCTGTTTTTCTTTTAATTGGAACAGCCCATACATATTTACTAAATACATCTATAATGGTTAATATGTAATTGATACCATCATTATATTTACTAAAGGGTTTTATAAATAATAAATCTGCTTGCCATTGATCATCAATGTTTGAAACATAAATCCTACGTCTTTTAAATTTACGAATAATAGGTTTATATCTAGTATACATATTTGAGTATGAAGAAAATCAGTTATATCTTTTTCAGTAGATTTTTTTTTTCTTTTTAATTCATTGATACCACAATAACCTTTTAAAGGATCATAATATACATCTTTTAAGATGGTGTTATTTGTTTTTTTTATAAAAACACTTTTTTTTTTTAGTTACAATTGACACAAATTCCTTTCATCATAGGTTTTCCGTTTTTAGATGTAGTAGTTATAACGTCTTTACTATCTGTATGAGTTTTACATTTTAAACAGTAAATGAGTGAACCCATTCCGAATGTCTTTTTTGCTTTAATGATTGGCTTAACAATTCCTCTTTCCAATCTTTCACGAATTGTAGGGCTTGGATTTTCATTTAATTCCTTTAACATATTTGTATCACATATTTCGTTTCTAGTTTTAGTATCTTTATTTTTTAAATAACAAATATCATGTCTACATGCAGTTTTATCAACTCTGTTAATTGGTTTGCTCCATTCTTTGTATGATAAATCTGGATTTAATCTTGTTTTACCATGTAATAATTGACTTCCAGGATCCGTAAATGAATGTCCAAGAAGATGCATTTCAAATGGTAAATTTTTAATAGATTTATTAATAACACTTTTTCCATTTTTACATTTGCAATTCTTTTTATTACACATTTATTTAGATATAAAATTATTTATCAACATATTAATAACCATTTAATTGAGTCTTCTTTATATATTTTTCTATAGGAAAATACTGTAAGTTTTGAATATATTCATCTACCCTCATATATACTTCTCGTTCAGTCAAATTGTTTGATTTCAATAAATTTAACAGCTGTTCATAAAACTTATAAACTTGTTTATATTCACTCTTTTTAACTGAAATATTAAAAGACTTATCAATTATTTCAATGACGCCTGCTGTAATACTCAATGCTGATAAGGGAAGAAAAACGAATCCAGATAAACCAGATGCACTAAATAAAAATTTACCGACTGATAAGAAAACACAAAATTTATTCATTAATTGATAAGACTTTCGATATATATAAACTCTCTTTTCCGAATATTCTTCCATTTATAAAGGCTCAAAACTTCTTCGATATCTCTTATTTAGATTTACTAAATCCAACATAAGGAAATCAAAACGTTTTTGAATTGCTTTCTTGTATAATTTTTTAAATTCTTCATTAGTAAGATTTCCATCAATTTCTCTAATAATCTGTTGGATTTCTCTAGGTTGTAAACTAAATAAAATAAAATAATTACAATTCTTTCTTATATTAATAGGAGTAGAATAATATGATTGACTCAGATAAATAAAGGATGCATTTTTCTTTCTTCCTCTGATAAACAATTCAGCTATATCGCTTTGATCTTTTTCAGTTATACAATCATCAAAAATTACTAGATTTTTCATACATGGATCTAAATCATCTACTTTTATGAATTCTTTGGAATCAGAAGAAAAAATTACTTGTTTTTTTATATTTATTAAACAATTCCAAAAATAATTCTTTTCTTTAGGTTCTTACAATTTACGATATCTTCTCTTTCAATATCCTTAAACATTGTAAAATTTTCTTGCAGTGTTATATATTTTGGTTCATAAATATCTTTGGCACATACAAACAAATCATCAAATTTCAAATAGTCATTAATTAAATTAGCAAGCAAATTAGTTTTTCCCCAATCCTGAACTGCCTACAATTAAAAGTCTAAAAGGATGTTTTGGGTAATGAAGGATTTTGGTTTTCATCTGTAAAGTCTTCAGGTTCCGTATAATCTTTTATTTTTATCATTTATTTATTTTTAAAATATCAACTTGAAGTAAAAAATAATCTACTCGTTGTAAAAAATAATCTACTCGGAGTAAAAAATAATTTACTGATAAATAAATGAATATTATTGAACGTGAAAGAAATAAGAAATTAAAACAACAGATTATAAACGAGTTAAAACTAATAAAATTACAATCTGAAAAAATAAAAAATAATGAAGTCAAACTTGAATCTGATTTAGGTATTGAAAAATCTTTAAAAAAATTTCATAAACCAGTAATTGAAAAATTACAAGACCAGGAAACTTCAAGAAAACAAAATCTTGAAAGTATTCAATATGCTATAAAAGATTTAGCTGAGAATATGTCTTTTATACCTCAACATAAATCATCTAAGCAATTGGAATTAGATTATTCTTCAGATGCAGGAAAATTAATGGAAAAAGCTGAAGGAATAATAAGGTTGAATTTTAATAAGTATTTAGATTTTAACTTACTTAAAAAAGAAGGATTACCTTCTGAGCTTTTAAATAAAACAGATGAAGAGTTAGAGGAAATAATTAAAATAGCAAAATCTAAACGAGATGATTATAAAAGACTTAAAGGAAATTTAACTAAAAACAGAAATAATGAGACTAGAGAGAAGAAAAAACGAAATATACAAGATAATATAAATATAACCGTTTATAATAGGAATGGTTTAAAAATATACATAAAAGCATTGAATACTCTTAAAGCAGGAAATGAATATATAGGCAGTGGTATAAATAATTTAGATGAATTAACAAATAAAATATGCAAGGGTTCAAAGTCTAAAAAAATTTATAATCATATAGTTGTTACATTAGATAAACTTTTAAAAGAAGGAACATTAACAAGTGATTTTGTAAAAGAATATTATAGAAAATTTTTACTTTGCACAAATGTATGTAACAAAAAAGTTTATTTGAGTGATAGTCAAATTTCAAAATAAAAATCTGGATATAAAAAAGGAGAAGAAGTTTCATTGCAAATAGATAAAAGTAAAACTCCCAATTATGATTTACATCTTACCAGTACACAAATCAATCAAATTGCAAAAGGTAAAAGAATTACAATTAGTAAAACTCAATTACAAAAGACTGGAGGATTTTTACCATTTTTGATTTCTATTCTAACTTCTTTAGGATTTGGAGCTGCGAGTGGTGCAGCAGGATGGGGTACTAAAAAATTATTAGATAAAATTTCAGGATCTGGGATTAAAAAAAATGTTGTGGAAAGGGGGTTTATCTTCCCTCGGAATATCCAACAAAATAATAGATGAAAATATTAAAAAAGAAAAAGGATTTAGAGGTACATTTACTATAGATTTGCTACCTAAAAGTATAAGAAAATTTGAAAACGGAATTATTAATTTAGATATATCTACAGGTAGTGGAACTCACTGGGTTTGTTATTATAATGATCCAATATATGATTTTGTAGAATGTTTTGATTCCTTTGGAGAATATGAATTTGAAAAAATAAAAATTAAAAATGATTTTCTTATTACAAATCTAGCAAATTATTTGAAAACTTCGGGAAAAGATATTCGTTATAATTTTAGTTTTTTACAACATCTGTAAAATGCGGCTTATATTGTATGAAATATATAACTGAAAGAAATAAAGGTAAATCACCTATTGATATTTTATATTCATTTACTCAAGAACCTAGTATTTCCAATGAAAAAATAGTTACTTATAAATAAATGAAGTAACTCATTTTAGATCCTAAAAATGCTAGTAAATCAGAAGATTTTACTATTGAATACTCTAACCCTTTTAATTTTAAGGAAACAGCTCTTCAGTCGTTTTTTATGTATATTTCATGGAATAATAGTACTGAGAAGAATAATAAATTTTCATATTTTGATGGTAAGAAATGGATAGATTTTACTATTCCAAATGGTCATTACAGTATAAAAGGTTTGAATCGTTATATGTTTAAATATTTTGGAAATGATTCTCCAATATTATTTGGAATTATAGAAGAAAGACAAAGATTTGCAATTAAATTGAAAGATCATTATAAATTTGATTTATCCAAAAGTGAATTGTACAAAATTTTAGGATTTAAAGCAAAAATATATGAAGATGCAGAACAAGAAGGTACATATATAGCAGATATAGTTAATGGAAATGATAATATTTATATTCATTGTGATATAGTAGATGGTGCTTATATAAATCACTTTCAATCTGCTGTGATTTACTCATTTACAACTACAAATCCTCCTGGAAGTTTATATTCTAAAGAATTTGATAAACCTTTATTTTTTCCTGTTAAATCTGATTCCATACATAGAATTAGGATAAAAATTACAAATCATCGAGGTGAACTAATTGATTTAAATAGGCAAGAGGTACAATACAGATTTATAACTAAATAAATGAGCAAACACAGATTGTACAGAAAGAGTAAAAAAATAGAAGGAAGGGGTTTCTTTTCTGAATTAATAGGCGCTATAGGAAAAGAAGCTAAACCTATTATAGAAGAAAAATCTAAAGATTTCATAATAGAAAAATTAAATGAGATTTTATCAAAAAAGAAAAAAACATGGTGCAGTTTTGAAATTTTTTTTATCCTAAATAAATGAACAAAATTTATGATTTGAGTGATACCAGTTATTATTATAATAACGAAATTCAAAGCTTTGAATATAGAGAAATTAAACAGGAGAATAGTGATAAAAACAATCCATATGAAAATGCCACATATAATTTCTTTATAAATGATACAAATGCTAATATATTATATTCTGAAGGTTATCTGCAACAAGAAATTAAAATTGTAAAAGGTGATGGAAGCAATATAAATGATGAAAATGTTACTTTTGTAAATGGTGGTGGTTTAATTAATTCGAGCAGATTAACAGTAGGAAATACTGAAATTGAATCTACTATTAATTATAAAGCAATCATGAATTAAGTATTAGGATTGATACATTTCACACCTGATTATTCAACATCTGAAGCTACTAATATGTTTTTCTATATGGATACTTCTGAATATGCTGACAGAATTAATTTCAAATATAATAAAACTTTGGTGGATGCAACTAAAATTACTGATTTTTATAATAACTTTAAAATGAATGAAAAATATAATGATGGATTTGCAAAAAGATGGAAATTCACTAAAGGTAGTCAAACTGTAAGAATATGGATACCTTTGAAATATATATTTGACTTTTTCAGAGAATATAAAAAAGTGCTTACAGGATTTCAAATTAAAATAGAAATTCAAAGAAACGATAGTAAAAATATATTATATACAGATATTCAAAATCCTGATTTCAAAGCAGTTGTTGAAGACCTATCTCTCTGGTTACCATATGTTAGATTTAAAAATTCAGCTGCTGTAAAATTCAATCAACTAATATTATCTGATACTCCTATAAAAATAAATTGGGATCATTATAATATTATCAAATCAAATTTATTTAGTAAAAATGCTCGTGGATCTTATAATATTCCTGCTACATCTGATGAAGTTTTAAGTTTATACGTCATTCCTCAATACGATGAAAGAAATGAAAATATGAACCAAAACAACATAATGTTTAATAACTTGGATATGACAGATTGCTGGTTAATGATTAATAACATAAAAATTCCAACAATAAATTATTTCATGGATTTTAATAAAAAACATTATAATCGAATATATACTGCTTCTTTAGAAGCAGGAATGAACAATGTAAATGCAGAAACAGGCTGTATGATAGATTATTTAAATTTTAGTAAATATCCTATAATTTGTTTTAATCTAGAAAATCATGAAAATTATACAAACCTGAATAATTTAATGATTGAATTCAATTGGAGATTAAAAAATAATACTACCAAAAATTACTTTTTCTACTTCATCTTGAAAGAAAGAAACAAGTGTTCTATGAATATGCAATCTGAAGAAATAACGATGATTAAAATATTGAAAGCATAATGAGTTTATTACATTAATAAATGACAGCTTATTATCCTTTGTTTGATGATGAAATATAAGAAGGACCTCCAGGTCCTCCAGGTGTAGGATTTAAATTAACAAACGATGAAAATTGCGATATAGAAAAAAAGAATTTAAGAAATGTAAATGAACCTTTAGAATTAACTGATTCTGCTACAAAATCATATGTGGATAGAATTCATGAACATTTTAAACAAGAAGCTATAAATTTATCAGATGCTTCTCTTATTCATTCACAAAATGATAATTGTGATGCAAAACAAAAGAATTTCAAATGTGTCAGATCCAAAAAATTTACATTATACAGCTAATATGAATTATGTAAATAAAGTTGTACAAGAATTAGAACAGAAAATTTTAATACATTCAACTCAAGATGGTTTTATGCTAGAGATCAAATAATTGGAAATATAAAAGATCCTGTAAATGAAACCAATGCTGTTAATAAATGCTACTTTGCAAACAATGATTTAGTTTTAAATAAAAATGTATTTGATGCTAAAAACAAAAAAATAATTAATATCCCAAATCCTTCTGATAAATACGATGTGTGTAATAAATATTATGTAGACAGAAAAACACTCATTAATAATAAAAAAAATGATAATATATTAGTACGAGATAATGATGGATTATATGTACCTTCTTTAATTAAAATTGGTATGTATAATTTTGGAAATGTAAGACTTACAAATGTTGCAAATCCTGTGATAAATAAAGACGTCGCAACAAAAGAATATGTCGATTCTTAAAATTTCTATGCTACTATTAAAGAGAGATATGCAACATATCATACAGGAGGTTTCAGACCTGTAGAATTTAATTTAATGAGCTCTAAACTATTAGAACCAGATTTAAAACTAACAACTAATATGTATATGAAAATTACAATTTTTTTGAAATCTGAATATCTTACACGTAGTCCTTTAATACAGTTACAAATTGGAGAAGATTTTATATTTACTAGACCTTTAACAACTAATTCCGAATCTGGTACATGTTTTGCATATGGTAAAAGAAACGACCAAATTAAATTATCAATTGGTAGTGATGGACAATCAAATAAATTAAAACCTTTCTTACATATAGAAAAAATAGATTTTCTTTGAAATCTATTTATAAAATATTTAGATATCAAAATAAGTCAATTGAAAAACTTATCTCCAGATAAATTAAAATTAGAAGTTTTACCAGATGGTAATCAAAACAATTTAAAGCTCTATATATGTATAAAAAGAATTGACTTTTTTAATCTAAATAAATGGCGCAAATTGATTGGATAGAAGTAGCTAAAAACCCTCTTACTGAGGATTTAATTAGAAATTTTCAAGATACTGTAGATTGGAAATTAATTTCAAAGTATCAAAAATTATCTGAACCTTTCATAATGGAATTTAAAGATAAGGTTGATTGGGAATATATTAGTGCATATCAACCTCTTTCTGAAGCATTTTTAATACTAAACGAAGATTTGGTTCATTGGGATACAATTTCAAGATATCAAACATTATCTGAGAAATTCATAAAAGAAAACTGTGATAAGATAAATTGGTCTCACGTGTCAAAGTTTCAATTTCTCAGTGATTCTTTTATAATTGAAAATGTCAACAAATTAAATATGTCATTTGTATCAAGATATCAATATAAAATGTCAGAAGAAACAATAGAAAAATTAGAAGATCATGTAGATTGGAATAATATTTATACATACCAACAGAATTTATCTCCTGAATTTATAATAAGAAATTTACAAAAAATTAATGATTGCTCTGTAATGAAGAAAATACAACTTTCAGATGAAAATTTTAGCAAAGTTTATCGATGAATTAAGCTATGGTATCTAGGTAAAAAGTGTTTGAAAAAGTAATTTTTTATCTTTTTAAAAAAACGTATTCAATGGCTTTTACCATCACAATTCAACACTTTTCTTTGAAATGTTAAAACATAAAAAAAACTCAATTTTTTATCATAAAACAGGTTAAAAAAGCTAACAATACTACATTTTATAGTGAAAAATCATCACTTTTTATTGAAAACACACTTTTTTGTTTAATTGTTAAAAATTGAAAATGTTCTATTTTTTAAAATTTTTCATCAAAAAACAGCTATAAAACTTGCAAAATAGGTCTTATTTTGCATAAAATATAGCGTTTTTTGAGTGTCCTGAAGACCCTACATATACTACTGATTTACTTATAGTATAAACACATGAATCCCGCGTGAAATGTGTTTTGACCTGATATTCAAATTTTTATGTAATAAAAGTTAACAGCTGTAAGAGATGAAACTCGGTAGCCTGAAATTTCAATGTTTTGGGACTCTTGAAAACTAAGAATTCGTATCCATTCCCTTTAAAATTTTCTTTTAAGAATACTTGAAAGGAGAACAAAACTGTGACATGTCCACAATTGTCAAATTAATGCTAAACTCCAAGTTTTCAAACTGGTAGACTTACCATTATCGCTCTCGACTTGGGTAAAACAATTCGTGTGGATTTGATTACCCCCTTCACTTACATATAATTTTGTCTCGATAATACTGATGTTCTTGTGCACTTTTGTACTTAGTATGCTTCTCAAAAAGGATATAAATGTTATATAACCACCTTGAATAGAGAGAGCCGTATTACAAGACAATGTGGGGCGGCGCAATCTTAGAAACACCAAGAGTAGCGCACTCTATGTAAGTGAAGTCATTCTGTCTCTTGGCACTGAGGGGAATGCAGCTTGACTATTATCTCATTCATTATAACTCACTATCTACTCTTTTTTTAATGTTATTGTTTTTATAAATGAAATTAATAACTATACCTTTTCCTACACTATTTACAGAATTATGTGATTGTCTTTTAATTAAAGAGCATTGTGGTCTCAAATGATCAGCAGAATCACATTCAAAACATTTTAGTGGTCTTCTTTCAAAACTTTTATCATCTTTAAAACCATCTTTAAAATCTCTCTCTATTCTGTTTTGAATTTTTCATTTCTATGATTATTATCATGTTTCAAGTGTGCCTGAGAGGTGGGCTATATGATCTTCGATTTTTATATTGAATGGTTTTATTTTTCATTACATTATAATTAGTTTTGGATTTAATTGTTTTCGTAATGTCTTCAAATTCTTCTAATTTCTCTGACAAATGGAGTGAATTGTTAATACTACCCCATTCATCTAAATAGAATTCTTTAAATTCTTGTGGAGCTGTCTTTTTAATCTTATCTGTTAAGATTAAGTCAATTAACTTTTCAAAAGCATCAACTTTAAGACCATTGATCCATCCAAAAAAATAATTACTAAGTGCATGATAATAATCTATTCAGGTAACATCATTTCCTTTTGATGTTTCACGAACACTTGTCTGAACCTCTCTGGGGTCAATTTAAATCTTTTAAGTAAAACTTCTTTTATATAATCCTAATTCTGTGCTTCTTCTTCTGGTTCACGTGCAATTATTTGTGTAATGTCATACGGCAATAAGCCTAACTAATATGAAACCCACGACTCTTTAGGTATTTGAACACGACGTGCCTGGCATTCAAAAAGAATTAAATATAGACTAATATCTTCTTTGACATCATATTTATGGATCAGTCCCTGAAAATCTTTGTGAGAATGTTGGCCATTGTAGGATCCATTTGTCAGTTTAAATTGAGCTTCTAATCTGAGCTTTTCTAATTCATGTTTCCTTTCTGCATCTTTTCTCCGTTCTTCAGCTTCAATTTCAGCTGTCCTTTTCCGTTCTTCAGCTTCACTTTTAGCTTTCTCAATTTGTTCTTGCTTATTTCTTTCTTCAATTATAGACAGAAACAATTCTTTGACAAAATCCTCTTCATAATTAGGGTTCTTAGTAATGGCTTGTTTAATCGATATACTCGAGGAATTTGAGTCAATATTCACTTTAAATTCTGAAGCTAAAACAAACAAGTCCTGCTTCTAACCTTTCCCCAAGAATGACATAGTGAATAGATAGTCTAAGCGTAAATTATCTCTTTCCTAACAAAACCCCAAATACTTAACTATCAATAATGTTTTTACTTCTACTCAACATGAAATTTTAATGTTTGATAAATTAAGTTTTGTTCTCAGTTGGAAAACAAAAGTAACTTACCATTATTATGTAATGTACATAAATTGTGCTGCACATAAATTGTAATAACACATGCCTGGAACAATCAAACAATATTTGTTTTAAAATATTTCTAGCTAATTAAATTGTAAAGAGTTAAAGGAATTTTGTATTAAGTTTTAATACTGTATTAAAACTTAATACAAAATTCCAATACTTAATAAACTAATTTTCCTTTCGTTTTAGAAACAGAAATGGTCTAAATAGATCACATACCTTATATATGAAACTCTTTCTTAGCAAAATTACCAAACAAAATTCTGCAAGAATTGGTACAAACCTGAATTGTTCGTCTACGATGCATTAAACAAATAACCTAGAACAAAAACCTGCATACAAAAATAACAAAAATTTAAATGCATGAGTTCTAAAAGTAAACAAATTTAATATCAAAATTTAAAAGTAATCGTATGCAATATATATCATATAAATATACCAATAACATCATTTACTCAATTTAATATATTAATAATACGAAAATACTTTTAGAATAGAATTTTCCATCGTAAATCAAAACTGCACTTGGGTAGGGTACCCAATACGAAATTACTTCTAAACAAATATTTCTGCAAATGTGCAAAAAAATTTAAATAATAATATTAGTTTGGGGGAAAAGTAATCCATTATTTTTTCGGTAGACGTCTGTAGTGATCGATATCTCGTGAGGTATCTATCAAACAATTTCAGATTTATGCTAGTTGGAAAGGTGACATTTGACACTAAAATATTCTCTTGCGGTTTTTTGTTTGATTAATTCAGTTACGAGTACAACGTTTAGAAAAGGGAAGACAACAAACAGAAAATTCGATACCTTTTCGTTTTTCTCTTGTAACGGAGAAAAAGATAGCCGGGTGGCTAAAATTGTGAAAGGTGTTTATCGTCCTATATAAGACTGTAACAACCAGTTACGTACAATTTTTGTTTCGTCGATTCCGTTCGGGTATTTTTGATGTTAGAGATGCACCTCGCATGTGGATACAGCATCGTCGAAAATGTCTATAAAATATCAAAAATGATCGAAGTTAACCGCATGTCAGCAGTCGTAACGCGCAAGACCTAAAAATCTACCTGAAAGCTGTTTTAAACCTTTTTACAAAGAGAATCCAAAAGAAGTTACATAAAGTTCACTTAAAAATAATGGATTTCTTTTTCTCCAAACTAATATGTGAAAATTATCTAAATCATATATAATACACACACTACTGTTACACCAAACATATGAAAATTTTAAGAATGAATTATTAAAAGAAAACTATAAGAATGAATAAATATTAAGTGGTTCCAAATATGAACTTCTTCACGAGGCTAAAAAACGAAAAAAGACACTTTCTTCAGTATTTTGAAATCATAGTTTTACTTCCATCAGATTTCTTTGATATTTATAAAATATTTTGAGCTATATTTTTTTTACTGCTCTTTGCTTTTATAGAATTGAAATATTCGATTTCTAAATCATACATTCATCAAAATCAGCGGTTTTCATCGACCTAAAGTCCGCTGATGACACTGTATGGACAGATAAACTAATGGTGAAACTAGCAAACCTAGGTATCGAGGGAAACGTGTTTGGATGGTTTCGTGGTTTTCTCAGCCAACGTATATGTAGGGTCAGATACGGTAAGGCGTTCTCCAAATGTTGTGTCCTAAAAACTGGATTATTTTAGGGTTCAGTAACAAGTTGCACCCTCTTCAATATATACATTAATGATCTTGTTCACCAATTAAAAATGATTCCTGAGGCTAAATGCCTCCTCTATGCTGACAATCTTGTAATTTGAACGGAATCTCCCAAAAAAGCAAGCTGCACAAAAGATTTGTCATGGCTTGAATTTAGCTTTAGAGATCTTAAGAACTTTGGTGCGATGAAAGTAATATGAGAGTCAATTTGGACAAAACAGTCTCAGTTACTTTCTCACTGACACACCGACCCATACAGATTGATCTATCATATCAAGGTCATACCATCCCGAATGTTGACAAGTTCAACTACTTGGGTGTCACCTTTGATCGAAAATTAACGTAGTGAGCCCTTACTGAAAACATTGTAAACCGTGTCTCAAATAGAATGACACTATTGAAACGACTGGAAGGCTCTAGATGGGGCTGTTCTAACCATAACTTAAATTTAACTTATAAGCTTTTCATCTTGCCTGTTATAACCTACTGTTGCGAGTCTCTGATTACTACATATAACTCTGTCACTGATCTACTTGATAAGACCCAAAATCAGGCACTGCGAATCATTACAGGGGCCGTAAAAACTACACAGATTGACGCAATACTCATCATAACCGAAAACAAACCTTTAAAAATATTTTTCTCAAGAGAATACCCTGTTATTATGGGAAAAACTTATGCGATTATCTGATTGTCTCTCTCTTTTAAGTGATTTCTCCCTGGACGCAAGAAGATGTTTAAAGACCCAACGTGGTTTTGTACAGGGTGTTCTGGAACTAAAGGAATAACATGAAATTAATTTCGACCCTGAGCGGCTATGCTTTCCTTTGGATCCAACTATTGAAAGGGTATTTCCTATTCACACAGAATTCACTCAGGTGGTCTCTAAAAAAGAGCAAGACACCTCGATTTTAAGAATGCTTGCTCTGGAGATGATAAGCATCCTATATCCTGATACCGATTGGTTGCATATCTATACCGACGGTAGCCTTTTGCAGGACGGAAACAACGCAGGAGGAGGGGTGTATAGTTATCAATTCTCGTTTTATTTCTCAACTGGAAAATACACCACCACCTTTGATGGCGAAGTCACTGCCATTCGTGTAGCTTTGTCGCAGTTGTACTGTCATCTGAATAGTTTTGTTAGAGCTGTTATTTTCTGTGACTCAAAAGTAGCAATTTTTGCTATTTACTCGAACACCACTACTGACTCCTCCAACATCCCTTAGTGCAAAGAGCTTCTACAAGGTCTGCCTAGGTATTCTAAATAAATTATTTTGCAGTTGATTCCAGGACACTGCGGTGTAGCTGGCAATGAGCTGGCAGACCATCTTGCTAAGCAAGGAGCTTCTATCTTGCAGATATAGAGGAAAGCTGTCCCTTCCACCACTGCCAAGCGCTTAATAAAGAAAAAGAGGAACGACATTATTTTAAATCAATACGCAGAGAGAAGTTCAGTAAGATCTGGTTTACAAACTTAAAGATCTCCCGACGTGGCCAAGACGTAGGGCAGTTGCTGAGTTTCGGCTGGCTACTGGCCATGACTGCCTCCTTTAACATCTGCATCGAATTAATATTGCCCAATCCCCGCTCTGTGACCTCCAAGTGGAGATGGATATGGTCCACCTTCTTTCTTGCCCGGCGCTGAAGGACATCTCTTTGTGTGACCAATACTGGCGTGCGAGAGACTTATTAGGTTCATAGATGTTTCTTGCCATGCTTATTTAATTCTTGTTCTTTACTTCTTTTGTAGTGAGTGGTCTTTTGTAACCTTGGCCATTCGAAATGAAAAAAAATAAATAAATAATAAATAAATAAATAAACATTCATTAAAATATCACTCCCGAATTTTTCTTCTTGTACAATTTCACCTAACTATTTTCTTTTATTTATTTCTTTGAGATTTCACCGAAAATAATCACTCATGCACAAAACTTTTTAATCATCACCCCTTTCTTGACTCTAAGAACACATGAATTTGGAGATACACAGTTCGAAGATTCCGAAACTGAGCACTAATTCTACGGTGTATTTCTAAAGCAGAAGTAGCGTAATATTCCAATATTTCTCCTATTCTGGATACTAGATTTCGCCTGGAATCACCCGGAAACAGGATGCTAATTTCTTTTTATTCCAAGGGTTGGAATCAAAACAGAATATTTCTATTCCATGGATTGGAATTAGCAATACTGGAAATACTCTTTTCACCAGGATAGCAGGATACTATGGATAGAATTAAAACTACAAGCAGGAAGCTTCTTTTTTCCAAGGCTTAAATTTAACTGCCTCCTTTCTATTCCATGGGTAGGAATTCAACTTGAAAAACTCTTTTCAATCCAAGATAGCGGGAAGCTATATGTTTTGATTCCAAAGTTTGGAATCGAAGCCACAAATTCAAATGCAATAATTATCAATAGCAGGTTCCTAGCATTTTCTCTTCTGTTATCGGGATGACAAGACTTCTCAGTTTCAGTTTTAACACTGACAGATTCCCTCATCAATTTTTCAGAATTCTTCGGAAAACAAATTATATCGCAACCGCTGCCACCATTTAAAACTGTAGTGTAGCGTAGAGATAAGGCAATTGATGACAATTTTAATTTAAATTATTTCAATTTATTGATGAGAACAAATTTTAATATATACATAATTTTTAACATAACTTTCAAAACAAACATAACTATATAATCGGCGGACACCACCACAAAAACACCTCTAGTGTGCTGTCTCTCTGAGAACTACTCTAATAATAAAAAAAGTAAACAAAAACATAATCGGAAGGGAAGAGGAGGGCGGCAGATCATAGCGGCATGCGCTATTCTCATACTCGCCTTTGCTTGTTACACTATATACACAATATTTAAAGGAATTCTTTATATTCACATATGCTGAAAAGCTCGATAAATGGCTGTAGTCTCAGTAGTGAAGATGGAACAGAACGCATGAAGTTATAGCTAAGAGTACTGTTATCAATAACTATAACAACTAACATGTCCTGCTAATTTTGATCCCTAGGTGAATTCTGGTGTGTAAGTGATATTGAAAACGAGATGAAAATAGCTGTTGTCAAACGATAGAAGTCCTTTCCAATTTTTTTTTTCTAAACTGGGTGAAAGGATTGATGATATTTATCAGTGGATTATATTCCAAAGTGCATGCGATAAAAATACCAAAGTAGAAGAGAAAAAATAATCGTTTTCTCAAAACGAAAATCACAGATTAAACCAATACAGATAGATTTGGATTCGAGTGAGAAAGAGTTGGGGATGTACTTTGTATAACCTCTTAAACGCAGGTGTAATAATCAAGAAACGTAACAGATGATGAGGGTCAGACATAATTTTACTGTAATAATTGAGGGACAGGTGCATTCGTCTCAGGTCTAAGGATAACTGATGACAGATTATGTACAAACTCAGAACAACTGATATGCGAAATACGCGAAAGTATATCCTCAAAGCGAAGTGATGAATAGTGTTCAATATGTGTAATACGGAAGACCTTGCAGATCCATAAATACAACCGTATTCAATACGAGATAGAATCAATTACCGGTAGTCACGAAGTAGTAAAATACGATATGCACCAGTGCAATAGAAAACACCTTGAGTTAGTGTAAGTAAGTGACACACATAAGTGATCCCTCCCACTTCTTCCGCAAATGTAATTGTGCAGAAGAAACGTTAACTTTCGGTAAAATAACACTCCAAGAAATTTTGCTTCTTTGACAACATGAAGTGTATTATTTATGTAGATCATAAGAATCATTATGAAGGTTGATCTTCTTGCTGAAATATATACTTACTAGGAGATATAGTATAACCATTCTCGCACGTCATGCAGAGAGTTTATGAATAGTTGCTTGTAACTGCCCTTGACAAGATATTTGCCGGTCATCCACATAAAGCGTACCATATACAGTAGATGTTAAATTTGTTAAAGCATGATACTAAAGAAAAGGTTAAAAACAGTGACACTTAAAACTAATCCCTGAGAGAATCCCTCAGTTTGAATAAAAGTGTTGGACAAATGCAAATTTTAAAAATACCAGAAATTAAAACATTCTGAAGAAATATCTGAAGATTTACTGTAAAGGTAATCTTCCGATATTTCAAAATCCTACACTGTAAGGAAAATTGCATAACTCTATGTATGGTCTTCTTAAAGTATTGGATTGATAACACTTGGTGCTTTGTTACTCCCAGATCAGACACGTTCTGAATCACTCTCCCGAGTGAATCTGGATTCACCTGCAAAAAGTACAAAAGCTCATTATTGTTTGGTCCAAGAAACGTGTTCTCTTGCTTAAGATAAGCGGCCCAATTTCTGTGGCCTGGTAAGCAGGGACACACATAACTAGTCGCCTTGCATAGAGACCTGCATAGGGAAAACGCTTTCGCACCGTTCTTGCGGATATCTCCTGTCTGATGCATAGAGTTGGTCTGGAACAAGATGCAGTACAGAAATATTTCTTGTTTTTCAGGATGAAAGAGTCATAAAACGGTGTTGTCAATGTAGGCCGGGAACAAGTCTTGGACATAGAAACTTCATTTTGATACTGATTCCCGAGATGGTAGTCCCCATTGCGAGGCACATTAAGGCGCTTAATAACGGATCGGATTTTTAACGGATCGGGCAAACAGCATCTCTAGACATTGCGGGACCCGGTTGACTATTGTCAACGAATCTGCTAACAAAAGATACAAGCGCAATTACGAAAACCTGATGTTTGTAATTTTTCACTGACTGGCTGTTCTTTTCCATAAAAAAAAGTGATAGTAAGTGTTTTTACATAAATTTACAAAAGTTCGTCATTATCATTTATATAAACTATAAATTTCATTGTTAGTGTTATTTTTTATGGTGAGCTTCGATAGACATGTTATACTTTAACTTTTGGATGCCAGTATATACGAAGCAGCTCTGATTTTCGAAATAGGAATAGAAAATTCATTATAAATTTTGTTGGATGCTTTTACTTTTCTCCACAATTGTCTACTGGATGTTGATGATGTTTGGAGACAACAAGCGAGACCAATATTCTTTCTGACTTCAATGACAATCTCTGCGAGCTATTTCTTTTGCTCACTTAAAGGCATTGAGATTCTCCGTAGTAGAATACATTCGAAATATGACCAATAACTTCCTGTTTGTTGTATGTAATGTGGCATTTTTTGGTTTACTAAGATTTGCAATACTTGTGTGAGATAGAGGAACCGTTTGGAGTTGTTTTGCCAGTTTCATTTATAAATATATCAGTGATTCTGTGAATTGCTTCATCAATACTCTAGATTTAAAGATTTAGAAAGCATTTCTTGATCTACAATTGGCAATTTTGTAAATAACGTCCAATCTGACAACAGTACATGTAAGTAAATAAACATTGTCGTACATTAGTCCGGGAGATGATGAGAGGAAAATGGTCAGTATTGTGCAAATCATTTCCCACAGATAAATTTAACAATGGCAGCAATAATGTAGAACAAATGGCAAGACCAAGCGAATAAAATGCTTTTGATGGTGCGTAGAAGTAAGTTTTATTATTTGTATTTAAGAGACATCAGATATATGTTGTTCTATCTGTCAACTGCGAAAGTTTCTATCACCACAACCTCACAAAGAATTTTGATCGTTAAAGTCACGGAGTAACAAAAATGGAGTGGGCAACTGATCAACTAAAAAAATGAGATCCTCTTGGCTGATGATATCTAGTGATAAATATAAACTACAAATTTTAAGTAAGCATGTATTGTGCATTATCACATCTACAGCCTGTAAAGTAGTATTTAAATCATGACTATTACTATTTAGAAAGCTTTTAAGTCCTCGCATGTTTATTGTTGGATTTCAGAAAGTTCCCGAAGGTACAATGCATCCGGGGTTATAGGTTGAGTTTTGTTCGTTTCCTGATAAACGGTCATTTTTTGCTTACACCAGGATCTACAATTTCAAGTATAGTTGATGTGAATAAATTCAATTATTTTAATTTTGTACATCAATGAAGATTTTTTTTACATTTTTTAAGAGAAATAAAAAACCGAATAAATAAAATAAATGTCTTTTAATCTGCAGAAAGAAAGTCGAGTTAACAAAACTCGATGAATGTTGAAGGTGGTTCCAGTATTTGTTAAAATTGTGGGCACAATAAAAAGTGAAAATTTAATGAGTAGAAATTTAAAGATATATAAAGTAAATGAAGTGAGAATATAGAAAAAGAAGATAAAAAACGAAAAGAGCTATAAAGAGAAAATAAGACATGAAAAGAACATACAGGTAGCCCTCATATAACACTGTATCTTATAACATGGTTTCGCAATAACACGATTCGTAAATTGAGGGAACCCGTCTACAACACGGCATCCTATAACACGGTTTCGCTATAACGGGATGAAAAAACTGTAAATCATTTGTACATACAACACTGTATGTACTTCTACAGCCGTGGCGAGGCTTGCTATACTAAAAGATACAGCGTTGCGGAAATGTATGTAGATCCTTAATTGTACTTGTAGCCAAAGATTTATATAGGCACACACGAGGCGATAGACCTGATGAATATTAGGTATCCCAAGGCATGAACTGGCACTTGAGACGGTCACCAACGGGGACTGATTAGTTATGAGTTTTTCGGGTGGTCTTGGCTTTAGACTAATTTAAGACCGGATCAAGTGGCTGACAGACTTTGCGAACCACGTGTACGATGTTACTTCCAAATTGCGGGAAGGGAAAGACGATTGCTCCTCTTATCAGGGCCTGTGTCCCCCGTAGGACATTGGGGTATACCCAGTCAGGGTGGGAACATCCAATTGCTGCTTAATAATTAGGCAACGACTACAATAGTTCTAGTTTAAGATGGGTGTGTGTTTTCCGCGAGGAGTCAGTGAGTCAGTTTTCCGTGTGGTTTTACCTACGTTATATACTTTCATCCCCGTGACTTGAAAACAACAGTGTCTCACGCTGTCTACGTCTCGCTACGGTGTGTTAAAGAATAATTTTTTTAACTTTAAAACATTAAGTTTCAGTCCCAAGCAATGTTAGATAAAACTAAAACACCATTCAAGAGAAAATTTATTTCCTTAGAAGCAAAGATACAAATCTTGGATCGTTTATTGAAAGAAGAAAAAACATCACTCATTAGGAACAGCCTTAATTTGAATGAAGCAACAGTCAGGATCATCAAGAAAAATGAAAAAGAAAAAATCAGAAGTGCAGTTGCCGCAGGATCTTCGATATCCGCAAAACGTTCAGCTCGCCCCAAAGCGCCAATAATTGAAAAAATGGAAAAGGCACTCAGTATTTGGATTGATGATTGAAAAAAGAATTCCTTTAGATGACAATATCATAAAACAAAAATGACTAAAAATTCACAACCATCTTAAAGAACAAGAAGAATGCTCTGCCAACCCAGATTTTGTGGCGAATAAAGGTTGGTTTGAAAAATTGAAAAAGCGTTTTGCAATTCATAGCACAAGAATCCAAGGAGAGTCTGCGTCGGCTGATCATGAAGCCGCTAGGACGTATCCAGAGAAAATTCAAAACATTATAGCCGAGCAAGGATACACAGAGGATCAAGTTTTCAATGTCGATGAAACTGGGCTTTGGTGGAAAAAAATGCCCAGTAAAACCTTTTTCTCGAGAAAAGAAAAAACTGCACCCGGATTTAAGGTGTCCAAAGATCGCTTAACGCTCCTTTTGTGCAGTAATGCATCAGGGGACTTCATGACAAAACCCTTTCTAGTTTATAGATATTTGAATCCTCGTGCACTGAAAGACGTAAATAAAAACACCGGCCGGTATACTAGAAAGCAAATCCAAGAACTTGGGTAACAGGAAATTTATTTAAAGATTGGTTTTTAGATTGTTTTGCGCCAAGCGTAATTTAAGTCTGAAAAATTTGAGCTTTAAGGCGTTATTACTGTTAAATAATGCTCCATGCCACCCATAAGATTTGACTCATCCCAACGTCATTATAGTATTCCTATCACCTAACACTACTTCGTTGCTCCAACCATTGGATCAAAGTATTATTTATACCTTTAAAACGTATTATATGAGAAGATCCTTACAGTGGATTTTAGACGCAACCGATTCGGGATTAATTAGCATAATGGAAGCTTGGAAGAAATTTTCAATCAAGCACTGTTTCTAAATCATATCTTTGTCGTTGTAGGAAATAAAAACATCAACTTTGAATGCGTGTTGGAAGAAGATATGGCAGTCTTCAGTTGAAGCAGAAAACATGCGTGAAACATCGGAAAACGAAATGGTTGCCATATTAGAATTCGCTAAATCAATCGGAGGCGAAGGTGTTGTGGATATGGCTACTGAAGACATTCAAGATTTATTAGTGGAAGAAGTTGACGAAGCGGATTTGATGGAAATTGCATCCCTGGATGCAAATCAAATCGATTTTGAGGACGCTAGTTCCGATGAAGATTGTGCAGTTAAGAAATTAACATTAAAAAAAATTACTAGAAGGCCTATGCTTAGCGGAAAATCTCGAGTCATTTTTCTTGAATACATTCCACGGAAAGAAGTTGAAAATTCTAAAGGGAGCTGCAAAACTGTTTTGCTCCATACCGCGAAATTTACAATAGCATAAAAGAACCAGCAAGCAAATTTCGGTTAAAGATTTTTTTAAGAGGGAAAAACATGCAAAAACTTTAAATAGAGAAAAATAGTTCTGAAAATGAAGGCGATATCGTTCCACCCAAAAAACGTTCTCGGTTGATTATACTGAGCAGTGATGACGAATAAATTCATTAAATTAGGGTTGCGTTAGATTAAAATTTTTTTTTCTTACTTTGTGTTGTATATACATTTATTTTTTAATAAAAAATTAAGTTGTTTATATATGTTGAATTAAAAAAAATATATTTGTTTTTAATAAGTTTTTGGAACGTAACCCCCCTTTTTGTACTAGCTCTGGGTCTCATACAACACGGCATTTTCTAGGAACCTAACTACCGTGTTATAGGAGGGTTACCTGTATTTTGTTTGAAACGCTGGGAAATTTCCTCTGCTAAAAGCTAAGGACTAGAACTGATCCAACTAAAAAAAGTAGAGTTAATACAAATTGTACTTAGATTTGATAGAATGGAAGATGAAACTTTCATTTCCAAATGTAGAGCAGAACTAGCTTATTCCAAAAACAAAATGGTGGGCGTGCCTTTTAAGTGCTTTATCATTTGTAATCTTACTTACTCGTAAAGAAATTTAAAGAAAAGATTGGTAACTTTGATTATGTGAAGAATCTCATTTTTAAATATTTCAAATTTAACAGTGATAAACTAGGTAACTTTTCTTTAAACGCTAGAAAATGCAAGAAAAATCTAGAAATTATGTCTGAGATATGCATAACTACTTTAATGAATGAGATAGTGAATATTATCAAAAAACATCATAACGCGCGAGCAACTTAGAGTTGTGATATTGGTAGATCAATTAAAACGTTGAGTGACAGTAAAAATAAATCAATATTTTTAGCTGCTTGGCGGAAAGTAAATTCGGCATTTTCTATTGTTTAGAAAATTGATATAAACAAAAGTTTGAGAAATATTTTTGAAACAAATAAATTTACAATATTTCTACATAGGGTTCACAGCAGACTAGTGACAGTGCATTTCATAGAGAAATGTTCTGGTTTTGATCCCAGGCACTATTGAACAAGTAGGAGCGGATATGTACAGCTTCTACATGCTCATTTGTAAGGGTGAGCTCTTGGCAGTCTTCTGGATCTATTGGTGCGATATAGGGCATTACTTATGGGAAATTGTCTAGAAAGATAATTACACAATAATTATTAAAATGACCCTAGGCTATTCATTACACAGTGAAATCATTTTTGACATGCTCACCATCACTAGTGTTAGAACAGTACTCCTCAAAGTGTTACTCGTTCAACAGTAGACATCGTCAAACATTACGAATTGGTTACTGCATTTCTTCATTCTGGTTGTACATATCTCAAGGTATATGATAAATAGTTATCCAAATTTTCTCCCTTGTGACACACGAATAAAGCGAAGTATTCATGAAAACTCTGGAAGGTACATACGCGATGGATGTTTAAAGAAGCGTTACAAGTTCCCAGTATTTAGATAGCCCATGAAGAATATTTCTGCAATTTAAAACTCAAAGCATTCAAACGATTACCCTCTTCGAAATGAAAGGTCCTGAGTTTTAACTCGGGCATTACAGAACAGTGAAAAATGAATGCTTTCTCCTACGTGGATGTATCAAACGAGTCTGAGTTTTTCAGGTGTTTCTCCACTGTTGCATCTAAATATATATAGATCAATTAGTGAAAAACATTCTCAGACGGTAAATATGCAGTGAATGTTAAAGTGTCCTTACAACATCTTTCATCTGTTATGCTAACCCCCCTATAAAATATTTCCAGGGTGGTTTATCATGACAGTTCTTTCGAATGGGGTTCAATCACATCAATTGTTCAACAATGAAAAATAGAGGTATATACAAAGAATGCAAAATACTCAACATCTTCCAAGAGAGTACTTGCGAACTTTTCAGGTTTTCCCTTTGTCAAATTAAAATTTCGTACTGAGTACCACCAGACTTAAGGTGCTGATTGATACACAAATGTCTTAAAATATTGATTGAACACTAATATTTTGAACAGAATCAATAATTTGTAATAAAAAATCTGTATATATATTTTTTTTAACAAAACAGAAACAATATGTACTGTAGTTTAATTCAATAATTCAAATACCAATGAGTTGACTGTTTAAAAGGGGGGGGGGGAAACTGACTACTCTAGTTATATGAATTATATTAGAGCTTGTATATATGTTTAAATTACTCTCATACGTAATAATCCAGATATTGTAAATCTTATTGATTAAAATTATTAGAATGGTTAGTTTTGCTCAAATACAAGGAAATATTTGAAATACTTCATTTCTTTCCAGTGTGAAGACAGATATTGCATATTGACAAAAAACTTATCTTACAATGAATCCTTCCCACCTGTGAGGAATGATCATGATTTGGAAAATTGATTGTAGTGATGGCTATTATTTTAAATTGAAGATGAAAAAGGAGTTTTTCTCATTTTTCACCTGCAATTTAAAATAATAGAAATAAAATGTAATTTAAGGAAAAAGAGTAAACACAAAAACTTGTTGTGTTAACTTCATTTGTAATTCTAGTCATCATGGCAACTAATACTTGTCAAACTCAGGTATATATATATATATATATATATATATATATATATATATATATATAT
>JAPDSC010163534.1:338130-355492 GCA_026290005.1 Latrodectus geometricus
TATATATATATATATATATATATATATATATATATATATATATATATATATATATATTAGTTGAAACTTTTTCATAAGTTAAAACATAAATGTAAGTTTTTGACAAGATTTATTTAAATAAAATTTACAGAATATTTTCACCAATAGATATAAGAAAAGGAAAATTTAACAAATAAATTTCTTCAGAAGCTTGCACTATAAAGTCTAACCATAAAAGACACATTAGAGGTTGTCTCCTCATTAATATTAAAAAAAAAAAAAAAAACAACTTACACTTATAAAGAGCACAAAATGCTGCAAAGTAGTAGCCCTTTACTACTACAGTAAAACTCATTGAACACCATTTCATGTGTCCAGAAATATTTCTTAAATTTTCTCCTTAATGTTAAAAATTAAGTCTGATATTAATGTAAAATCATGAATTTTTACATAAAAATTTAGTTATAATCAAGTTAGCATTATCATATAAAAGTAGCTCACAATGAAAAAGAATTTGAATCTTCAAAAAGCTATCATTAAACAGAAATAAAGAATCTAATCAACATTTTCTTGCACTGAATTTTTACACAATCACCATTTCACAACATAAAAGAACAATTATATATATTTATGTAAAAAATAACATAATCTTAAATTATTTTATTACTCAATATTTATCTTTTAAACTCAACATATAATGATAGTTTGATTGAAGTTATTTTTTTGTTTCTGAAACAGAACAAATAAAACAAAAAATATCTTAATAACATTTAAACATTTATACATTTATATCAATATACATCAATCATGAAGTCAATTCATGTATTGCCACCATTAAGGAACAAATCGAAATCTAAAATATTCACTGACACAACAAGTTACAGACAAATGATCATATAGAATGTTCCTATGCTAACTTATATCAATAGTCCCATTTCATTTGGGACTCCTTGAAGTGCATAAAATGAACACATAGCACAATGGGATTAAAGTAATTTTTTCAATAACATGAAATCAAAATTTAATGTTTGTGTATTCCAAACAATATTGGTGACAGGAAAATTCTATTCATGATTTATAAATTCCTTCACAATATTCTGTATTTACAATTACTAATATAAAACTATGTTCAGAGTGCAGAACATCAACCACACAATTAGAAATTCTTTCACAGAAATACATTCAGTTCAGTTCATATAAGATATTATATATATAGAACAAAAGAAAAACAGTATCAATGGATATATGAACAAAAAACATTCATTATAATGGCATTTGAAGATATTTTCACTTGATTAGCACAAAACCCACTATCTTGAGGTAGGTGGGACGGTGGCAAGATAATAAGTATAGCCATTTATATCAGTGCTAAGCAAATGTATAAAAGCTCAAATTAATTTTCCATCAATGCCATTAAACAAGCACAGGGAAAAAACAAAAAAACAAAACAAATCTCTTACACAAGGCAAAATGTTTGTATAAGTTAATCTTGCCTATGAAAGAATGTTTTCAAGACAAATGGAATGAATGCTGCCCTTCATTGACAGCAATCTGTAGCTTTTTTCTCATTATTTCAACTGATGAATAGTCTGGTAGTTTTAAGTAATTCACACATGTCATAACTGATGGTAGGTAGCTGTCTGGATCATCATTACCGTCAAGAGTTTTGCGAACAATTGTAAGAGGAGGTGATAAAGATTTCAAACCTATGAAAGACACACAAGACAGTTGAGAATAATCAGTGCATAATAATTTTATTATCTTGTGATTCTTAATAACATTTAAAGAAAATGAAATTCAAAACATATATAAGATACATTAAAAAAATAAATTTTTTTGTGAGTATATTATATGTTTTATAGTTTACTTTCAATTCTCCTAATAGTTTTTATTCTGGATTCTTAAGATTTTTTCAGAAACTTTCTATTTACATATACATAAGAGAAGGAAGATAATCACTATATTGTAAAATTTTAGTAAAGTAGTTACAGAGATACATTATAATATTACAGAATAGTAAGAAAATTTTGGTTAGAAGATTGTATATAAATTCTACATTTTTTCTGTCTAGAATTTAGTAGTTTCAGAGAAAATAAAATTAGCTTAATTTTCTGTGAAAATCACCAATGACTTTTCTAGAGAGATTTTATAACCTTTAATAGAGAATGCTGTTTTAAAAAATATGAAAGAGCAATAGTAGCAAATGTTAGGATAATCATGCTTAAAAATCACAAAGAGGCTCAGGATTTTTTTAAATTGTATTAACTATTTATTAGCATTGTATTTTTTTACATTTTACTTTTCTTTTAATCACAATATTTTGGATGAATAACAATTTATCTTTAAAACATCAATTATGTAACATGCAGTTATTTCTTAGGAAATAAAGTTGAGAAAGAGAATTAGAGAAAAGAATATTTTTGATTTTTTGAAAATGATATTTTTTTGATAAATCAAGATTTAAAAGAATAAATTACAAGTATAGCAAAATAAATTAGATTTTAAACTGCATATATAGTTGTAAAATAATTAAATGATATTTTATTTTATTAGTGAAAGCTAAATTACTTGATAAACGAAGCTGATAAAAAGTGATACAAAAATCTATTCATATAATGAATTTCTTAAGTTCACGAAATTTCAGTGCATCCATCTTTTAAATTAATATAGCAAACAAAGTTTATATAAATTCTTCCAAAAAATTTCTAGGAGTTTTCCAGGAATCATACTAAATTTTTTCAGAATGGGCAGTGAAATATAAATTGAATAAAATCATTTTTGGCTATATGTATTAGATAATTGATTTGATATAATTAAAAATATATGCATTAGTAAATGCACATTCATTTCCATTTATATTTTTGAATGATGAAAGCAATAAATAGCTGTAAAAAATGACTAAAATACATATTTTTGTTGTAAATTAGATTTATAATTAAGTTGTTTTAATGTAAATTCAAAACGATTAAACTACTATGTTTATAAAAAATTTGCCTTTAAATGAAGCTTGAAAATTGTATCAATTGTAATACATTTCATAAACACTCAATTTGAAAAATAACAATTTAAGTTCTACTTAGCATTTTTTATTAAGTAATATTTCCAATGAAACGAAACTTATTCAGGACATGAAATGATGAGGCTGGAATAAATTGCACTGGCTTTTGAAATCTTATGATCAATTGCATATTTTGAAAAGGATATATTTACCTTAGACCAACTCTCTTGAGACAAGATCATAAATCTTTTGTTTTTGTTAATTATATGTAATATAAGTTACTTGCTGTCTTTGTCATTCCTTAAAGCTTTTTATATATATGCAGAATATATCTCATCATTAACCAATCATAAAAGCTTTTTCTCCAATTTTTTTATTGTATCTTCAAACTATTTAGACAAAACTATAAATTCATACAATTTTACTGCTTTGCTATTCAACGATAAACAGTACAATGTCAAATCAGTTAATATGCATTGTTTTGCAACCAAACTCTTGCTTATATCTAGTGGGAGCAAAGTAATAACTTAATTCCTTTTCCAGTTTCTTAGAAATCTCATAAAAGTACAATGAAAATTCATTGTCTGTAGAAACTAAATTTTTCGAGGAATCAAATGAAAATTCCATTAATTTTTAGAAACTACTTGAACATTGTGCAATTTTATAGTTGAAAGAATACAAAAATTATATAATGTAAAAATTTATGAGTCTTTAAATGAAATACCAATCAATTCAAACCGAGCTTCTAAAATGATATAAACTTGAAAGCTTACTTGAAAACAGCGAAAATGATGCACATGATAAAATTGGGTTCTATTATGATTGGTAATTGAAAAATGTTCGTTTTTATGAATCTCCAATTCCTAAATACTCACTATTTAGTGAACTAGTGACTTATCCTCAGTGTATACCATGATCACACAATTTTACCTCCCTCTCATGAATTAAATTTTGAAAAAATCTCTTTCAAAAACTTATTTCGTGCTTTTTTCGTTTTTGCTCACTTTGTATAAAATGTCGGTCTTAAAATGTTTTGTTTAACGATTGAACAAACTAGGAATGTTGTTGTTTCTGATGACACTTGGCAACCCGCCCGCCCGTCAGAGACTAGACGAATTAAGTCAGAGAGAGAGCGTCTTCCGTTTTTGAATAGAGCACCCTCATACGAAGGTGGAAGTACGACTTTTGGCTCATAGATGGCAGCACCATCTGAATCTTCCAATTTAGAGATTGAAACCAGTGAAGACCCATAGCCTGGCTCCAACCACCCCCAGAGGTATTAATTTGCAATGGGAACATGGAGAACATTGCGACCCGACATATTTTACGTGCCCCAGTCACCTTTATTGAACACGACGGATCTTCGGCTAATCCGGGATTCGAACTCACCACCTTTTGGTTACGAGAACGACACCCTATCCAACTAGGCCACCGCGGCCCGATGGAATGGGTGTTGAAGTCAGAAAGAGTGCCTTCCATTTCTGAACAGATTCTCTGGGTCAGTGAGCACAAACTTTTTTCGACTGCGACCCCTTTCATAGAGAGAAAATGCGACCCCTAAAGAGAATCGATGATCAAACTATCTTCTTCAATCATCTATCACTATCACAAATACGATGTATATTTCGCGCATTTCTTTTGTTTCATCAAATAAAAATATCATATTTGACTCCTATTAATTTTATTTATAATTTTAAGAAAATACTCTTTGTATTACACAAGAATCAGTAAATTGTTCTTTAATGAGATGTATGGGGTTGCAAGTTTCTAATTATTTCATCGATGTTTGATTGTATATTGCCAATTGCAATTCGCATATCATCTTCAGGGTTTAAACGCGAGCGGTATTTAGTTTTTATTGAAACTAGTTTGCTAAATCCAGTTTCGCGTAAATATGTTGATGCAAATTGTATTAACATTCTGGTGGCATCTTGCATAAAACGGAAAATTGTTTTTCCACGGATAGCCAAAATTTTTGGCAAGGCTGAGTCTTAAATTGATTTCGAAGAGTATAATCACTAATTAGATCTATCAATTGCTCTTTCTCACTAATTTGAAGAGTTGAGTTGCATATGAATGAATGAATTGAAAATGAATCACGAATCCAACCAAGATCGTTTTCAGGAAAATCCTCGAATCTTTATGAAAGATTTTCCTTTAACTTTTCAATGTGATTGGAAACGATGTTTTTAAATGTAAATATATCTATATATATCTATATTAGTTTCCTTGATAAAATCGTTAAAGCAAGGCAACATGTGTTGTTTTTATTCAGTTCAGTTTGCCAGAGACTACCTAAGCTTATTTTCAAAAGCTTGAATTTTACTGGTTGAAGTTATGATAGTTGAATTCTCACCCTGCAAGCTGAAATTTAAGTCATTAAGTTTTCCAAAAATATCAACTAAATAGATCAGCTTCCCTAGCCAAACTTCATTGATATAATAACTTGCCAATCAATGTTTCCTTTCGATTAGCAACATGTACACTTCATTTCTCAAATCAAATACCTGTCGTAGTATTTTCCCATTTGAAAGCCATCTGACTTCAGTGTGTAACAGTTATCTCTCATACATTGAGTCTATCTCATTGCAAAGTATTGAAGTACTTTTGTGGCTGTTGCATTTAATGTAGTTAATTGAACTAACAGCATCTTGTAATATGCTGTGCAATTCTTCATTCATATCTTTTGCACAAGAGCTTGACGATGAATCATTCAGTGATTAAATAAGATATAAGGCGCCTTCTGAATTACGCCCCTGAGTCCTTTATTTGAGCCTGTTAATGCTTCAGCACCATCAGTACAAACCGCAGCACAGTTTGCCTAGATAAGGGACTTTGTTTCAAAATATTGATTTATTACTTCGAAAATTTTTTCTCTGTTAGTTTTTCCTTCCAAACTTTTGCAACATAAAAACCTTTCTGTTATACCTTCATTACAAATAAGCCTAACGTAGTTGTGACATTTTAGTAATATCCGTAGTCTCGTCCAGTTGTAAAGCAATTACAGATGAAATTTGTATGCATTTTATGACTTCTGACTCGATATTTCGTGACATTTCGGAAATCCACCGAGACACAGTATCTCTAGATAATGGTATTGTTTTTAGTTCATTTCCATATTTATCGCCATGTGTAATTGATGTCATCTTAGTTGCTGCCGGAAGGATAAGGGATTCTCCAATTGTATGGGGTTTCATTGTTCTTCCTTTAAGCTAAGAAACTTCTAAAGAAGCTTGTAATGCTTTATGAGGTATTGTTGTAAGTTTCTTTAATTGTGTACTTTGAATTTTCAAATTTTCAGCTCGTCTTTGAAAAAAATTGGCATGTTTATTTTGAAGTTCTTTATGTTTAGTTTCCAGGTGCCCTTTTAATTTAGTTGGTTTTATACTATCATTTGCTAATTTTTCGTTGCAAATGACACATATCGAGCGTTCTTCATCATCAACAACACAATATGTAATACCATACTTAATAAATTCCTCATTGTATTTTCTTATTTTAGATTGGGCATTTAGCTCAGTATTTTGCGACTCCTCATTAATATTTGTTCGTTTGTTAGCTGAAGATGTACCTAATGTACGTATTACCTATTTCTCCAATATGAAGATAGGGGTTTAAATTATTTAAACTAAAATAATATATTAAATTCTACCATTTTTTTCGAGAAATTCAATAAAATTAACAAAGATCTTTCTCTAATGATAGTACATACCTGATAATAAAGTAGCAAAGCCGGATAAAAACATAAAAAATCATAATTACACAATGTCACACGATAAAACTCGAGGATAAACTAGAACAATAGTAGGGCAACTGCTACATGCTACAACTTCATGCGAACACTTCAGGTCTTCATTCTGACTATCAGATACACTGCGTACCTCGCCATTTGATTGGCTGATCGAGGAAGAGAGTTTTTGCCCTTTCCCCGCGGTTAACGTCTAGTCAAATAGGACCTTTTGAGTAAAACTGGCAAATTACAGCGAAGAGGGTGCTATCTACCAGAGTGAAAAACTTGTCTCTTCTCGCTTTACATACATTACGCATTAGTATCATAGAAAGAGCGGATAGCATGAAATTGCAATTAAACAGTGAGTGATGGCGGTTCACTCTTTATAAGTACCCTGTATGGTACGCAGCATGCAGGCATAATGCATTTCATAAAAATTTGGCAACCCCAAAAAACTTCTGGCCACCCCCACAGGAGTCGTGACATCTAGTTTATGCACCACTGCTCTAGGTCTTTGAATTAAGAGATAGGAAGACAGGAAAGACCCAATACCTGCCTCCTACCACCCCCAGGGGTATTAATTTGCAATGGGAACATAGAAGACATTGCGACCGCAACATATTACACATGCCCCAGTCGCCATTAGAGAGCCCATTGGTCTTTAGACGGCAAAGAATCGAACTCACAACCTTGCGATAGCGAGAAGGATGCTTTAACCAACTAGGCTACTGCAGCCCAAATGTTGAATAGTAAATCCTTTGAATAGTGGAAATTAAAGATTTTCCAAGCAATTCTCAAGTAGTTTTTCTCCCTTATCTCTTCACTTTGAGCCCAGGTATTAGAGCATCAAATACAAATATCATGAACTAAATACAAGGAGTAATCATGGCTTGGAATCACTTAAAAGAATCACCATTCACGACGCAACACACTTGTCAATTGACGCAGGGAGTTGTTGCATATATATATATATATATATATATATATATATATTTGCATTTGGGTAATTTTGACATATAAGCTTTATTACTATGTTAACTGAAGCATGCCAACTTTGCTAGACGATTGAAGTGCAAATGTATTATCCATTCACGAACTTTGATTTAGAAACCACTTCTGCCTAAAATTTCCTATCTTCTCTCAAGTCATTGTGAATGGGGATTCAGACATAAGAATTATCATATTATGTTAATAATGAATAAAAACAGAAAAGAAAATGACAGAGCTATGACTGCCTGGAAGAAAAAATTAATGGCTAAAATTGAGGTACTATTAGAAAAACAGTAGTAAAATGATTCCCTATATCCAAAAAACAGGAAAAACCTGCTTTTATATAGATTTAAAAAAAAATAATTATAAGCCCAATTCTTCATCAATAAAATGAAAATAAGAATTGTTTTTAAATATGAATTTTATTTTGCTTGAATGTAGTGTATAGTAAATATTTTTTTTCTAGATAGTAACTCATACATTAAGAGAGCAGTTTAGTAAAAAAATAATTAATTTTATGTTCTAACACTTCTTTTTCTGTTTTACAAACTTTTTATTTCATAAACTATTTTAACTCTCCTTATGACTTCATAAAGTGGAACATGTATTGTCTTATTATAAAAACTTATTAATTAAGATAATGGATGTAACAAATGTTTCAAATCTGAGATATTTTACTTAAAAGTTGTTTGTCAGAATTATTTCCATATTCAGCCTATTTGAAGCAACTGGAGATAAGAAATCACAAAGTTTTAAAAGAACATATAAAACATTTTCCATGTTAAGAGATAACGGAAAAAAAAATTGAGCTATAAGAAATATTTTTCTTGCATACTCTGGTAAAACTATTCATAAACAGAGTTGAGAGGATACATTTCTGTAACAGAAAAAGAAAAATGTAATGATAAAATGCAATTATGAAAAATAATTGACCTTGGAAGGTAGCAAATAAATATTTCATATTACTACAAGGAAGGCTCGCAACAATATCAGTACTTTAAAGTTAATTATTTTATAACTATACACATATTACAGAATGTAGGAAAGAATGTGACATTACCTCCAACAGGAAGTTTAGGTGACCCAGTGACAAACTGCAGAAATAGCCTCTGTTCATCCTTTTTATAATTACTCATTATTTCAAAAAGAAATTTAATAGCCTTGCTATCATATGTGTATCCATGGTCAGGTCGACAACACTCAGTAAGACTTTTCATATCCCATTGACTATGGCCACTGCCACAGAAAAGATATTCGAGCTAAAATAAAATACTCTCATTAATTGAAGCAAAAGTGTTATTTTTGAGAAGCATAAAACATTGAACAAAAATAGAGTAATGTAGTGCTAAGTGTCAAACTTCACCTGTACTGGGTTATAAGAAATTCTTGGGATGAAATAAAAGAAAGAAAATGATTTATCAATGCAAATTTTAATAGAGCAATATTTTATTTCTTAAAATTACACTACATATATTTTATGCTTAATTTATAAAATTATTGTACAGTGTGTAAATTTTCAAATTAATCCAAAAAATTAGAAACCCACATCTGAAAAAATTAAACTCATATTGATTTCATAACATTTTTTCATCAATTTGTTTAATATCTATGATGCTCAATATATAAGCTATAAAATAATTTTAAATTATTATCCAACATTTTACATATAATGCACACACAAAATATGTTTAATCTAAATAAATTAATGGCACAAATATAAAAGCAAATTAGTTTAATAATGGATTAGCATACTTTTTTCAGAAATCAATAGGTATATTAATAAATCATGAAGTTTCTTAAGCCTTTTTTACAGGCAAATTTTACCATAAAGAGCATATTTAAATTTTTTGAAATTTTTGTTGTGTTGAATAACTTAAATAAAAGCAAGTTATTAATAAATATTACATTTTTTTACACAACTTATTTGAAATACTAAATAAAATAAGAATTCCTTAAATTTAAATGCAAAGTATTTTAGAACAAATATTTTGATTACTGAAGTTTCGTTGCAAACCAATACTTTTGTGATACCAATACTATTTATTGAAATTATAAAAATAGATATTAAAGAGGTATGGATCTAATGACTCCACTCTGCAAGAAAGCTATTGTTACGAAGCTTTCAAAAATTCAACAAAACTAGCCCAATAGCTTGGCAATGATCAGTAAACGAACAGGGTATACATAAATTAGAACATGGAATGTTTTGAGTTTATATTGCTCTGGAGCAGTGGAAAAAAACTCCAAATGAAAAGATTATAAATTGGATGTGATGGTTGTTCAGAGGGTTATATGGAAGGAAAGTCACATTTTTGAGATGGTGGGATATATTTTCTTGAACAGTGCAAGCACACGATGAAGTACCCATGGAACCAGATTTATTATCAAGTGCCTGGGAAGAAACAAAGAATTTCAGGCCATCACTAAAAGAATTAGCATCATTATACAAAAAGAAAATTTTTTAATACATCTTTCATGTCAATAAATGCAGAAATAGAAGAATCCGATGAAGATAAGAAAGATTTTATGATACTCCACAGGAAGAATGACAGCATGCAAAGAAATTTTGTAAAATATAGTAATGAGAGATCTGAAAGCAAAGATTGGAAAGGAGAATAGTTCTAGACCTAAAATTGGAAAGTTCATTTTACATGATTTGTGCAACCAAAAGGAACAGTGGATTTTGCTAGCGATCACAAGGAACAGCTTTGTTTGTTTGTTTTTGTGTAGTTTACTGGTGCAAGATCCAATTTTAGACATTTCCATTAGAACAGTGAATTTTGCTGGCAATAATAATATGAAAATTAGTTTGACCTGTTTTCAACACACAAAGAGATACGTAAATATACTCGCATATCACTGAATAACAGGAAAAAACCATATTGATCATGTCATTATAGAAAAGATGCACCAGATATTGATGTTAGGAGTTTTTGAATAAACGCTTACACTCACCATTACCTTGTTACAGCTAAATATAGGGGGGGGGGGAATTTAGATTAAAAGAGACATAAAGCAAGAAAAAATGAACATAAAAGTTCTAGATGAAAAGACATAATGAGTTTTTGAGAAGAAGAAGGGGGAAAAAAAGCAATACAAAGAATATTGGGGAGTAGATTAAGAAGATCTAAAAAAAGGAGAGGGGAATTTAGAAACATCAAAATATGTCCTAGGGGAGGAGAAAAAGACACCAGGAAATGAATGGTTCAATGATGAGTGCACGGAACTTATTAGGGAAAAATGCTTTCAAATGTATCTAGACAAAATGAAAAGCTCCATAAAGAAAAGTGAAAGATCACATCAAAAGCATTATATTGTAAAAAGAGAGCTTTAGAAAGAAACAGAATACAGGAAGTGGAAAACCTATCTGAGATAGGAGATACCAGTAGAATATATTTAAAAATTAAAAATATCTAGGGATAAACCCAAAATAAATTTCTGTAAATACAGGGAGAAAGAAATGATTGTTTGAGAAAACAAAATAATTGAGAGTTAGGTATAGTATTTTGAAGAACTAATAAATAAATGAGGCAGTTGAGATAACTCAATATAATGCGGATGATGACATATACTGTGAGCTCAACTATTGAAGAAATGAAACAAGTTATAAAAGAAATTAAAAACAGAATGTCACAGGGTGAATATTTGATTACAGCTAAGTTGTTGAAATATGAAGGGGAAAATTTATTAAAGAGGTCAGGCTTTAAACCTCTAGGAAAGCATGTGGATAAAGAATCAATGCCAAATGAATGACTTAAAATAAAGTACTCATGAGAATTATAGCAAAAAGAGTACTGCCTCATACAGAAAAAATAATTAGTTACTATCTGTATGGGTTCAGAACCGGTAGAGGCATTTCAAACCAGATTGTCAGTGTTAGAAATGTTCTGAAGAAGTTCAATGAAAAAAACATCAAATTATCCCACCATTTTTATTGATTTTAAGCAAGCATGCAACTTAATAAATAGAAAGAAATTGTATTACATCTTGAATGAATTTGGAATAGCAGAAAAAGACTTGTTAAAATGACTTTGTCAATTACAAATACTGAAGTACGTCTAGAACTGAAAAATGTCTAATTGGTAACTATCAAGGACTAGATAAAGAGGCAAAAGATTGTGGAACTTCTAGTCAACAAAAGGAAAATAAAAAAATAATTATGGATGGAAGATGTGATCTTTGGCACCAGTTCAGTACGCCCTGAACTCAGTTTTGAAAGGGTGACTGAATATTTATAGCTTGATTTAATTATCACTGAATTAATCCTAACATAAAAGCTAGACTAGGGGCTTGAAACAGAGTTTACTTTTCAATGATTAAGCTGCAATCTCTAGTCACTCAAGAGCTTTAAAAATAAAACAATAATTAGACCTCTTGTAATTTATGCAACAACATTTTGGACTACTACTCATAAAGGAAATTTTTTATGAAAAGTATATGAACCAATTAGGGATGGAGATTAAGAGTAATTCAGAATTAAGTAAGCTCTGTAAAGAAAAAGATAAAGTAAATATAATAAAAATAATAAGAATACAATGTCTTGAACATCTGGAGCAAATGAGTGATGAAAGAGCAAAAAAGAAAATATATAGAGGAAGAATGTAGGGTAAAAAAAAGGGTGGATGTCCCAGAAAGAGATCACTGGAAGAGAATTTGAAAATGATGAAGATCAAAATTAGTCAAGAATCTGAAAGTATGGAGCTGTTTGGTGAAGGAAGCCAAAATTTTGCATGGATTGTAAAGCCGAGGCGTAGTTGTAGATATTAAAAAAAATTATTTTTATTATATATATATATATATTGAGTTTCCAGCTACTTCCACAAGATAGTTTAAGACACTTAACTTTATTAGAATTCTACAGCAACTCTTTTTGTTTATACAAGCTTTACAGTTAACATACAATTAAGTGGTTTAAGTTTGTTGCTTTAGTCACTTTTGGCCCACAATGGCGAATTTGAGAAGGACCTACAATTCTAAGTGTATTTTGAACAACTGAAAACATTCACACCTGAGGTAAACAGCCAGTTAAGAGGATACAATAATTAGTTTACATAAAAAAAACTAATCGGAAGTTTACATAAATTTAGCAAAAAGAACTTCTATTTATATTATTTCTATTAATCTGCTTACAGCTTAACTTAAATAGTTGTAATGACGATATATGAACCTGAATGTTTTTGGAACAAAACTGCTCCTGTCAAAACAAAATGCAAAATGATGCTAACCAATAACAACAGTAATATCTTTCAAAGCAACTTGAATTCATTTTTGAACGTAATTGGAAAAAAAAAAAAAAAAAAAACTGATTATAAGCCAGTGGAGTTATGACAGCTTTTGATATTTATTTTGTAAACATAAACAGAAATTCTTCCAAAACATTATAGTAAGCTTTTCAATGGAGAATGTATTTTATTAAATTAACTGTAGTGACATATAATATGCACAATGAAACTCAAAACTTTTTTCACATAATCAAAGGAAAATATGGTATTTTTCAAGATTTAATTATATTTGGCATTTTTTTTTAAATTTATGGCAAACTTTAAAAGTAAAATGAAATTACAGTTTTTTTCATAATTTCAATTGGGGGAAAATTGTGGAAAATTTTATTCAAACATTTAAATTGTAAAAAAAAAATTATTTATTTGTCATGTTTAAAAAGAAAGTTTAAAATGTCTGTTTTTAACAGAAGTTTAACTGTGTGTTCTTTTTTTTGTTAACAAATTAAATATAAAATTTATAAACATTTGTCCTTAATTGAATACATTTAATACCAGTAATATGTACACATTTAAAATGAAAAAGGAATTAGTCTAATAGGAATATTTCTAAATAGATGAAATTATAACTAAGATTCACCTCATCTGGGTAAAATAATTTCAACTGATTCAATGAAAACACAGATTCAAATCCTTCTTTGAGAGCTTCCATTTGTCTCCGAACACCTTCATTCATCATCCAATATACAAGTAACTATTAAAAAAAGAAGTATTAAAGTAAATAAATTATCCTCACAAAAAACTTTAATCAGACTTAAATATCATAAGAAATATTGCAAATTCAAAGTAATATCACTTTTGAAACATGTAGATTTCAAATACACGTTTTACATTTTGGCACATTCTATAAATTTATTACTCTCTACCAAAGCACAATAAATAATTATTACCATAACTGAACATATTTTCTCTTTCAAATTTGAAAATAAATTGCTTTAGAATTTAGATATCTATTAGAAGTTCATAAAATTATTAATATTTAGTTATAAATTTGTTTACTAAGAATTTATGAAACCTCTATAGAATTATAATTAGTGAGTGCCAAAGAAGGTACACATAAAAAGAAAAGCAAATGCTAGAAATTTTAATTATTATTTTAAAGGGAGGGGAATATTTTTACGATTCAAAATATAATTAATAGTCTCAATATAACATAAACTTATTTGGAAGATTTTTTACTAAAGAAATATCCAGCATAAAAATATAACCCAATTTGATTTTTAAAAATTGATTTAAATATTATACTCTTCTACACTAAATTAAAAAAGTAATTTTAAGAGGATACATGGAAGCAAATGACAGAAAATATTAGCTAAAAGCACAAAATAAACATTGATGCAAAGTTTTGAAGGTTTTATTTTTTTTAAAAGTAAATTTAATTCTTTCATTCCATCAATATCTCACAATTATTGATAAAAGCTATGATTTAGTTAAATTTTTAAGGTGAACAAGATTTATCCAAATTTTTGGTTATTAGAAGCTTTAGCAATAGATAATAATAACTGCAAAATAGAATTATGCAGCAATAATAATAATAATAATAGTATTATAATAGGCAATAGTATCACATTATATTTATAATTTTGGATGGGTTATGCATGTATGTGGATATATAAAGAAAAGCTCTCAGCCATTTAAAAAATCCAACCCCTGTTAATCATGCATACAGAGTGCAGAATGAAATTAGAAATTGGATTGTTGGTAAAATTTGATGATGAACATTTTTAAATATATTACTTCTGAGGGGATTATATATTAATAGTTTGACAAATATTACTTCTATCAATGGATTGTTTCTTAAGCCAAAAAAATTAATTAAAATTTCCTTGGTAGAAGGCATTGCATGCACTTGTGAAACTAAAATCAGCAGAACAAGGTAACATAGAAACCAAGATAAAAAGGTAAAATACAATTCCTTTAATACTTTTTAGATCATTTTTATAGAACTTAACAAAATATATATAAAATGTGTGTAAATACATAATTCAGAATAAACATTTAATGATTCAGAATAAAGTATCTGTAGGAATAGGATAGTACAAATATTTTATATCAAAATAATTTTCTTTGGTACTTTAAAAGAAGAGACTAACATAACTTTATGAGATGACAGTGACAGAATGAAAATATAGCAAAGTTTGGCTATGTATTATTAAGAGACATATGATTTCCAAACATTATAATGAATTCTTAAGCTTTTATTTTAATCAATTTTTTAATTGATTTGACATGATTCTATAAAGACTTATTTACCCATTATCCTGCCGGCAAATTAATTATTCCTTCTTTTGATGGCATTATTAAAACTGGCATAGAGTATAAATTTAAGGTACATTTCATTCAGACGAGATTTTTTTAATAACATTTTAGTAATTATTTTACTTATATTTTAACAATTAATAACAGCTTAATAACATGAATGATTTTGAATACCATGTAATATTGAATTGTTGAAATTATATTTTGGAAGTAAAAAATAGTTATGTAAATCTTAAACACTTATCCGATGGTACATTATGAAAAATAGCAGCACAATATGCTCTTTTTTTTTTTTTAAATAGGTGTATTATTATTTGTAATCTCTACAGCTTAATAGTGATATTTCAAAATAAATGACGAAATCTTTATATTTATTAACAATTTTCAAATGAATTACGGCAGGTAGGAAAAAGTTTCATCTACTTCACAGATTGAAATATTTTGCAAAAGCTATTTTAACAGCTTTGAAAAGAGTTTGGGCATAATATTCACAAAACATTTTCCTTCTCTTTTGATATTAATTGGAACTTCTCCATAAATGAAAAGAGTTCAAAGTAATTATGTAAGATTAAAAAAAATAAAATTACAGATGAGACTAAATGGAAGTTAAAATTTGAAACTTACTTTAAGATATTCATCCAGATTATGGATTGTGACAGTCATATTTTTTCCGCCTTTTCTCATCTCAATATGGGGAAAACCAGGAAGAGTAAAATCTAAATTCAGATCTTCAACTGAACAGCCATCCAAAGTGAGAGATTCCAAGGCACTTTTCAAAGTACTGGAACTCTATAAAATAAGCATTTATTAAAAAGCTATAAGAGATTTCTAAAGTATTTTCATAAACTTTATTTCGCTGACTATGATTACTAAACATTTTTTGTATAATTAATTCATATATACAATATAAAATTACAGTTATAGTTACTAACAATGTCAATATCAACTCAGTCTCCACTTCAAAGTTCCCCTTACCGGTTCAATTTCTCAAACTGGTCCTTGCTTTCAAATATATGTTACAAGATTTAGAAAATTATTTGTAGTGAAATGTTATGTTACATTTAATAACTAGGATTCTTTTAAAATTATATGCATTTGCATGGGATGTAAAAATCACACATTAAGTATGATTTGCTTCTCAACGGTCATTTTCTGTACACAAGGGCTAATTAGACTTGGGACCTATGGCTTAAACTGGATTCTGAACCCATGAACTATTAAATTAAAAGCAAGAGAGGCTAACCACTATTTCTTTCAGGAAGGTCAACTAAAATATAAAATTTTATCAATCTACTACAAGTTTAAATATTCCTTTCATTATGAATTTTAAATAAATAATGTCTGAATCAAAGATTCTATGATAAAAGGTTAATAATAGTTAAGAACAGATGAAAACAAAAATATATAAAATAATACACGTTTGCTTTTCTAAATCTACAATACAATATTATACAAAAGGGATTATATGCCATTTTTCTTTCTTTATAATTCCCAGCCACTAAGAGAAGTCCATCTTTTGAGCCAACAAGAGACAAAGCTGAACACAATTTATGTAGTGGGGCATCCACTGGGAACAACATAATTGTCCCAAAGGAAGTTGAATGTCATAATTTAGAAGATATTTTACATGGTGGTTATTGCAACTATGACCTATTTTAAGTGCTCCACCTGCAATTAGAGAAACCCCTACTCTACCTTCCACTAATGAGAACAAAGTCTTTCGAAACCAGACTAATTGCAGACACATTTTAAATTATGCAGATATTATAGTAACCTTTATTTACACTGTACTCATCAACAATAATTTTCCCTGCAATAGTTGCCAATATGCTGTGTTACGGTGGTTGGCAACCTTTAATTGCATAGGAAAAATTATGTATGGTTATGAGTGCAGTACAATACAGAAAAAGTATTATATTAAAAACTCTTAATTTACATGCAATTTCTTTATGAAATTCTATTCAAATACAGAAATTGGTAATGCAATTTAACTAATGAAATCAATTATGAATATAAATTTTAAAATTATGTTGAACTACAACAAACGCTTCAAGAGGTATCAATAATAATGATACATTGAATATATATATATATATATATATATATATATATATATATATATATATA
>JAPDSC010163534.1:356000-367002 GCA_026290005.1 Latrodectus geometricus
ATTGCTTAAACTTATAGAGAAGTTTACTTAACTTGGACTACTAACATTGAAATAAGTCATTTACATAATTAAATGAGGTTCAGTGTAAAAACAAAACTAATTGCAGAAGAAATTGCAATCAAGTTTTATTATTAGTTTTATTAGTTACAGATATAAGCGAGAGAAAACATCACAAAATGTACAATAACCTGAACTTACCAGAGACTTATCATTCTCAAGTCTTTTCTTTTCCATAGCCAACTGATCAAGTTGCATTATAGTGCGAGCAATGCTTTCATCAACATGTTTCAAATCAGATAAAAACAAATTATTTTCTTGATTCAACATCCATTTATAAAAAATTAGACTCAGGGGAATATCCAGCTAAGTAAAAAAATGAAGCATTTATATTATAATACTGAAGTAAAAGCAGAAAACATTGATATAAATAAACACTGCATCAACAGCATAGTGAAATAAATTACTCTTTTTGTCTAGTACTAATAGTTGTAAGTAAATATTAAGATAATCAAAAATTACTGAAGATAGATGCAAATTATATTACAGAACAAAATTGGAAGCCCAAAATCAAAATCAATATTTTATGACATCTCATATCTTTAGATACATTGACTACATGGATTAGGTTTATTTAACTATTACAAATTAGCCAGTGTTTTGTAAGTTCTCTCCAATTAATTGATTTATTTTTTAGTTTCTTAAGAATTTAGTAAGTTGAATACCAATTTATTGTAAAAGTAAGATGGAAAGATAAGACTTTTCAAACAGTTTGAGAGTGATTTAATTCTTGAAGCAATAAGAGAAATATGAAATTTTGCTGAAATAAGGTATGTTATGTGCAAAACCAATAAATAAATACATCAAGAAGACAGAACTGTGCTAAGGAAAATAAATATCACTGTGAATCTCCTTTTCATGATAACTCTTTGAAACAACAAAACTGTTGTTCCAAAAATTTGAAGATTATGGACATAGATTTGAAGCTTTATGGAAAACCTTGGATCAGACATATTCCTCTTAGTATTTTAATTATTAAAAATTATCAAATTATTAAAAAACTTAGTTTTTTAAGAATTTAATTATTTTTACTCAGAATAAAAGGTAATAATATTTTTAATTTATTATTTAATTTGATTTTGTGATAGTTTATATTGCATTCTATATTTATTGTCTACTGCAACTATTATTAAGGGACAAAGAGTAAAAGATAAGTTTTTTAAAGTAACTAAAACTACTGAATTTAAACAGAAAAGTGTTATATACAAACAAAATAAAAGTATGAATATCAAATATTGATAACTATTTCTTTAATACACAAATTATTTTAAGTTAAAAAGGAAAAGTGACCATGACATTTTTGAAAAAAGTAAACCAGAGATTCTAAGTTAGTATAAAGTTAATTAGATTAAAACATTTTCAATAAATCAAACCAGTACGTGTGTGTGTGTGAGAGCGATTTGGCTTTTATAACGATTTTTGAGTACTTGAAAAATTATATATTTTCACTAAATTTATGATAAATCCATGACTTTTATTAGTGATTATAGAAAATAAGATTAAAGATTCCAATCCATTAAACACATTCATGACATGCTGAAAAAGAATATACAAACTTTTCTGAACCAAAGGCTAGAGCACAAACACTTCAAATTATAACTCAAGCAAATGAGAGAAGGCTTGGTAAAGTCTGTTGCTCAATGATAATTTTTTGCACACAGGGGGCTTATTATACTGGCACCTATAGTTTAAAGTGGATTTTGAACTGCTACAAACATCCAGACCCCAGGTGGGATTGAATTAGGTGGTATAGCGCTAAACTAGGTGGGTAAAGTGTTAAACTTTTGGCTACCAGCTCGATGAAAACAAAAGGAGATAGAGAAAATATGAAAAACAGATGATATTTTTTTCTGGGCTTTACTCATTATCCTCCCAATAAAATTTAATAAAACTAATTTTACATGTTTAAAGATATTTCAAAAATAGGACTATTAGTACTTAAGAATAAAAATCATAATATTAACTGTTTGTCAGCTCAATAGGATACTTTATTATAATTATATAAATTTAACCTAATTAAATGAAACTCCAGATAGTCCTATTTTTGAAAATAGGACTATCTGGAGTTTCAGAATAATTCATTCAAAATAATTTTATTTAAAACTAAAAAAAAAAAAAAAAAAATCCTCCTTTCAAAATAATTTTATTTAAAACAACTTTTATATTTTCTACAATTCCAGAAAATGAATTGATATGGACATGAAATAATGCGCTCAAAATACTCATGAACACAAGCTTTTAAAATGATTTTGTATCATATTCATCCGAGTTCCTATTAATAAACATCGATTGTTCAAATATTGGTGGTAGATAGAATGAACTTAAATTAGAAATGAATGAAAATGGATTAGAAATTTAAGAATCTGCTTTTCATTCAAGTAAAGATTGTGCAGTGTTTTTAAATCAACAATCATATGTATTGTTTCCATTTTCTGAAAGTTCTGTGCCTATTAGCAGCATGATTTATGATTTCTTAAAAAATATAACCAGTATTAATTAGTTGTGTTCAAGTAAAAGGAGATGAATTAATTGCATACAAAAATTATGTACTGTACGCTACATGTACCAAAAACTGCACATTCCAAGACCCAACCAGATATGGTGAAAACTACACAAATACAGCAATTCTTTCAAAAAAATTAAACCTAAAGATATTTATATGAAAACATTTATGAAATTTGGGAATATTTATTAGAAACAAGGACATTGAAGAATATCACAAATTTTTTAACATCAGAACAATTAAATTATATATTAATATTATTACAATTTCAAAGAATCCAACATTATGTATCATAACTTTGCTCTAAATGTAAAAAATAATCCAAATATACTGTTTTTGCTTTTTTTATTAGGCAACGTAAATAATATATAAAATTATTAGTAATGGGGAACAAGAAATATTTATGACAAATCGAACGTATTTTTTTTATATATTAAATTTAAAATAAATTTCATTCAATTTTTTCTGGTATGTTTACAAAACAGTTTGAGGAATAAAATATAAGTGAATGTAAAAGAATGAAAGTGCTTTCCCAAGTGACATAAAATAACATTTACAATATTTCAAAATACAACAAATTTGCTAATAACTTAAGTGTTACTTTAAAATAAAAATTTAAAATGTAAAAATAAAATTTGCAACTAAAATTTAAAAGAACGAATTGCAAAGAGAATAAAAAATATTCACAAATATAAAAGTATAAAATATTATAATTTGAAAGATGTAAGATAATCAAACATATTAACATGTAGAACTTAGAACTTAAGTCTTGCAATTATTTAAAACAAGATTGCAAAATGTTTTTATTTTTAAATTTATTTTTTCCTATAAAAGCATAACATTTTATCATAATAAAAAATGAATAAAAGTATACTTGAATTTAAGGAAAAGAAAAGGAAAAAAATTATGAAATCGGAGTAATGACAGGGAAAACTGCTTTTAATTTTTTAAGTTTCACTTTAAATAGTAAGAATCTATAAATTAACAGATAAAACAATTAAATGAATAAATATATTACTTAACTGACACCTATAACTAGATATTTTCTTTAATTATACAAATGATTCATATAATTTTTTTAACCTTAATATAAATTTAACTGAACCATTTCATGAATTTCAAAATAGGAACGTTTGATCACCTGTACCATTAGACTAGAGAGAAGCTTGTTTACCAGATATTTCATTCCACGTAATTTATTAATACATTTTTAACTTAACTGTTGCAATACAAATGTTTCATCCATTAAATACATACAATTTAAAAGTATTTTGAACAATCAGTTGAAATTAAAGTTGTAATATTATTTGACAAATTAGATAAAATGGCAAGAGAATAAACAGAAATATTACTAAAATTGAAGCAATCTTTAAAAATATCCAATAAAGAAAATCTACTCTACAATACATACATTAAAGAAATTTTTAAAATGATTGTTGCTTAAAACACAATCAGTAAATAAGGTGGCAAGACATTACATATATTAAGATAGAAATTTAAATTAAGAAAATTAAAGCATTGAAATGAGAACTATAATTTTAATAATAATCAAATAAAGAGGATAAAATAAAGAAAAAGCAATGATTATAAAAAAAATTCAAATTGGCTAAATAACTTTTTAAAATATGAAAATTACTATTCATTTATACAAATATTTTTTATTATCATTTCATTTATACAAATATATGCATTTATTGTGCAAACAATAAAAGCATTATTTAAAAACTTAATATCAGTCAGTTGGAAATAAGAACTAACACATTATACTTAATTACTGTAAACTTTATTTAATAAAAAGACCGGTACATGTTAATCTAAATATACATAACGTGAATAATTTAATTTAAGTCTCATATTTCAACTGTCACATTAACAAGCAAAAGTTGTATTACATACCATTCGTGAGTCCATCAATGCCTTGGCTAAGAACTTTCCAAGCAACTTAAACTTACTACGAACTCTTGTTACTAAGCCAATCTTAGCATTTCGTGAGAGAGGTATAGGGAAGAGTCCACGTGGACAGAACATATAGCTGACAGATTGATCTACAGAAATTGCAAATTAATTATATACTGAACTTTAAAAATTAAATAACAAATAAAAGAAAATTACAGACCATTTCCATTATTAGCCAAGATTTTTTCGCCTCGCCACATATCTAAATCACTTCGCTGAAATTCTTTAGAAACTAATGCATAAAATTCTAATGTCGGTCCAAGACCTGTTCCAACCTAAGGAAATTTGAAAATATGATTATCAAATACTTTGATTATATCATTTGTTAAATGAATAAAAATTTATAGTTTTTATTTAAAAGCAAAAAATCAAACTTACTTCACTCTCATATTGTATCTCCAACAGTGCCTTTGAACTACCAAGATCTTGCATAACAACTTCAGCTTGCTTTAAAAGATCATCTCTTGAGACAGTTCTCTGCAAAATTTTTTTATCGATCATGAAAACTAAAATCCGAAATATATTACACATAAAAAAAAATATTTATTTATTTACTCCACACAATCATTTTAATTTAATTATATTTCATTCAATATGTTTTACAGTATATCTTTGTATCACAAATTTTCACATTTAATAATATTAAAACAAAATTTTAAATATTTAAAATGCTCAAACAAAGAAAATAAAGTAACTGTAATCTAAATAACATATCTAATTAAAATAGAAATATAATTTTTGACAAAACTAGTAACAAATATCTAAAAAAAGACCTTCATTTAATGAAGAAATGGACATTTATGCAGATGATTTGTTTTCAATGTTTAGTTCACATTAAAAAATTTATGCATTATATTTTAGATTAGAATTAATTTTATTTCTTCTAAAGAATTTTAAAATTATTTTAACTGACTTTTTATTCAAACTTGAATTAATGAAAAAACTGAATGTGTTTCATATAACTTGTAATAACACATTAAAAGTTACATTGATGAACTACAATGATATTAAATAACTTTTTCTGTTGTAACTAGAAATTGCTGTATTTAAATTGAAATGTAGACAGCTTTTATTATTTTAAATTATTTGAAGCACATGCAATTTTTATAGTAGTTTATTTTTATTATTTTTTATAGCAGATGCAAAACTTTTAATGCGATAGAAAAAGATCAGAAAATCTTACAAAAATATACGTATCATGATCATGTTTAACCTTAATAATAAAATATTTGCTGTGAGAAGGAAAACTCCTTTGTGAAAAGAAGGTTTTGATGAATGACACCAAAAACGCTAAAATTGTTTCGATTTTCTACAATTTATTTATTTAAAAAATATCAATACTAAGGAACATACTGAAGAAAGGTAATCCACTCAACTATTCTATAATTGTTAAACAGCTCAATGATACTTAAAACCATTGTCATTTCTTAAAAAAAATTCCACAATGAATTTTTTCTTTTTTTTTTTTTTTGATTTTATTCAATTCCAAAATAAATTCATAGACTTATAAAACACATTACTTAGAAAAATAATCAAGATTAATAAAAAAAAAATCATTAATAAATCTTTTGATGCAAAATCTTTAAATCACAAATAGTCATACACAAGAAATCTAACACAATAAAAATTCTCCCCATAAAAGCAAACTTTACAATCCTTATTTAAAAACTGGTTAGGAATAATAAATACCTTTCGCTTATCCAACCTAGGAGTCACACGCTCAGCACTATCACTATTACTTAATTCTGGAGTCATGTCAAGGAGTCTCTGAAGAGCACGATCTCTGTCAAATGAGGTAACATAAAATAGCAGATGCCTTGTTTCAAAGGGAAATAGAAATGGGCTGCAAGATAAATAAATATGCATCACACATGAAGAAATTCTTATTAATTGACATAAAAGAAAATAATGATGAATTTGATCAATTCATTCTTTCTCTCTTTTACATTTCATCTAGATCTTCATTTACTACATCAAACTTGATGTAGTAAATTGAGAATCATTATAATATTCTATTAAGACAAAAGTAAAAAAACTCACCAAACATAAGCAATTTGGGGTAGCCAAGACGGTACATTTCCAGTCATAATAGCCAAAGGATCCTGCAACTGCCTATTGGCTTTTGATGTCAGCTTACTATTTAAAAATTCTGATTGAGGAACAGCTGGTTCCCACCAATTCAACTTGATAAGAGAAAAATAATTAATGTAGAAATAAATTAAGAAAAATAATTAATATTTTTATGGAATAATAAAATTTATATGAGAATGTATGTAAATCATCAGCTGTTTGAAAATTTAAACACAGAATTACACAAAACAGGATTTGTCAAGAAATTCTTTTAATCCAAACCTGCAATATATATATTTTAATAAGATTCCTTTGAAAGAACTTCTAAAAATTTGACAGTAAATAAACTGAATAATGAAAATAAATGAATTAGTGAGATTGGGAAGTTAAAAAAACTATAATAAAAACTTAAAAAACACACTTTCATGATATTTAAAGTTACATATTTCTGAAGCTAATAAAAGGACTAAAACATCAGGCGAAATCTTCTGTCTTTAAAAAGGAAAAACCTTTCCCACAATCAAAACAGATAAACAGTTTTATAATAATAATAAAAACTAGAAAAATTAATGCAAAGACAAAAAGTTTGGAACAGAAAAATTTTCCTGTTTACAGCAGCTTGGAAGAAGCTCATAATTTTGGAACAAATACACACTTATAAAGGAAAGTAAACTGCACTTGAAATCACTCATGAACATCACTGGAAATTTGTCACAATTTTAAAATAATTTTTTATTAATTTATAAAAAATGTTTTGTTAAATAAGAGATTTGAAGTTCCCGATACAATCAAGTTTAGAATTTTAATAATAAACATATTGATCTAAGATTAATGATTCAAATAAATAAACAAATATCTTTGATAGTTATAAAAAAATTAAGTGGTTTTATGAAAATAAATTTGAACGGTCTTACAAATGGATGGTTTTTATGGAATACCAAATTTAATTACATACTTAGCATCCTTTTTATGGCTATTATAAGAAACATTCTAGCAGTTTCTTTTACAAATATTATAAGTTTTTATTTAAAATTGATTTTTCTTATCACACATTAAAGTTGTGCAGGATTAATGAATGTTAGTACTATAAAATGTTCTATATAGCAATTTACAAATTAAAACTGCAGATAAGTTTTTACATCAGCTATCTTGTTTGTTATAAGCATTTCAAACTGTAAAGATGTTTCCCAATTTCTATATACATATTAAAAACATTATTGCTTAATGAAAAGAAAATGAATAGAAAGTATTTTATTTATTAGAAAGGGAAAAACAAATTAGAAGTTGTAAAAGAAAAGTACAGAATTAACTGGACTTAATTTCAAAAGATTAATAATATAAATATAGAGAACAGGTAAATAATACATTAAGGTAAAAATAACTCACAGTTTCAGTATCTTGTTAAAATAAATTATTTATATCTTTTTCTTCCAGAAATATCTTATAGTACATAAAATATGTTTAAACTATGACTTTAAAATAATATCTAATTACTGGAGACTATTTTTAATATTAGACCGTATAACATTAATATTTATATATAATTTACCATACTTTTATTTCAGTTTATATTTTTATGTCATCAGTTGATTAACTTATACATGCCTTAAAAACAACACATCATATTTCAGTGATACAATACAAACAACCTATAACATTGATGATAATAATAATTAAAATCGTTTAAAAATGTTATTTTGATAACGTTTATCACAAATCTCACTAAAAGAAAAAATGGATTTGTGAAAGTAAGACAGAGTTAACTGGAAGAGAACTTTTGATTTCGTTATCTGCCAGGAGAAGAAACACTGAGACCAGACGATTGAGTCGTGTTGGAATTGAAAAGTGTGGTTGGTTTTGTTCTGATTACTTGGGGGTAGCAGAAGTCCCGCTACCAGTCATAATTAAATTAAATGTCTTTTGAAAACGTGACTAAAATGTCTCAATTCATTGATTGTGTGTTAATGTGAAATAAATGTTTCATATACCAATAATTTGTTTTGTGTTATTTAACTATTCTGGGGACAACAGGATCGTGAGAACATCATAGGATTCATATTTTTTTCCAATGAGAAAGTTTCTTGACTATTATGAACAGTACCAGTTAATTTTCTCATAATCTTGACCTTATTACATTCAGCAAAGAGCTCATTTATTCATTATGTATGAGTTAAAAAGTCATACTCATGCCTAAAATAATAGGCAAAGAGATAATTAACAATTTTTTTTATAAGCAACAATGAAAAATAGGTTGAGTGAGAAACTACTTTTCCCAAAATTAGTTACTAATGATTGCAACATTCTTGAATAGCTTTGTTAGTATAGGAATAAAATATTTCATCATAATGTAAAATGAAAAATTATTTGTGTTTATCAAAATTGGGAAAAAATACAAAACATGCAATAATATTCATGATAAAAATATAACAAAGCAAAAAAAGTGATGAAACCAATGAAAAATTCTCTGATGTTTAGAATAAAACACATTTTGGAGTGTTCATACTTACTTGATACAAAGTTCCCCAATGACAATTGATTGCATGAATAACTCTTAATAAACAAATCACTTCCAATGAAGGATCTTGAGCTGTCACTGATTCGGGTAAATGAGAAATTAAATAAGGAGTAAGATTGGATGCACACTCAGGAACAATGCCATCTAAAATATTTTAATTGAAAAGTAACAATTTTAAATAGCCCAGTTAATTTTAACAATGTAAAAAATTAATAATTTCAAAGAACTAAGTGATTATAAATTCCTTATACATAATTTGCTCCTAGGATCAGGGATTAATTTATTTGCTTCCATTACAATTACTTAATCAATAAATTAATCACAGTCTCAGTTAAAAAGAACTTTAAATAAAAAAATAATCTAATCTAAAATTACTTATTAACCTTTTTTTTGTTAGTTTCTGTGTTTAAAATAAAAAAAAGGTGTTTTATTTCAACAGGGAACTTAAGGAGAGTGGAATCAGATGCATAAAACTTACAAAGCAAAAATAGAAGCAGAAAACTTAGTTTCATACAAATTTTGAGATTGTCAATCCTACACAATAGGTTTTTTTTTCTTACTAGGTATCATGAAAGATTATAATAATTTTGAATTAAAAATTGAGCATGTCAGACAAAAGACACAGAACAAATATTTTTTTATAAAAAAATAAATATTTCCAATAATCTGTAATTCAACAAGTAATAAAAAATTATTTCATAAAGAGAAGAATCATTTTAGTTTACAAAGAAAAAGTCTCTTTAATATAGTATAATGAGCCAAATGCAAACACACAAGACACAAGTATAAAATATATATTATCTTTTAAACTTCTAAGAAAAAAAATATTATAAAAGTTTGAAAGAGAAATCAGTACAAAAATGGAAATAAGACGAAAATATTTTTAAAAATTGTGGGTTAGACTTCCATAAAATTACAGCATGAGACTGGAAGAAATTTCACAATATATATGGTGTATTTGAAGGTTACTAAGATATAGTAAACATTAGCTTTTACCAAATTGCAGGGACCGTTAAAACAGTTTCCAAAACAGAAAAAAAAAATAATGTATTACATTATATAGATCTGACTTTATTACTAAACTACTTTTTCTTTACAAATCAAATACTATTAGAAATATTATTTAAAATGCAGTATAAACAGACATGAAACATAATATATTTAAAAACAATTACCCTCACTTTATTGATGAAAAATCAGGGAAAGTTACCATTTAACTTTTTCTATTCAAAAACTACTTTTAAAAATACATTTTTCAATTTTTAAAAGTATAATCACTTCCTGTTGTTTTTTTACTTCAAAAAATTACCTTATTACCATCAGCTTGTTCTGCAGGTCTTTGTACAACAACATTGTTTTTTGTACGATGTCTGAAATATTTTTATCATTTTCATTTACATTCTTGATGATTTTATCATACCATACTTCTGTACATATAAGATGGTAGTGTATATTAAAAAAAAATTCAAAAACCATTTCAGGCAGCAAAGAGATTTCTCGTCAAGTTCATGCATGAATGACTCATCTTCACTCAAGTCATCCTGTAAATTACCTTGGCTTTCTTCAGTTACGATGTATTCTTTAATAAAGGCTGAATGTTGAAATGCTCTTAATATTGTTTTTCCTTCAACTTTATTCCAAACATTGATAGATAAATGCAAATTGCTCTTATAACATCAATTTCATAAGGCTGTTCTAACTGCATGTCCATAATCACTCTTTGCAAAAGTACCCAATGATATTTGCTCTTGAAGCTGTTGATTTATGCCCTGATCCATGGTCTGTAAAACAGATGTTATGCTAGATGGGAGTAACTCAACAAGAATTGATTCATGATCTAGTTGTTCAAAGTAAGCAGTGCAATTATCCACAATAAGAAGAAATTATCGATTCTCAGATAA
>JAPDSC010163534.1:367012-407374 GCA_026290005.1 Latrodectus geometricus
AAAAAAAAAAAAAAAAAAAAAAAAAAAAAAAAAACGTTAATCCATGTCTCTTTGTCAATTTTCATATATAATCTCAGACATCCAAACTATTTAATGTTCACATGATAATTATCTGGCAGTTTTTGAGTATTTTTGAACCATCTAGGCTTTTGATAGGAATATTTTCCTATCAAAAGTGAAGGCAGTTTTTCATGTTTCATTCATGTTGGCTTAGAGCAATACCAATTTTATGCTTTGCTTTTTATCACCATTAACATTTATCATCTTTAAAGCTAAGTGTTCTTTGAGGGAAGATTTTTAAACACAAACCTGTCTCATTCATGATAAAAAGAACCTTTGGTTAGTACTGGAAAATTTGCCTTTGTTTCTTCTGTCCATTCAGTTCCCCCAACTACCATACAATTTTCTAAAGCTCAAACATTGTCTAGTTTTAAATTTTTTTTAACCAACAGTCTAATGCTATAAAATCTGTTAAGTTCAGCTTCATAGCAAAGCAGTTTTATTTCCTTAGAATGACATTGTCATCAAGAGGAATACTCATTTCTCTCTTTTTCTCAGCCAAGCTAGCAAAACGTTTTTCAGTTTAAGATGCCAAGCTTCTCTACAATACTTTCGAGCATAAGCACTTTTGCTGACATGTTTCCCATTTAAAATTTTCTTTTAGATGTTCACAAACTTTTAAAGAGTTTTACCCATTCCTATGTTCTCTGATATGGAGAAGAGAGCAGGGTTTCTTCCTTCTGTGTTACTATGGAGAAGGACAGGAGTTGAATTTGATACCACATTCTTACTCACCAAATGAGTGTTTTCACAACGCCTGAAATGTCTGCATGTGTCATGTAGTTTAAGAATGAATGTCCATGGTGTCATACAGAGACTAGCCACTAAATTGGAAAAATGAGAGTGTTCATAAAAATATGAACCAACTGTATAAATTTCCAATGAATCACAACACAGAATTTATAACCAAACCTAGCTAAAGCAATATCAAATGAACTAGGACTCTAACACTGCATGGTGCACTGCCTAATAATCAAAGTTTATAGGCATTTTAATATGTAACACTTAAACTACTTTCCAGGAGAACTTTTCATAGGTAATATGCCCATTATGTGTTACAAGAGGGAAAACCTTCAAAACTTCCAAGCAACTACCCCAAAAGATGCACACAGAAACACAGCATCCATCACCTGTTGTTCAACAGTGGTTTGGATTGAATTTAGGCTCTTATGTTCTAAAGAGTTATGTTCTACCAGTAGGCAATGGTGAGTCTCAAACCATGAATTGTTAAAAAAAATTAAGATATGTTTATTGAAGTAAGTGTCTGGTCACATGTTTTCTACATCATGCTAAACACAAAAAACAGTGAGCTGCCATAAATGGAACATGAACCAGCAAATACACAGGCTTCCAAGCCATGTACAGATTGTCTCTTGGCATTGTAACTTAGAGACTATGGTCTTGGAGCAGTTGCTAAAGTCTAGAAATGACATAAATTTTCTCAGATATTGAAAGGTCAATAATATTGCCACTAAGAAAATCATCTAATACTTTCTATATCATAACAATCAAATTATGGTAATGTGAAGCTTACAAGGAGCTTTGGAATTAAAAAGCATTTCTATACCATATTTTATATAATGTAATCAGGACAATCAGCGGCATTTAGTTGCTTCTTGTAACATAAGCCTATTATTCTTATATATTTGAAAATTTGAAATTTTTACTTTAGAATACAATTTTCAGATGATTCTGAAGTAACTTCAACTTAAGGACAATGAATGTATTTTATATAATGGCAAACTGCATTAGATGTTTAAGCGAACTCCATAAAATGCTGCTTCTACTAATAATTTACTCAGAATACTTCTAAGAAAATTCTCTATACTTAGCAAATTAATTAGTTATTCCCTCTGAAAATTCTACTTTTGATCTTCTTGTTTTTAATGACAAAAGTTTTTATTTTCTTTTTAACTCAAATTACCATTCAATTTAAATTGGGATATTAGGTAGAAAATTTATTAAAGTTAACAATTTATTTCTTCACATTATTATCGCAATTGTTATTTTAAAACTATCAATACAAAATATTGTATTAGAAGCGAGAATGAATAATAAAACAATTCACAATTGCCTTAAAGCAGGAATGCTTTATTAATAACATCCACAAATACTGAAATTCAAAAATTGTAAACTTAAATTTATAGAAATAAAAAAAATATTGATGTAAATGAAATTTCTCTTTTTAAGTTAAAAATGCTTGAAGAATTCAGTAACCACTGTTTTATTGCACTTTTATGATGCACAATGAAAAGGAAATGATAATTAAATTATATATACAAGTGCTTTTTACTATCAAAAATTTATACCAAACTTTTATGCTTAAAAACTTAGAAAAATGGAAAACAAATTTAGTAAAATCTTAAAATCTCTTAAATTTAGGCCCTGCTTAGAAAAATGAAGAGTTGAGATATTTGTAACAAGTATTTTTTTAAATATGTATAATTTTATGTGAAACTGACAAATACACTTCAAAACCAAAATTTTGCAAATATAAAATTTTGGCAAAGCATATATAAAAATAAATCATTCATCATAAAAATTATGTTGTTTCTTTCTGTTTGTTTTTCTCAATGTTACACACAAAGAGAAAAACAATCACTATCATTTTCTTTATTATACTATACATTTGCTTAGTTGTATTACTTAAAGAAAAATATATTTTTCACATAATAAATTTATTTCACTTTTATATTTTTAATAAATAAGCTTCAATTGAAATCAGTAAAGTTCCAGTTATTAACAAAATAAAAACTTAAATTTGATATGTTAAACAAGTAATTTTAATGTCAGAATTTGTCCTTCTTAAAACTTTTGTTTGAGAACATTTTCTGCACATTGTTTTAATGAAATAATATCTTATATAATATACTTTTATATAATCTTTAAAAAATAAATAATAGCAAAATGAATTTTATTTCTCTATTATGAGAAATAAAAATTTACAACTACAATGTAAATAAAATATAAGGAATAAATTCAGTTTTCTAAGATCTGTATTATTTCAGTGTAATAATTGTCTTTCTTAAAACTAATTAGTTATTTCCTGATTAAAATTAATAAATAATTACTGAGGGACTTTTATGAAATAAAATAGAAACTTGTGGAATTTTGTGATTTCTAACATTACATGACAGATTTTATAAAATAATAATAATAATAATAATAAAAAAAGGATATTAAAATACTAATTAGTTAATGGAGAAATTTCAAAAATATTTACCATTCCAAACATCTTCGCATTTCTTTTTTGGAGAAATATTTCCTGAAGTAGCCCCTTTAATACGCAGGTTAGAAAAACCTGGAGTAGATATTGTGATTTTACTTGAAGATGGAGTAATTTTAACAGGGGGTTCAGGTTCTTCACAAGGAATCGGACGATACCTACAGAATAAGTATTTTGTACAATTTATTTGAAGGTCATAACTTAATTCAATACAAAAGCTATTAAGCATAAAATAAATATTAGTTTTCAATCACGTTCATGTAAACAGCTAAAAATAATTAAATGAGTAGAAATTAATTAAGATGTGTTAATGAAATAAAACAATTTAAAAAGAAAAGGAAGAATATACACTCAATATATTATGATTACTTTTGTAATAAAATAATAATTTATCTAGAATTAAAAAAGTTTAATAACTCAAAATCTTCCCAGGAGCAGTTGAGGTTTCTAGAAATATTGAATATATGAATAAGGGAATAAAACTAAAAAAAATTAATATAAATATTACATAAATAGAAATCAGGAAAATTTTATAATATTATAGCCATTTGCAGCCATAAAGATATACTACTGCATATAAAATTTTCCTAATGTTTTCTATTTTATAAAGTTCCAGACAACAAACAACTTTTGCAATAACTTGTATGAATTACTTATTTCCACTAAAGTACTTTTAAATGGTATATCAAGTTAATAAAAATATTTCAGTAGAAAGGGAAGTAATTGCAAATAAACTTTATAATGGATGTTGTACTTCAAAATCAGAAAAAATCAATCAAAATTTAGATAGGAACTATTGTAATAAAATCATTAAAAAAAATTTAGAACCAATTACATGCAATCAATTTAAAGGATTTGCGAAAAACAGAAAAATTAGACTAAAATAATTAGAATTTTCTGAAACTTAAACTTTGAGAAATGTAAGTAATTTAATTTTGGTGATCATTAGTTCTCTCTAACACTAACAAATACTTATATAATATATATTTTTCACTGATAAGTTTAAATTTCAGAAATTTAATAACATTTTAATAACTAGCTTTCAAAAAATAAACATATTTTTTTGCATAATGTATATTTTTAGTTGTACACATACAATAGTTTAATTTTAAAATATAGAATTTTTACCAAGTACAAATTTCAAATAGTTATTAGAAATTAAATTCAAATTAAATATACGTTTTTTTGCAGTCCAACAGTTTAATATTGGACTAGCCGCTGAAAGATCATTGCTGTCTCCTTGAATTCAAACTTTTGTGATCTCAATTTTAACGGAATGAATCAAATCAAGATGAAATAATATTTTAAATACTTTTCATACTTTTTTTTTCTCTTTATTGTAACATAAATTAATATATTTTATAAAAAGTAAATTTATATTAACAATTTAAATTCGATTCTAGATATAGACTAATGTGAAAAATCCATACCAAAATTATTTAATGAATTTCACAATTTACTTTCAATTATGCATATTTGACATTTTATATGCAATATTTAATTAATACATCAATAATTTCTTCTTCCTATCATTGAAATAATTATTAAATTTAGACAGAAAATAATATGGAAATATATAATTACAAATGAATCTAACTTTTTGTTTTGTAGAGAGCTGAAAAATATATTTTAGATCTAAATCTTATACAATAATATTAAAAAAAAAAACCTTCTACAGTTTGAAGCATAAAAAGACTTAAAATAATATTTACTGTTACTTAAGCTTTCTGTAGATTAACAAATATGTTAAATTAGATGCAATCAGTTTGGAAAACAAATAAGAAATTATAAAAAAGTTTGTATGTAAATACATACTTTAAAGAAAACTATCTTAGAAAAAAATCCAGATGAAAGATAAAATTTCAATAAAGGAAGACAAAAAATATATAACGTAATAATGAACACATATGATTTACATATTTCACTTGCTCTGTTAAATATATACATACAGTATATATTTAACAGTATGCACATAGAAGTTTCTTGCCACCCTTTAACTTCAGCACGGTTATTACTATATTTCCATAAAAGCAATATAGAGAAATAATAAAGTAACCATGCACTACTTTATAAAATTACCTAGGGTGCAACCTAAAATTAAATGGCAGAGTTAGCATTCCTGTCTCAAAAACTGAAAAAAATGTTCACTTGAGACAGCCATTAAAGATTGTACTAGTTGATTCTTATGTCATGGATCAACTTTTTGCAAATGAGAATCTAAAATGATTTTATTGTATGGTGAAAGTGAAGGAAATGCCCAATCAGCAGCATTTTTACATCTTAAATTTATAGTTATAAATCATTTTCCTTATCATGTTACATTATCAAGATAGGAATAAGCTTACTTCACTATTTTCTATCAGGGGGAGATCTAGATGGTTTCATTCAGAACAGCATGGCTAATTTACAAACCTAGAACATTGTTATCTATAAAGCAGCATGTTCCTAAGTTAAAAGTGTGGTCTCTTAAAATTCAACAACATTCATTTCATAAATTTTTTATTCTAATATTAATTACTAACAAAGATTTTAATAAATATTGCAGTTCTTTTCATATTTGTATAGTATGCCAGAATTATAATAATTTAAAAATGTGGCTATTTAAGAGACATTTAATAAGAATTAACGATTCATTATATTATAACAATTTTATCATTTTTGAAAACTCATTCACTTAATTAACTTGTTTGTAAGCAGATTTTATAATTGAGAAAATAATTTTATTGAGTATTCACTTACTTTGATTTAACCATTAAAATTTGGAATTATGACATTTAAAAAACACCAAAAATATTTTTAAAAATACTTCAAATATTAATATTTGTTTAAATTTGTTATATCATCTTATGTCCTGGTATCCTGGCACAATTGCAGCAACTAAATGACAACCAATGGGCAGACTTATACAAAGATAACTGTCTTCAAATCGCAGATGCTATACATAAGACTTTTGGTCCCACTTGATTTTTTTTGCATCCCAGAAAAATATCACACACACACACAAATACCATCATGCTTCAAATTCTCATGAAAATTTAACTACATATAAAATAGAGAATATGTTATCTTCAATAAAACAAAAACGTTTGCTATATTATTATTTGATGAATATTCTTGGTACCCATTACTTCCTAAAATATAACCTATTTAAAACTTTGGATAAATTATGAATTCCTTATTTTTACAATTACTAATTTAGTTTAACTACTTTTATAATTACAACTTAAAAATATTTTCTGTTTAAAAATTATTTCAATAAATAATATAAAGTATTAAGTATTTCACTTACATTCAGGAAAATATATTTTTAGAAATATTTTTTTTATATAACAATCTAAATTTAAATAATAATTTTAATTTATTATAAGAGCAAAGTTGATTTTCCCTAAAGGCATCTATGAGTGAAATTATTATCTTTTGATAGTAAAATAAAAAGAATTTATTTTTAATTGGACCATTATTACCATGTTTTACAGAGATGGTTCTAATGATATAAACTATGAAGCTATAAACTTTTTTAAAAGTAGACTGACACTCTGACAATTTTAAATTCATTAAACAATGACATAAAAGCTACAGGGTATCATTTAAATCATAGGTTCCCAACGGGGGCGATAACACCCCCTTGTGGGCGTTTCAGGCTTTTAGGGGGGCGGTAAAAAACCCAGAGAAAATTAGGGGACGTTGATATGGAACAGAGGGGCGTTGAAAGATTAGCCAAATATAGTCTAAAAAAGACTTTAAAATCACGCTGATAATTCATTTCTATCACGTGTGCGAAAATTCACATATTTCGATATGAGACTCCACTGTTTAGAGAAAGACATACCTCTCTAGCGTGTACGATTCTGGGGCTGCATGTGCTAAAACTAGTAATCTGTCTTGCCAATTTGGCGAGATGCACTCCAAAAAGTCACAGAAAACTGTTGACTTTTCTTGAAAGGGTCACCATTTTAGTGAAAGGTGCAGTAGAACCGGAGTTCATAATATCAGAAGGAAAAGCCTTCAGTGCAAAAATATATCTTTATTGTCTTTGTGTACATACTTATGTTACGGACAAAGCCCGAAGTTGGCCAGGAGATTTTGGCAAAGTCAAAAATACTTGCAATTAATATTGTATTTTATAGTTTGGTCGGCCATTTCGTGAAGTGGCTGGGAATTCTTGGCCAAAGCCTGATGTGATAATGGTTGATTGAGTCTATGGAGCAGAATAAGACTAAGGATTTAAAGGTAGTTGAAGAATTAAGTACTCAATTTGCCTCTGTATTCATACTCGATACGCAACGCATTTGCTCATGATATAATTCGTCATTTTGAAGGTCGCAAATCTAATCTTCACACTAATTACAGCATATGCGTTCACTGAATAGTTTCTACTCGTTGAACTCACAGGAGTACTCATTTTTCAATACTTAATTTTTTAAAACTGTGTAAAACCGTCTGCCCTTGATTTCTTTTTTCAAACATTGACCAATCGTCCCAAGCCACTTCGAGAGTTGGCCGGTCAAAGCCAGAAATCAACAAAAAGATTGGACATTCGCAGGTAAGTTTACAGCACTGTTGGCCAAAAAGCGAATTGGCCGATTTCGGGCTTTGGCCGTAACATTTACAAAAAATGTCACTGGGACTAAAAAATGCCACTTACAAGCGGCAACGATAGCGAGATCTCCAACTAAACTGTATTCTAAGAGAGTCTGTAAAAGTGCTTAGTAAACGTTGGACGCGGGAAAAAATTTGAGTGCTGAAATAAGTGGTGGCGGAGTAGACAAATCATCGCCAGTGGTTTACCTGACCAATTGTAGGTAGCTAAAAATAGAACAGCACAGCAGAATGCTACAGACTCATTCTCACTCTTTCTGTCGTTCATCGCAGCATGTACAGCGTACGATGAAAACGGCGTTGCCTTAATATTTTTCTACCTCAACTTATATTATTTAAACCGGCAGTATCCCTTGCAGCTCCCTTAACTTGGATCAAGTATAAGTAAAGAAATACCCATGTCGGAAGCAAAAAAGAAGAGACGGCAGTACAGTGCGGATTATATAAAATACGGATTTATCGAAAATCCCTCAAATCCATCATCTTCATTGTGCCTTATTTGTCAAAAAACATTTTTGAATGAAGCGATGAAACCTTCTAGGCTTCAAGTTCATCTTAATAAAATGCATCCGGATAAGAAAGACAAAGATGTGACCTATTTTCTAGAGATAAAAAAGAAGATTGAAAATCCGTCAACTATACCAAAATTATTTTCATCAACTTCTAAACATGATAATGATGGACTTGGAACTTCATACAATATCTCATTGTTGATTGCTAAAGCAGGCAAGCCACATACTATTGGGAAAGATTTAATTTTACCAGCAGTTAAAGAAGTAATAAGCACCGTGCTCCATAAACCAGCTACAGATATTATCGGAAAAATTCCTTTGAGCAATAATTCTGTGCAAAGGCGAATTGATGAGATGGCTGAAAACATTGAAGAATGGTTGTGCAATTATCTGCAGACTTGTCAATTTTCAATTCAGCTGGATGAGTCCACTTTACCAACCAATGAAGCATTGTTATTTTCATATGTGAGGTTTATCAAAGATGAAAAAATTTGTCAAGAAATGTTTGCTACCAATTTGGAAACAGATATAAAAGGAGAAACCATATTTGATACCCTGCAAAAGTTTTTTGACGAAAAGGAAATTCCTTTTAATAATATTTTGTCAGTTGCTACGGATGGCGCACTGGCTATGACAGGGCGCCACAAAGGCTTAATAGCATACTTAAAAAATAAAGTTCCGGACGTGCTTGCTGTGCATTGCGTAATTCATCGACAGCATTTGGCTGCGAAAAATTTGAGCGAACGTCTCCATACCTCACAATAATCTATAAGAGTAGTTAATAAAATCAGAAGTAACTCGTTGAATGACAGATTATTTAGTCAGCTTTGCATTGCAAATGGTGAAGATTTCAACCGATTGCTGCTTTACACAGAGGTGCCCTGGCTTTACAAAGGTACTTGTTTGACTCGATTTTACAATCTGTTTGAATCTGTGATAAAGTTCCTAGGAAACAAAGACACGGAATTGCACGACAACCTCATCGCATCCAAAAACGATATTACTAAGACTAAAAATAGCATTGCTGCTTTTGTGTCTAAACTGCTATTATATAAAAGAAACATAGGCAGAAGTGAATTCAATAACTTCCCATGTTTATCAGCAGTATCATTCAAGCACAACGACTTGCTTGTTTACTGTCAGCACTTGGAAAACCTCTACAATGACTCCAAGGAACGATTCGAGGACATTTTAAGCATGGACATACCAGACTTGGTTTTGGATCCTTTTTCCAATGTCAACACAGCAGGATCATCTAAGTTAGAAAAAGAACTGATAGAACTGATGACAAATAAAGAATTAAAAATTAAATTCAAGATTAGCTACCAAGAATTTTGGTTGCAGAAGTCGATTTCGCAATCGTATCCAAGATTATGGTCGATTGTGCAACGATTTCTGCTAGCATTCCCATCTTCATATTTGGCAGATTGGGGATTTAGTGCTTTAGCAACATTGGTAACGAAAAAGAGAAATCGGCTCCATGTTACTGAACGCGGCGATTTATGATTGTTTTTAAGTAAAATCGAGCCTGATATTAACAAGCTTCTTAAAATGCATCAAATTCAGCCTTCCCATTAGTTAAGTTAGAAATTCGATGCCTTTAAATTTTAATAAAAATACGTTTTAATAATTATTAAGTATGCCTTTTGAGTGTTCTCTGAAACTGTCAATTTATTTATTTAGAAAGCAATAGTTTATTATGGATTATTTCGTATCACCAAAACCCCTGCCTGCCTTATAACATGTAAGCTAAAACTTTTATTCTTTTTTAAATAAACTTTTTAAAATAAACTAGAAAAGGGGGCACCAGTTCGTAAAAGGTTGGGAACCTATGATTTAAATTATTCCCTTTGCTTTTATATTAAGGTAGAGGATTTAAATAGAAAATGTTTTGAACCAAACAATATTCCAATGGATACTTAAAAATTAGTTTCCTAATTAATTAATCTAATAATACAGTTGTTGTATTCATTAAAATTGTTAACAATTTAAAAAAAAATTAACATGTTATTTCTTGAAAGTGAGGAGGGCACCGAAAACAATTTCATTTTGCTCTATCCCAATTTAAAAAAAAAAAAAAAAAAAAAAAAAAATTTAACAAAAAATAAATGTCAAGAAAAATGAAAAATTCACAGAAGTTATTCATATTTATTCCAAGAAAGAACTCAAAATATCAAGAGTTATATAAACTAAAGAAAGAATGAGATCGCAAGAGATTCATAAAATCTTAAGGAGAATGTGATCTCAGGATACTTAGCAAATAAATATGAAAGCAAAATTAGAATGATGTAGATAGTAAAATCTAATAAATTATTTAAATTTCAAATTTAGTAAGTATCCTTCTGAAAAGCAAATCAAAAGTACTACATTTAAACTAATTTTACCAGTAAATTTTAATAGCTAAAAGAATAAATCATTTTCACCACGGTTATTTGAAATGATATTGACAAATGCACTGATAAATATGAAATTTCACAACTTCTTAATTTGCCAAAGACATCAGTAATAATTCAAAACTTTGGTAATTATCAATCAATAATTAATACTAAAAATAACACAATAGAAAACCTAAATAAATTAAATACAATAAGAAAACTTACAAAATAAAAAAATTTAGAGATTTTTTTAAAAAAAATTATGCAAAGCAAAATTAAATTTGGAATCACAACTTCTCATTCAAAACAAAGAAACACTAAAAGACACTAAGTAACAATTTTATCATGATAAGCAGCATTGTAAAAAATTCATTACAAATCCAAAAAGATCATTAAATTTTTAGTTGAGAAGAATTTGTGACAAATGGAGGATGAAAAGACAGTTGGAAAGGATAAAAAGTAATGTATGACAAAAACCTCTAAAAAAATTCTTCAACTTCAGTAAATGCTCATTTTTATGAACACATAAGGACTAGTAAAATAGTTCTTAAAATCGAAAATATGTAAAACAGAAAAATAATCATAAGAGCTTAATATCTAGTATGCATTACATATAAAACATGCTGAATAAAATTCATATTAGGAAACTTTCTTATTTACATTTTATTAAGGAAAATTCAGGCAAAGTATAATCAGTTACTTTTTCTATTTCAAAACAATTTTTTTTATGTCGAAAAACATTTCACTATCATTTTTCTCAAAAAGTACCTTAAACTTGTAAGCAATTCAACTATTGTTTTTTATTTGGGTGCAGCATTAAGTCATTTTCTTCATGTTTGATACCCAAAAGATTTTTTCATTCTCATTTTTTGTGTTCACAGTCATAAAATTGTATAATAATTCTTACAAACTAATTACACCTGAATCCAGATTCAAGAAGTCCAGGAGTGAAATTTCAGGGAGTAGATTTTTTCTTGCAGTTTGTGGATGAATAATTTATTTTAACTCAAGTCATCAGATAAATGTTATTAGCTCTTTTCTGTTACAATGGTCTATTTAACCCCTTCGCGCCGACTGTCACGTCTATGTGCCAGCAACGAACACACGCACTTCCCGGCCGACAAGCAGGCGCGCCAGAGCGTTTTCCCGTTCAGCCCCGACTGTCACGTATTTGTGCCAGTGTCCTGAAACGTTTTAAAAACTATAATTTCTGCCACAAGATGGCACTGTATGTCTATATGGTTTTAGATACATGTACATTAGACCTTCTACTCGAAATGAGAGAAGCATGACTCACATACGCATGTTTTTGGTTATATAAACAAAAGGGGAAATAAATGTTTCCGAATGGCGTGCTTTATGACGTCTTTCAATTCGCACGTGGTAGTTATTTATTGTAAGTAGAAAAGTTTTATTTTCGCTAAAGCGTTGTACATTTCGATTTGCAGCTTTTAGAAAATTATTAGATCTTGTTAGACGTGAATTCTTTCTGTTTTTACAGTTACAATGTTGAAGCGTCGAAAATGCTTAACAGTGCATGAAATAGCAGAAATGATGCAAAATATTTCAGATATTAATTCTTAAACAGATTCTGATAGTGATACTATGATATATTCTGATCACAAAGAATGTGGCGTTGATATTTCGGAAATTTCATGGATTTAGGCTTAATAGCAAATACCTGGATAGACGCTCGCATTTGCGCTACCCGTCGTGAAGGGGTTACTTTAATGCATGTAAGTCAAAATAGTTTACATATCACTTTTCAACAACATATATTCTTGTGAATGCATTGCGTCCAATATGTCAATTTTCTAAGGTGAATCCATGAAATAATCACTCCTTCCAAACATATGTCACAATATTTTCACCTGAAACTATTAATTAATACTGAAATGCATACAAAGTCAGAAATTAGATTAAGTAAAAATATTTCTTATGTATTTTTATGTATAACTTAAAAGAATCCAAGGTAAACGATACTTAAAGCTGATGCCTATTAACAGCTCAACATCTAAACACATAAATCACACTAGAATATAAAAAAAAATATTTTCCTTTAATTTTGCTTTTAATCAACTTCAATTTTAGAATGAAAACTACTTTTTACTCAGTACATTTATGCTTAATTAAACATAATGCTTAATGTTACATTAATTATTTACAACTCAAAAATATCTAACAATAACATTAAGCTTCTCAACCAAAACAAAAAATGAATAAATCATATTATAAGAATAAATATGCATGCAAAATGTTTTAAAGCGAGTTTGTATAAAAATTTTTATTCAAATCTTTACTTCCCAAATGGAAATCAAAATTATCATTCCAGTAAGGACCAGCCAATTGTTCATAAAATTTTAAGCATCCTTAAATTAGAGGCTCGTAAAAACGATTATCTACTGTAGTAAATATTACGTGGTTTGTTAATAAACTTTATTTACTGAAAGCACATACATAACAAATGAATAAATTAGATTTCAATTAAAACAAATATATATACCCAAAATTGAAATTAAAAATCATGAATACTCATTCTAAGAAAATAATAGAAATTAAAGTACACCATGATCTGTTAAGCTTAATTATATAGATTTGTATTTCTTTTGATAATCATTACAAGTTAAATGCAGTTTGAAAATCCAAGGAACTTTTGCTAAAAAAACATTTAATTAAAGTATTGCAGAAACATTTTCTTTCCTCTGGAAAAATCTATTAATTTTTAAAAAGCTTGATAAATTATTCATGAAAATCCTTGAAATATTATTTTAGCAATATAGCAATTAGCATTTGATAAATAAACCACAGGAAATTACCAGAGAGTATGAGTTTGAACCCAAATGTTAGCATAACCCATGAGGTTTTCGGAATCTGTATCTGTATCAGAGCAGTCACCACTTCCATATTGTCTTATAGCTTGATAAACAGTCATATTGTATGGAAGAACATGATCACCCATCAGAAATTGAAGTTTGTGTCTTCCTTGGCCATGATTAATCATCATAGCGGCCTAAAATATTAAAAATAAATTTGTTTTGAGAAAATTAATGATTTTAATCTATATTGTCAAGAAATATATTAAACAACAGATTTTAATTTGGTTTAGAAATTCTTATCTACAATATAGTATTAAGTATAGAGCTCAGTACATAGATTTTTCTAGAAATAAATTCCATTAATTTTATAGAAGGCATTGTAAGTTTTCCAGGAAGTATAGCCTCCAAACATTGAATAAATATTACTATAACAATCTTTGGAAAATTATGTCTGTATATCCATATTTTTGATTCCAAAGCATTAATTGAGTCTACAATAGAAATGATTCATTTAAGTGATCAAAATCCTTATCTCATGACTGATACATAAAAAGGGTGACGTACTGAATTGCCAAAACTATAGAGGAATAAGTCTGTTATGTGATGCCTATAAGGTATTCTCAAATATTCTATTTGATCGTCTGTTCCATATGCATTGGGAGTTGTCAGGTTGGTTGGTTGGGTTTTGTGGCGCAAGGTCCAAAACGGACAAGCTGCACCAAAAATTAAGCTTTAAAGAAAATTTATAAATTTTAGACAAAACCCAAACTCAACATTAAAAATTTAAAACAAAAAATTAATTGTATATATTTCTTTTAAAATCTAAAAAAGTATAAATAAATGAAAGTAAAATAAAATTCCAAAATTTAAATAAAATTAAGGAAACCGATTTCCCTTAAAAAGAAAAAAAGGTTTCGGGGGGTGACTCCCCCACTAAATCATACATGGTTAAAAGGTCTGTTAGAAAATATTTAAAACAATAAAGGTTAAAATTAGGACATGAAATTAAAATATGAATAACAGTATATGGTTCATCACACGTTTCAAACCATGGATATAATTAACTTAAAATCAAATGTCTATGTGTGAAACGTGTGTGTTCAATACAAAGGCGAGTTAAACGAACATCGGCACTTCGTAACGATAAAACTAATGAAGGGATGATGTATGGAAATATGGAGCGTAGTTTGTTGGAGATCTGCATATTCCAGTACTCCTGCCAGAGAGAATTAACAAGTCTTTTAGCAACCCTTCTCACTTCGAAAAGAGGGATAGATGAATGAAGCACAGACGATGCAACTTTAGCAGCTGCATCTGCCTTTTCATTTCCCTCTAAACCTACATGACCTGGGATAGGGGTTGTCAGAGAGGCTTCCAGAAAAGAAGGTCGACAGTTGACCAAATCTTTACCTTGAAACAAACTTTGGAGAAATGCAAATAATTTGGAATAGAGACCCATCATCTATTTATAGATTTTAAGACAGCATATGATAGTATTAATAGAACTGACCGTTTAAAGACACTATATGATTTTAATGTTCCATCAAAATTAATTAAACGTGTAATGCTCACACTCACTGAAACCATCTCAATGGTGCGAATTCAGGGGGAACTATCCTCCTCTTTTGAAATTCACAATGGAGTTAGACAGGGAGATGCATTGGCATGCCTTCTGTTTAACATAGCTCTAGAAGTGATTAGAGATGCTGGCATAGATACTTCGGACACTATATTTAGTAAATTAGGGCAGGTTTTAGCATATGCTGATGATGTGGACATTATTGCAAGATCTAGAATTGCTCTGGGTGAAAATGTTTTGGCACTGGAGAAATCAGCTAGAAAAAATGAACCTAAGAGTGAATGTGGAGAAAACAAAATATATGTATTGTGGTAGATGGAAACCATCCCTAAATTTTTATAAATAAATTCTTTTAAATTTGAATCTGTGAAGAATTTCACATATCTAGGATCAGAAATAAGATACCAAAATGACATAAATCCTGAAATTAGGAAAAGAATTATTGCAGCAATCACTTTTCTTAGGTTTAAGAGCATTATTGAGATCTTACTTAATTAAAAGAAAGACTGTAATCTTACTGTATAAGGTACTGATCAAGTCGATTTTGACTGATGCCTCTGAGACATGGACCTTAACAAAAAATAAAGAGAAGATATTAGCAACCTTCGAAAAGAAAATCCTGCAAACCATCTTTGATGTTGTTCTTGATAATAACAACTGGAGAAAAAGATACAATTTTGAAATATAAAAGATTTTTAATGACAATGATATCATCAAGTTTATAAGAATAAGATGGGCGGGGCATGTAGTAAGAAAGATCCAAGAACAAACAGCATTTAAAGTTTTTAATGTAACCCTCTTTAATAAAAGACCAAGAGGAAGGCCCAAAAAGAAATGGAAAAACTGTGTGGATGAGAACTTTGTGACCCTAAAAGTAAAGAACTGGAGATCAATTGCTGGGAGAAAGGTAGATTGGAAAAACCTTCTGAGGAAGGCCCACAAAGGGGTGTCGTGCCAATGCTGATGATCAAAATCCTTTATATAAATTATTTAAATATTTTACACAATAACCAAATTTACAATTCCAATGTGTCATTTGCATTTTTACTTATGCATATAATGATGGAAAATTTTATTTTAGAAATTTGAGGTTACTGAATATCATCTACTAAGATGGATATAAATTATCATAGGAGATTAAATCACATAAATTAAATCATGTATTTTTTTCACTGAAATATTCAATGGGATAATAAGTTGGTATCTTTTTTTACTATATAATCATTATACTCTGAAAAAAATATTTTTAAATTTTAACAATTTGCAGAATTCTATCTAAAATTAAATGATTAAACAAAGTTATTTTATTAAACATATCTAGTAAAAAACATATTTATTAATTCAACATTTTTTCAAATATTTTTAAGAAGTTATCAAATGTAATTTAAATTAAGTAAATTCATTTTTTGTAATTACATTACATAATTTTTGGCACTTTATTTCTTGTATTGTAGTATATTTTCTTTAATTTTGGTTTAAAAATATTTTTCAAAAATAAAATAATTATAAATAAAAAATCTTAATACCATTTCTAAATTTTTATATAACATTAAAGTTAGTGATTTAAAAGTGCCGCCATCTTAATTTCGACTTTTTATATGGTTGCTATATTTTACATAGAGCCAACTGGCACACATTAGAGTTGTTAACCAAACTACAATACTTACATCATCTTCAGCTTAGCAGAAAAATAATGCCAAATGTCACTATTCTGATCATAATGTTTACTTTTACCAAAAATATATTTAAAAAATTCTATTATATTTCTAATAAGATCAAAATAGTCTTCCATATAATTTCAAATTTTAAAAGGCAGTTTCAATTATTTAAATTCTACAATGACAACATAAGTCTTAAAATAAGTATCACATTCTGAGATTTTCATTTTAAATATATTAGATAATGACACAAAAGAAACATCTGTATTTATACTTAATTTATTTGATTTACAATTCAAGTGCTTAAATATAAGATGATTTGCAAAACAGAATATTACAATGGAGCTTTCAATTGAACTCATTGATATTAAAAGTGATTTACAATTTAAATAAATCAAGCCACAAAATATTATTTAAATTTAAAAAGTACTTTTTCCTCTCCATTCAACATGTTATCAATATTTATGAATAAATTAAGGAATTTAGAAATGAAATAGTTACTATTGAATAAAAGCAATAAATAAGCTGAGCATAAATAAATTTTTTATGCCAGTTATGAATATAGATAGTTTTGTTTCAATTAATAAATTACTTTATAAAACAATGAAAAAAAAGTAATGATAATTGACATATTTTGAAAGAAAATAATTTAAAGTAAATCAAAATATAAACCTTTACAATGAAAAGGAAATAAATACAGAAAAATATGCCTTGTATATATTAAGATAGCAACACAAACTATACTATATCATAATACATAAAGAAATATTTACATAGAAAAAGCACTCAATATGTTTCAAATGAAATTCAATGAATGATTATCTAGTTAATTTATCTCTTATGTTATTTGTCATTTAATAATTCCTAGTTCACAACTACATCCTTACTCAACAAATTGCTAATCATGAGTTAGACTGAGAATTGTGAAATTGCACTCAATTAAAGAACAGTATGTGCATACCAAATTTTATAATAAATTACCACTCACACTCAAAGTTTAAATACTTATTATATTTCTGAGTTTCATCATTTTAGTATTTCAGTAAAATTTAAAAGATTGCCTAAAAATTATAAGCGTTTTCCTATTATTAAAATTCCTAAAGTTATTATTTAAAATTGGCAAATGTTTTTATTTCTGAAATGAGGTGTCTAACTGGAAAATTGATAATAGATATTTTCTATCATTAATATACAATTTCACACTTTCACATAAAATTTCCAAATTATTGTGTAACAACACTAATACCTTTTATGAATTCTGTACTTCAAAAAATAAAATTTCACTTTTATTTAATAATTTTCATTAAGTAATACTTCAGTGATTCAACAGAACGAAACTTCAGGAAATGAAACTGGCAAGTGTTGATTGATTCCATTTTAACTCTCATGGTCATTAACACACTTTTAAAAAATATTGACTTTAAACAATTCTTCATTAGACATCAGAATCAAATTAAATTGAAAAAGAATGAAACTGGATTATGTATTTTAAATAACCTTTTTTATCTTTATTAAATTTAATAGTTGTTGCAACATTATCATAAATTAAAATAGGATTGAAATGGATTTTTCAATCAAAGATATTGACTCCATCAATGTCAATGATTTTTTTAAATTAAAAAAACATATTGGACAACATAAATTACATTCTTCTCTTTAATAACTCTTATACAACTACATATATGCTACTTTTACATTATGATTGGTAACTGATCAAGGTCAAGAAATCAGAGAAGCACTTGCCTATATATGTTACTATACTTTAAAAATTAACAATACTGTCACTTCACCTAATTTTACAACTGAATTGCTTAGCAATTATGCATTTTCTGTTTCTTGATTAAAATCTTGTTTATAATTAGAATACCCAACAGAAATTAATATTTTAATTTTTTTTATTCTATTTATCGGAAAAAATTCCAGGAAATCGATATTATTTTCTAAAAAAGGTAGGTGAAGAGAAGAAATTAAAAATTTCCATGAGTCAACTCAAAATTCCAGGAGTTTTCAGGAATCGCATAAACTGCAATAGAAATCACACGATATATTTTTTGTTTGTAAAGTTATTTGCAAGCATCTGAAAGTTGTTAGCATATGAATATTTGCTATTAAACTAGAATTTATATAACATTTGAATTAAAATGAATAAATGTTATCTGATAAGATCAAAAGAATTATTTTGACAGATGTTTTTCAGTCACATTACATTTAGATAGTTAAAATAATTTCCAAATAATTTAGTAAAATAATTTGAAAATTATTTTTAAGGAAGTATATATTAGAGATAAATGAAATAACTTACCATAGTGTCATCAATGTCATCATCCGAATTTTCATCATCACTTGGGTCATCATTGGTCTAAAAATATTCAATACATTAAATAAAGGGGGAAAATCTTGGCATTTGTGGTCCATATAATACAAATATTACATTTAAAATTAAAGGCATCAATTTTTTGATTAAAAAATGACCTAAAAATCACAAATTTAAGAATAAAAATGCAAAAGGTTGAAAAGAAAGTGATAAGGATTACCAAATGAAAACATTGATACTAGTACTTTTTATAACTAAACTACAAATGTAATTTCCAATAATGAATACTTTTGAGAAATTACAAAACAGTAAACGAACACTATACACAATGAAAAGGTATAAGAGATAAGGAAGAAAATCTGCATCATTTTTCAAGAAATGGCTGCTAAACAAGTAGTTGGAAGATTTTAGTTTAGAAATTTATATCAACACTATTTTTACAGACATCTATTAGGATTACTGAATATAGTAAACTTACTTAATGTTAAAATATTTAATTGTTTCAATTGTTAGGACTCTTTATTAACAGGCAAATTTTAATCAGCTTTTTCAAATGTTGTAAATTTTTTTATAATCACATTTTCCTCTTTTTTAAAGGTTTTAAAATACCTATGTAAAAGAGAAACCCTTCATGTCATCATGTTTACTACTCATTTATTCTACCACAGTACATATAAACCATGAATAAGAGAATAACAATACTTAAGAAGCATGAAATATTATAGACAATAATTTACTTGCAAAAAAAAAAAAAAAAAAAAAATTAGTTCTATATCAACTTTATATCCATAATTTAGACTAAAAATGGTAATGGTCTGCTTGATTTGTTTGTTGCTTAAAGGCTATTTTTTGCACACAGGTAGCTTTTAAACTAAACACACCGGGGATTTTTTTATTCGGCAAAATTAATGGGAAAATGAGTCAAATGACCCCTTTCGGTAGTTTTAGTGTTAAACAAGCACCCATAGTTTAAAGTGGATTATGAATCATGAGAAACTTTCAAACCCGAAATCACAATCAATTCTATGAAGTGTTAAACTAAAGGCAATGGCACTAACAATTCGAATGACAAATTGACAAAAAAATGTTTATGGAAAATTAATGATGGACATTTTCTTTCATCAAAAACAATTTACTCTTTAAAATGTATTCTAGAAGAAAAGCAACAATTCAAACTTTTAAGTTTTTATTAAATAAATTTCTAAACTATTCTTAATCATCTCCCTTGAGCTTGAAAGTTTTATTTTTAAAAAAATATATAGAAGATAATATAAAAATGAGAGGCTTTAAAAAATAAAAAAAGAGGCAGTATAAGTTGTGTTTTGAAAAATATGACTAGTTGAATCTTTTATCACATGAAAAAATTTGCTAGAAGAATAAAGCATATTTAAAAGAACAATATTAATTATTTTTTTATGCAAATGCAACAATAATGTTTTTATTTAATAAAATTAGAGAATGCACTAAACAATTTTCTAAATTCAACAATTTCGATCAAAAATTCCATCAAAATAAAAGCAATCAAATTCTTTTTTATTAATTGCTTTATATAAACATATATATATGTAATCAAAAGTATGTACAATAAAAGTTGAACTATTTATGAAATTTCTTTCTATTCTTCCAGTGAATACTACTTTAACTGCTTATATAGACTAAAATATTTTCTTTTACAAACATTTCATATGAGTGAACAGTGCATACTTATTTTTTTACTTACTGCTATAATTACATGCTTAAAAAGAATGTAATTATAGCAGTAAGTAAAAATATTGAGCACTAGCTTTTTTAAAAAAATAAATACATTACTTAAATGATGGTGACAAAAATTGACAACAAAACCAATGCTGATTCCAATACACATTATTTTTATAATAAAAATTTTTAATTGCTTTTAAATATAAGTATTTTGAGCAAACTATATCTAATTAGTATTATTTATACAAAGCATATTTACATAGACTTATTAATTACAGTAAAAGATAACATTGTATGTCAAATTAAATTAAGGAAAGCTTTACATGTAGCAATTTTAATCAGTTGATAAAATCATAAATATTTGAATTTTTCTGAAACATATAACCAACAATAATTGCTTTAATAAATATTGCATTGAAACAATTTGGAAAATAAAAACTTTGGATTTACATAGAATCAATAAATGAAATGCAAACATAGAAGGAACTTTAGTTGAACACGAGAATACTTAAACACAGAAGAAACAGATTATAGATATGCAGTATAATTTGCATAAATAACATGGTTGATTTGACATTTATGTCAATTATAATTTTTGTATACAAGAGTTAATTCCATTGGACTTATGATTGAAAGTGCATTCGAAATCTAATAAACTTCCATGTCCAATGTGGCAGTGAAGTGAAGGTTCAAGTGCTAGGAAGTCAGCTAAAAACTTAGTTAAAAAGCATGGATTGAATTGTTATTAAATATCTATTCAGACAAATATACATACTGTATTTGGAAGTACAAAAAAAGATTCTGAAAAAAATATTTCCTTTTCTTAGAATTTCAGAATTAAAATTTTACAGGTTATTGTATGTAGAAAAAGAAAATTTAAACTGAAAAATATATAGGTATTCTAATTTAAGTAATAAACTTTTAAACTAAAAATTAATATATAAAAAAAAGTATATGTCAGGTTTTATAGGCAAAAAATGTAAAACATTAATTTACAATAGTTAACAGTCCTACCTTTAATCTGCTGTAACCTCTAATAACCAAATATCTCTCAACAGCTTGCACTAAAGCCAATGGATCTATTTTTACTGGTCCACCACGCCACTGTCGTAAATTTGTACAGCCAGGATGTCTTTGCAAATTACACTGAAAAGTTTTTTTTTTTTAGTTTTTAAAACAAGACACAAAAATATCCCATTTAAGTAGTGAACAACACAAATGTAAGGCAAAACATACTAATCACAGTTAACAAAATGGTGTTTAAAAAAATTGGTTAAATTTAAAAAATTTAAACATTTCTCTCTCTATCACAGAAACATATTTATTACCTTAACCAAGAATGTTCCTTTAATTAAATTATTTAAATTAATCATTTTTATAAATTAGGAATAAAATTTCATCATATGAGGAAAATAATTAGAAAACTATAAGTAATTAAGTTTAGAAAAAGTACTTTGAAAAAACAAAAATGATAAATTAGCATTATTTAGATAAATTACCATTAATTAGTGTAGAATTCGTATTCAAAGTAGAATTATTCCTACTTTAAAAAAACATTTTAATATCATATTTAATAATTATGGATTTAATTCTGTTTTAATAATTTATGAAATGATTTTCCTCAACTCAAAATTATCATCAATGATTTTTTTGTTGTTGCATGGAATTTTTATAGAGAATGATAATTGGATAATTCTGATAGAATCTCACAAAGTACTCACATACTGAAGTGCTCAGTATATAGCCATAGCTTCAGCAGTGAAAATGGAACAGGATTTGTGAAGGCTGTAACTGAAGGAGATATTGTAGACATAAACTCCACAGCCAACGTGTCCCACAGTTTTAGATCGATCTGTAAACTGCGTAGATGGGTGTGCACATAGCATACTGTGTAGACGGGAGTGCATAAACAATACTGACAGCAATGAAATGCATAAAGCTGTTGGAAAATAACAGGATTTGTCTTCGACTTTTTATAGTCTTCAAAGGCATTGAGTACTGTAATGTTTGGGTTATCCCAAGGAAGATGTACGAAGAAGTCTGTCGACTCAATTCGGACATCACATAGGTCAGATAACAAATAAATATGATTTAATAAGCGTGAGAAAAAGTTTAATGCTGGATGGTCTAGCATTATATAATCTCTTAAGAGCGGCATTTGCAATCGTTGAATGTAAAGGATGAAGAGGTGTGGACATAATTTTTTAATAATAATTAAGAGACAGCTTCATCCGCCGCAGGTCTAATGGTAATTGTTAGCAGATTACATATAGACTCTGGACGGGTTATGTGCGAAATGCTCCAGAGCATATCCTTAAAGCAGAGTGGTGAACATTGTCCAATCTGAGTAAGAGGGAAGATCTAGCTGATCCATACGCAGCAAAACCGTAGCGATTGCGAGATAAAATTACTGACTGGTAAATTCGAAGGAGTTATGTGCGATCTGCACCCATTCAAAAGCACCTTGAGGATATTGAGAAATCGCTGGCACTTTTCCCGCAGATGTAACACATCCGGAAAGAAAGTTAATTTCTTGTGGAAAGTCACCATAAGAAATTTTATCTCATTGATAACAGGGATAGGTCTACCATTTATGTGCAGTACAGGATCATGATAGAAACTAGTTTTCCTGCAGAAATGAACACAACAACTCTTACTCGGAGGTAGGCTAAGGCCATTATGTGCACACCAAGCACTGTGATTACTTACAGCTGTTTGCAATTGTCTCTCAATTACATTCATGTTAGAACCCTGATAGGAAATTTGAAAATCGTCAACATATAAATTACTATGAACAGAAGGTGGTAGTTGATGAAGTATGTTGCTGATGAAAAGGTTAAAAATGGTAACACTTAAAACGCTGCCTTGTGTAAAAATATTGGAAAGTGTAGTGCCAATACGTACTCTGAAAAAACATAGGGCTAAAAAGTTCTGTATGAGCATGGTGACTTAAGGCCAAGATGGTACATACTACGGAGAATGCCATAGCGCCATGTATAATCATATGCTTTCTCTATATCAAAGAAGATTGCAACAAGATAGTTTCTCCTTACAAAAGCATTTCAAATGTGGGATTCCAGATCTATTATATTATCAATAGCCGATCGACCTTTTCGAAAGCCACTTTGATGAGGAGGGATGAATTATTCTTCTCTAAGATGTAAGTGAGTCTAGCATTGACCATACGCTCAAAAGTTTTGCATAGGCAACTCGCAAGAGCTATTGGACGATATCTCCTAGGTTCAGAGGAGTCTTTGCCTGGTTTGAAACTAGGAATCACTATCGCTTCTCTCCATGCTGTGGGATAAGCATGTTCCGTCCACATTCTATTAAACAATAAAAGTATGTTCAATAATGAATCTGGGATGTAAATGACAGAGCATTGGACAAGAGATTCCATCAGGTTCGGCACTGGTGTCGTTTAAATGATATAAGGAAGTCTTCAATTCTGGCATTCCAAAAGCAATATTGTACAATTGTACGGTACAAAAGCACAATTGTAAATTACTGCGATCAGAAAACCGTACAGGAGTCCGCTCAGGTATTTGTTTAGACCTTTGAAAACTAGGACTATAAGAATCTGAGCCGGACACGCTAGAAAAGATTTCTCCGAGGACATTGGCAATATCCACCGTTGAGGAATGTACACAGCAGCTCCAGGTTTTAAAACAGGAATGGAATAATCCTGATAAATACCATTGGCTGATTTTACTTTCCTCCACAATTTTTTGCTGGATGTCGATAAGGTAATTGAAGACACATAACGAATCCAAGGTTCTCTTTGACTCTGGCCTCTTACTCTACGAGCTTGAGCTTTTTTTTAAAAGCAATAATGTTCTCCATATTTGAGTATATTCGGAAAATATTCCATTGCTTCCGTTGTTTCTTATAAGATAGTCAGAACTTTTCATTCCACCATGGTTTTATATGTTTGTGTGGATTAGAGGAACATTTCAGGATAGCAACAACCGCAGCTTTGATTATTGTGAAAGTGACATATTTAACGGCATTATCAATCACATCTCTCTTAACTCTTGTTTCCGTAATCATAGCCAATTGCGTGAAAAGAACTTAATCGGCTCGACTGTAGACGCAATTAGGTAGCCTATGGGACACATTATTACCTCCAGTCACGATAAGAGGGAAATGATCGCTGTTGAAAAGGTCATTTTCTATGGCAAAATTCAGCAATGGAAGAAGTAGCGGAGAACAAATAGCTAAGTCAAGAGAGTGAAATGTCCTTGTAGGTTCGTGGAAATAAGTCTTTTTATCGGTATTTAGCAGACAGAGAGAGTTGTCAGAAATGAACTGCTCTATTTGACGACCAAGAGAACATCACTACCACACAAAGGACTATAACCGTTAAAATCACCGAGCAATAAAAAAGGAGCTGGGAGTTGATCAACTAAGTCATTTAGTTCCTCACCTTGAATCATGTCATTTGGTGGTAAATAAAGGCTACAGACAGTGATTAGACATGTAGTATAAATTTTGACAGATACACCCTGCAGTGTAATGTGCAGCTGATGTGCTGTACTAGGGTATCTGTTGGAAGTGAAAATACAAACTCCACCGCTTGCAGTGGCCTTACCATCATAATCATTTCTGAAGCATTGAAATCCTCGTATTTTAGAGCAAATAGTGGGCTTCAGGAATGTTTCCTGGAGAGCCACACATACAGGATTGTAGTAAGAGATGATGGATTTGACATCATCAACTCGAGGCCAGAAACTACGACAATTCCATGAAACAAAGGAAGTCATTAATGGAATATGGACTAATCCTTATCGCTGTTACTCAGAGTCATCTCTGATGAATCTTCAAAATTGAGTTCATCATCGGAGGGATGCTATTTAACTGTCATTGCCTTCAAAGCAAGAAGGGCTTTTTTTGAATTTATGGATGTCCTTCCGTGGCCTTCCTTGGAAAGCTTTAATTTCCTAGCTTTCAAGACAAGTGTGACTTAATTGATTTGGCAGACATTTTGGTATAAAGAGGTTCAGACCTGCTTATTTTCGTAGCCTGTGGAGGCAAACAAACTGATAAGCATGGACCTTCTTTTGTTTGAGTGCTACATGATCGAGTGATTTTTTTAACTGCAGCTGCATAGCTAAAACCAGCTACTGGAGTCCACAAAGTTACTTAGCGTCGAGCCTCTGGATATGATATATTGTTTTTGATTTTAAGTGTCATGATTTCTTTTTCCAGTTGACAAACTGGACAAGTTCGAGAGTAAGAAGCCTGATCGCCTTTGCAATTGACACACACTTTTTTGGCATCTCAGGTAAGGCTGTCATGGCCAATGTCAGAACAACAGGCCCAAGTGAGTTTACCTCGGCAAGCCAATTTAGAATGCCTAAAACGTTGACACTGTTAATGTCTTAGAGGACTTGGGATGAAAGGCCTAACAGAACACCTCATCAACTTTAGTATGTTGTGGCAAGTCTGGTGTCGCGAAAGTCAAAATGAGATGCTTTGTGTTCAGGACAATGCCATCTCTCTTGATTGTGATTCGTTTGAGAGCGCAAACATTTTGGCTTTGGAGGTTTTCTAATATTTCATCTGTTGGCGTATGATATAAGTCATCTGCAGATATCACACCTCGTGAGAAATTTTGATTTCTGTGAGGTTGGACGCTAACAGCTATTGTCTTTATATTTTGCATCAGGAGAGACTACTTTTCGGATGCAGTTTCTATGAACAGAACACCAGATCTAAGCTTTTTAATCGATTTTACTTTACCCACATTCGAAAATACCCTTTTTAATGAGAAAAGGGGAAACAGACCTAAAAGATCCACCAATTTTTTTGACAGTAAAAAATTTTGCTTAACAATTAATCATTTGTTGCTCCCGTGGGAGTGAGGGAGAAGTTTTTTTATCCATAGTGGATCAAATAAAATTCGGGGTCGAGTCGGCACCACTCACCACGGACAAGGGGATGCAAGTCAATTGCACCAGTGCTAGTCAGTCCCTATATGCTCACAGTACATCCCTGAAGTGGTTTCCACCCTCAACGAGTCACCCAGTAGATGTACAGAACATTTGATCCATAAAGCTGACTGATGTGCGGAGGACCATAACACACCTCCTGTTTACCTGAAGCAGAGGCCAAAGTAATGTGTTGGTCTCTGGGGGCCTCAATTACCAGGACCCTCCTTCCCAGGGACATGGGTCACCACGCACGGCAAACACGTGGGTGATTTAGTCCCCAAAAGAAGCTAACAGCAACAGAGCGGGGACAGCAGCTCAAGGTGAGCCCTCAGCCTCATGAGAGGCAACCACAATGAGGGAGAGAAGAAAAGAAAGAAGAGGACAGATAACTGGGGTACCTCAGGATTGTGACACCCGTGTTTATTTGAAGAAAGTAAACCCCCTGAGGTGTAAGGTAAACAGTAATCGTACATTTTTTTCAGCAAAACTTATAATAAGTAGTATTACCAGCGCTTTAACATTATCACACTGTTGAGAAGAATAAGGTAAAGAGGAATCCTACAATATTCTTGAAAAACAAATTCCAGGATTTTTAAATATTTCCCAGAAAGTGCAGACATATTTATAATAAATAACTCTTATTATTCGACAAATTAGTTTTTACTATATCTCTAATTACGTACACTGGGGTACCAGCTTAAAAAAAATGTTGATAAAAATTTTCAAATAAAATATCCATTGATCAATTTATGCTGTTTTACAAAACAATTTCCTTTGTACAATTACATTCTTTAATATTAAAAAATGCTTATCCAAATTTTATAATCTAGTACTTATCATAGAATAGGATTTTTACTATGAAGACTTTTACTAAATTATTAAAATATTTTAAAATAGCTTACATTTTAAAGATAAACCAATAATATTGAACAATCATTTTTCCTAGAATGATTATTGACTCCTTTTTCTGTCAGGATCTGAAATTTTCTTTCAAGTATTGTTTAAGTATTTCATTTTCAATTCTTTTTCCATGTGATGAAAAACTCATACAGTAAACCATCAATACACCATTTAATTTATGAAATCTTTGGCATACACAACCATCAGAAAAAAATTATCTTCTAATATTATTATTCGACATTTTATATTATTATAAATTAAGTTTAGTTGAAAGTTCAAAAGTTTGTAAGAAATACAGTTTACGTCTGTAGTTCAATAAATGTCATTCGAATAATTTAATTAAGAATCCAATAGCAAAAGGATGCAATACATAAAAAATCTGAAACACAAGATGGCAATTAGTATTTATGTTTCATATAACTTCTAAAATAGTTGGGCTGTCAATGCATACACTAAACCCGTGAGTATTTTTTGTATCAGCAAGTTGAAATGATGCATGCAGTATCAGTGTTGCTTTAACAATGAAAATGGAACAGGACATAAAGAGTGATGTTATCAATAGACTCTATAGCCAAAACGTCCTGCTGTTTTTAATAAATCTGTAAACACAAATGTACAAATTAAACTGACAATGATGAAAAGAATAGAGCTGTTGAAAAACTATAGAGGTTGTATCCAATTTATTGAGCTGAGAAAAGGGATTTATTATTTTAAATTGTGGATAATACCAGAATGGAGTGGACATAATATAAAATCTTTTGAAACAATATGAAGATCATATAGGTCAGACAATAACTGGTTTGATTTTACTTCAATGAGAAAAGGTGGAGTATTTATTGGAGAAGCATCATAGTCTCTTAAGAGCAGATGAAGGAATCATGGAATGTAATGGTTGACAAGGCTCAGACATGATCTTACAATAATAGTTACGACTGATGTTTCATTGCAGGTCTAATTGTAACTACTGATAGATAAAATATAGACTCCTGACTGGTGATGTGCAAAATGTGCCTGAACATATTAGCAAAACAGAGAGTGATGAACAGAGTCCAATCTGCACAAGAAAGATGGACCAGTAGCTCCATAAATAACACACCTGTAGTCAATATAAGATAAAATCAGCAGCTGGTACACTTGAAAAAGTGACATGCAATTAACACTCCAAGATGTGCCTGAAAACACTGAGGATATTAAGCGATCGCTCACATTATTTCTGCAGATACAAAACAGGTGGAAGAAAGGTTTACTTTTCATTCAATATTACACCAAGGAATTTTATCTCACTGACCACAGGAATAGGTGTGCGGATGCAAATCACTGGCTCATTATGATCGACAGTTTTTTTTGCAGAAGTGGGATCAACTATGGCTGTAAGGAGAGAGCATAGCCACTTTTGCACAACAATACAGAAATCTGATAAATAACAAATAATGCAACAAAAACAGAAGGTAGTAATTCACGGAGGATATTACTAAGATGAAGGGTAAAAAATGTAGCACTTGAAATACAACCTTGATTTTATTAAAATAGAATAAAATTATCCAACACAGACTTTATAAACACAGGAGCGTATGAAATTATGCAGGACTACTGGAATATTACCCCAGAAATCAAAATCATGTAAAGCACATATAATCCTGAATCCCTACGTACAGTTATGCCTTCCCCATAATGAAAAACGGAAACCAGATGATTCCTTCACATGAAGGTGTGCATATCAAGGTTTCTAACTAAATACTGTTGAGAGAGCATCAGCTTTTATGGAAGATAAGGATTTACAGGAATACATTTATTTTTTTATGACTTATACAAGATGGTCACTGACCATATCTTCAAGAGTCTTATATACATAACTTCCAAGAGCAATTGTGGATAATGCAAAGGCTTTGAAAGATGTTTACAGTGTTTTATAATTGGAATCATTACAGCATCTCTCCAAATAGATGGAAGTTTATTTTCAGTCTAGATCCTATTGAACAAGCAAAGCTCAATAGTGAGCCTGAACTGAAATGCTTAAGCATTTGATAGCTGATTACATCTGGCCTCGGACTGCATTGGACAGTTGAAAGTCTTTCAATTCTAAAAACCAAAATTTGCAGTTATACGGCACAGCTTGTCTATGGTGAAAGTGAATTGATGTTTATCTACACGATTTAGTCCTTAAAAATGAAGGACTGTACAAATTGCAACTTGACACATTAACAAAATTTTTACCACAGACATAAGTAATATCGGTAGAAGCTTACAAAACGGTGTTGGTTTCCAAAATAGGAATAGAAAATTCATAGTAAATGCAGCTAACTGCTTTTACTTCCTTCTATAACTGCTTCTTGGTGTTGAAGAAAATTAGTGAGACTAAGATTCTTTCTGATTTTGATAACCAGATCTAAGAGCTATTGCTTTTGCTTTCTTAAAAGAAATGAGATTCTCTGTAGTGGGGTACATTTGGAATACGATCCATAACTTCCTGCTTTTTATAGGTGTTTTTGCAGTCTTCATTCCGCTAAAATTTGCAATGCCTGTGAAGTATTTGGGAGTACTTTAGAATTGCAGCATCAGCTGCTTCAATGGCTCCCAATTATAAGCATTTAAAATGTAAAGCATTGATGTAGCTGCCAATTGTTTAAATGTTCAATCTACCTGACTGCACATGTAAGTTGTTGTGAGGAAAATAATCACTGTTGCACAGATCATTTCCTACAATTACATTTTTTTTATTTCTAATGAAGTAGACAATTACAGACTGTATCCTTATGCTTTGCATAGATCAAAGAAACACAAAACAAATTAAGAATACTTAAAATATTAAAAGCACTAAAAACATAAAATCAAGTAAGCAAACTGTTCAAAGAGTCTCCAGCCTCCCAATATTGGGAGTAGATACAGCTCTTAGTTAGAGCTGAGCAAACAGGAGTATGGTCAGCATCTATAATCACACCACTGCAGAAGAGAGGACAAGCAGGACTACCCACAAAATTGAAATGGAAAAGGTATGCATGTAAACAGTTATGTCTAGGTGACAGTCAAAAGGCAGCCACTGCTCTTGGAAAATTGGGGAGATTGAGAATGGCAGTTTTCCATGGTTTTTCTTTTGTTTGATCTTTTAGTTATGGCATATGGATCGTCTTAAAAATTTGATTAATTTTTCACGAGACTGATTGTACCAACGATTACAGCCAACCAGATTGCATGGGGCCTGATTAAGTAAAAAGTCTGCTTTTTCATTGCCTGTGATACCACAGTGTGATGTAATCTATTGTAAAACAATCGTTTTATATTTATTGAATGTTTTTCTTATTAGAGATCTACATTGCAATATAGACACAATGTCGGGAGCCTGAAGGCAGTTGGCAAAGTCTAGAATAGCAGCCTGTGAATCTGAAAAAATGACAACTTGGACTTGTTCGGAAATAGAAAAGCAAGCGTCTAGATGGGCTAGGATTACTTTAATTGCCTCAATTTCAGCATCAAAAGTGGTCTTATATGTTCCCAATGAAAGATAATAAACGAAATACTCATAATAAATACCAGCTCTGGTCACACCATCCGTCTCAAGCTTTGAGTCATCAGTATATGTATGTAGCCATGTACAGTTATATTTAATAAGAGTAGAAGTGGCTAAGTACAGATGAGAGATTAAGAGATTGAAATGTTCTTGCGGGGAGATTTCTCAGTGGAATTAAGCAGGCACAGATACCTATCCAAAATAAACTGTTTTATATGACGACTTCAAAAATTAGTATTATCACTTCCCCCCAAATAATTATGACTACTAAAGATAACAAAAAACAGAAATGGAGTCAGCAGCTGATCTAATAATGCATTGAGTTCCTCTTGGTAGATAACTTCCGAGATAATATTGTGTGGAGGCAAATACAAACTACAGAGTACAATTAAACATGAGGTGCAAATTTTCAAAGCTACAGCATGTGGAATAGTACTGACAACCATATTCACTAACCAGAATTAACTTGCAATTAAGGATAACCTGCACAACCAAAATCACGAAACCTTATTCACCAACCTAAAAAAGTCACCCCACAATATATTACCCTGAGTTAACCTGCCAATTTTGCAGAGTTAATTCTAAGTTTTCTTGTAAATAAACATGGCAGACGTTGTGAGCATAGTTTAATCCTGCGTTGTTGGATTGTAATTAAAATTTTTTCTGAGGATTTTCATTTAAATCATGACAAATTTGGCTGCCTAATTACAAGTAAATACAAGAATAGCTAATGTATATCTTCTTTATAAAAGAACATGCTAATAAATTTATATAATTTATAAACTGAACTGCATAAGTTGCATACTACTGCACATTGTAAAAAATCCAAATTGAATTAAAAAGTAAAATATATTTCTACAGTTTGCCTCTATAATTTTCACTGTAAAAATATTTGGTTACATATTTTAAAATAAGTTTAAAACTCATACATGCTTTTGGTATATATTGATAGCAACATTTTATTCCCATTCAGTTAGAGTTATTGTCTTCTTATATTTACTTCAGTTACTGACCCTAATCTAACGTACAATTATACAATGGATGCATTAATTTAAATTTACACTCTTATTTTAAATACAAAACAATAAATTCACATATGTAGTAAACTTTTATTTTTACTGTGAGAATCAATAATGTAAAGATGATTATTGTATTGCTAATTTATGTTGAATTTTCTGTACCTTACTTTTTTGATAATATGAAACTTATTTAAAATATATATTTAAGAAAATAAAGTACTAAGATCATTACAAAAAAAAAATATATTTACTTTGTTGAACCCACGATTTATATGTATTTAAAATTATTTAGCAGAATATTGTTTTTCAGAATCAATGATTATGCAAAGAAATATCATTTTAATGAATTATGTATACTACTGTTTCCTTCTTTAGACAAATATATACTATTTACTTTGTTTTTCTGTTTTTAATAGATCAGAAATAGGAAAACTAAACTTCTTGGTAAGCAAAAAGTGATCATTAAGTGAAAAACAATTCCCAAATGCCTGCTAATTGAAAGGTAAATATTTCTCAGTAATAATATTATTTAATTTAGTACATAAGTATGCATATGAAATGTCTGCATTTTTCTTAATCAAAATTTCCCTACAATCATTTTCTTATTTATTTAGTATATATTCAGTAATAAATCAGGAAAAACTGTCATAAGGTATTATGTTTCATAACAATATGTTGAAATGTTCTGGGCTGAATGATATATATATATATATATATATATATTGTATAAGATATAAGTGGGTGCCTGCATATTTTCTCATTGATCATTGTTTAAGTAAGAACTTATTTTTGCTAATATCCTGTAATTATATAAAGTGTGTAAGTGATTAACCAGTCCTGGTTTTTATGAAGTCATTTTTCTTAAATGTATTGCTGTGACATTATCTGCTAATAAAAGCTACGTAAAATGTTAACATATTTTTTATGACAAATAGTTTTGAAGCTGTAACTACTTTGGTGCTTCAAAAGCACAAGAAATCAAAATCTAGTCCATACCATTTTCAGATAATTGTGTGAACAATATTTTCCCCCAAAATTTTTAGAAATACAAAGCTAATAGATATTCTACTTCATTATTCATAAAACATTAATTCATTACCACATACACATGTATTTTATTAGCCTATACACTTTTGTTTTAGATACTTTGGGAACAATTTAATGAATTAGAATCTTTTTTAATCAAAAGTGTTGGAAATAAATGAGCAATGAATTTGGTTGTTATAAATACAAACTAATATTTTCCTATTTTATATACTATTCTCTTATGTTTTATTTTCAACACATTCAGAAATTAGAGCTCCCCATTACAGATTGCATTCAGAAATCAATATTTGATTAAAAGCTTAATTAAAAATTATTTAATTTAAAAACAATCTAAAAATTGTGAAGCCTTTATTAAATTCTATTTGTATAAAATGAATTATTCAAATTTAGCTATCAACGCAATACTATTGATTAAAAAAATTTCTGGCAATTAAATGAAGATAAAAAGTGAATGAGTTACCTATGTAAACAATTGAACAAACATATGTATATAATAACTTGAAAGGAATTATTTTCTACATGAACCAATTCTATATAATTAGAAGGTTTACATTAAGATATATCTATTAATGAAACGTTTTTAAAAATATATCCGAAGAATAAATAACGTGACAAATTTTTAACGAAGAATAAATTACACGCACAACATGAAAATTTTACAAAATTTGTCATATTTTGCGTGTATATATATATGTTACCGTGAAAGACCGAAATCAGAGAATGTCGACATTCACCAGTGAATGTCAACACATACCAAAAACGTTGGTGAAAGACCGTACAATTGATTACATTTCTTGCACTTTCGGACCATCGCCGGTATATGTCGACAATCACAGACAAGCTTTGGTGGAATTTGAAAAGATGATTAAAGAGCTCGAAAAGAGATAACAGAAGGCAACGTCAACAAAGAGGTGCGGCCTAGAGCATTTAATTTGTTTGTTGTCAGGTTTGTCCCGCGGGTTAAAAATCCTCTACACTTCCTCTACTCACCGTGATTGGTCACTCCTCCTTTCTAAGAGAGGCGATAAGTTACGTCACACATGTGACGTTTTTCACGCCTGAAATATTGAGATAAGAAAATGCAAATCTGCATTTCTCCTCTCCGGATACGGAGAGATGAAACGCATATTCAAGTTTCACCATTAGTGCATTGTGGATGTCGACATTTGCCGGTGTAAGTGAGAAATGAGGATATCTAGCAAATATTTCGGACATACACCAAGCGACTACGTGAATGTTGACATTCACCAGCGAATGTCGACATTCTCCAGATTTCAGACTTTCACGGTAACATATATATATATGAATATGGATTAATCTCATTTACATATATGTAAGTCTGGAACCAAAGAACCACTGCATAAATTAAATTTGTTTCAAATTAACATTTAAAAGAAATATTGTAAAATCTATAATGGAAATCTAAATTTAAAAAATTAAGTTGCTTAATTAAATGCTCTTAACATTTTTTAATATTATTGTTAAATTATTTAATAAAATTATTATTGTTTTAATGTCACAATATAGGTATATAGAAATATTTGGATATAATTAAACATCAAAAGGATATAACATAAATGTATATATTTTTTAAAAAATAGCTCACTATAATTTTGGTGGTAACCAGATTTCAACTTATTCTTTGTTTAACATTGAGTACTGATTGTTATGTTCTGACATGACAGCTGAATGTTAGTATTTGGAAGTTTTCCAGAATTTCTCCCATACGCTATGTAAATGTAATCCTTATCTATGAAAAATTATTCCAGAATCATATTAGGCATGTTTGAATGCTGTACAACAGTTTTCAGACTGTTATGCTTTATCACCATGTTGTGAACAACTGATTATACTTTTTTCTCCATTACATATTATTTCCCAAAAAATGGTCTAGTTTCCTTATTCATTTGTCACAAGTGAAGAAAATTTAAACTTCCAAGCAATAACTTCATAAGTGTATAATTCAAAACACTTTTATTTCTTATGTTGAAACTTATACCTTCAACTTCAAAGACTTTAGTCAGATTACAAAGCTACATTAAGTTATCAGATATAAAGCTATCCACTTATTGTTATTGGAAACAATTGTTCAGAAGAGCAAGGAATTTATGTTTCTCTCCATGTAATATTTCTGCAAGCTACGTGAAGTCAAAAAGTTTAAATAATATTTGCTTATGCAAAACAAAAAATAGGTTTCTTTATTTAAGTTTAAAGAATAGATTTGATAGAACACAATAAAAATGTAACGAAACAATTAATTTAATGCCATGTAACAGATATGTATCTTATCAATTAAAAATTATATAACGCTATTTTCATAGCATTTTGGATAGCCACAGTCCAATCTCGTTCCTTCTACCCCTGAAGATGGCAGTTTTATCATAAGACTACAGTGAGTCTTTCAGTTATCAGAGCATACTGCTTTGCAGTATCAAAAACATATGTTACGAAGAATACTTGGGAATTAACATTTCTTTTTCATCTTCTTCCAACTTTTTTTCATTCTTTTTCAACTTCTTTTTCATAGTTTTTCTAGCTATATGAAGTCATTATGGATAAAAATTGAGTAACATATGGTACAAAACAAATTAGGAGTGCTGAAGATTAGAAAATGTATTTGTAAGAGCAGAATAAAAAATACTAAAACCCTGTTTAATGTCATGTATCATATTAATGGCATACTATTGAAAATTATTCAACACAAATTTCCTGATATTTTGGTAAAGACATTACAAAATCTATTTGTAATTGCGTTACATAAAATAGATGTTTAAAAACCATGTTTTTTATAATAAAATGGAACCCAACCCACTGAAAATTATTGATGAATGAACGAACATATATGCATAAATATTTTGACTTAATCATACTTAATGGGTTGTTAATGTTTATATAAAAATAAAATCTCATAATGTATAAATTTAATGACTTTGATATTTAAATAATTCTGATATCCATAGCTATTCACAGCATATTTGGTGATTTTAACATTATCAGTTTATTCTGTTGAATTATAAAATGGTTACTTCTTTTCATAAATTTATTTTTACAAGAAAAAAAATAAAATTTACAAGAGAAATTCTCTGAAATATTAAGCTTCCTCTGTTTCATATATAAATGTTGAAAATTACTGTATGGAAACAATTTACAATTCCCTATTGAAATGTTTTAAATTGTAATAATAGTTAAATATGTTTTTCAATTTTTATAAAATTTATCACCATAAAACACCTAACAATAAAAAGCATCACTTCATACTTTAGAAACATACTTCAAAATTAGAATATAATAAACATAAATAAATGCAAAATTTCATTAAATCATGTTTCGAATTGTCTCTCATAGAATTTATGTTGAATCTCACAAATAATCCATTGCCAATTTTGTAGGAATAAAACTGAAAATCTTTTTATTAATGACTATTAATGAAATAAAAATGTTTGATTTATTTAATTAACTATAAAACAAATAAATAGGAAAGCTAAAAATTTCTAATTCTTCATTACAATAATTTTGAAGATGATTATGTTTTTAAAACTCTCAGATTGCTTTTTTATAATTACTGATTATAAGCAGTCTTATTTTTCATTAATTTATATTTTCATTATACTTGATATCAAAATTCTTTTGCATAAGAAACACTAGATGACAGAGTATGCATAAATGTAAACAAACAAATCATCATACGTGTTATCCAAGATGCTAATCAAACTGGCAGCCAATCAAAATCCTTCTTACATATAATACTACAGTAGCATAACTCTAGTATTATATGTAGGAAGTGACTTTACCTTAGTTTGTGAATAAGAATCGACAAACCATGCGAGAGTTAACTCCATGTTACACAATTCTTGAGTTACCCCGTGTTTGGGTGAATAGTGCTAGGAAAAGTATTCCATATAAACATACATACACCTCAAGAGGCAAGGTAGGAAAACAAACCATGGCAGTTCTTGCCATGGTCTTTTCTTCAACTTGTTCTTTAAACAGAAAAGTTCCTTTCCTGGAGCTGAAATGAAGTATCTTGTCAATCTCTCCAATAAGAAATCATTATCCGAGGGACGTAAAATTATGTCAGTCTCCAGGGATCATAAGGCTTTATGAGTGGAAAGGACACTTTCGAGGGTCCTTTTTTTTTTTTTTTTTAGATTTTAGCTTGTAAGCCTTTAATCTTTTGACTTTGATCAAGGAGCCTTTTTAGTAATATTGGAGGGTACAAATAGTTTTAGATTTTGAAGATAAACAGAGGTTAATTTAGTAAGGAGAAGTGTTAAGATATCAGTCTGCATACCAATGGATTCAGTGACCCTTTTTGATGAAGTTGCATAGTTGATGCCTATATGCAGAGTGCAAGAAGTAACCTGCCATAATACATTAAGATAGAAACACCTTAATCGTATCTTCAACCAGAACCTACTGAGGAGAATTACAGGAATAGGAGGCGTGGTCATCATGAATTGACACATACCTACTTTGCTATGCAGCTTGAGCTTTCATGGCCAACCACTGCATAACTTGTGCAAGTGATTTTGCCTGTACAGGCTGTTTTCCATTCCAAAGCACTGAAAGTATCACAAGAGATTTTAAATAAAATATTGAACTTCTAAATACATATATGCCACTTTGATACTGTAAAAGGTCTAGCATGACAAGTAAAATGAGATGTTTAATATCAATGATAATACCATTTCTTCTAACTGTTGTGAGTTTCACTGCAAAAACATTTTGTCTTTGACGATTCTACAGAATTTCATTAGCCATAAAAATATAACAAATCTCTATGTGGGATAACACCAAGAGAAAAGTTATGAGGTGAGACTTTTACTTCCAAGTCCTAATATTTGCATCATTGACAGAATTGTTGGTTTGTATCTGTTGCAACCTCTATAAGTAGATAACATGAACACATTTTTTCGTATTTCTCATAACCCAACAATAATAAATATATTTCAGTTAGAAAGGGTCATACTCTTAGAAAATATCCTTCTTCTAATAAAAAAACTATGTCATTCTTCTAAAAATCACTTAAAATGGAAATTTGGGAACTAATGGCACTACCTGTCATGTAGTCTTACTTCAGGATGCAAACCAGCTACATCAGAGCTAGTCAGTTCTAACACACTCTCAATGGACTGCTGAAGTGGCCTCCACCATTAATGAGCCAATCAGAAATTGCATGATTGCTTGATCCATAAAGCCAATTGATGTGCTGAGAAATACAGAAACATTTCCATTTACCTGAAGCAGAGGCCAAAGTATGCATTATTTTTAGGACTCAATTACTAGGACCCTCTTTTCCAAGCACAGTAAACAGACAGCTACTCAAAAAGAGCCCTCAACTTTTTTCAAGGAAAAAAGAAGGAAAAGTAGAAGAAGAGAAAAGAAAGAAGAGAGCAAATCAACGAGATGCCTTGGGATTATAACACCCACATTTATTCAAAGAAAGCAAATATCTAGAAAGATTGAAACAGAGTGAGAAATCCTTCAGCCTCATGGTCTTTTATTCCCAGATTACTTTTGTTATCTGCCTAAATCTTTTGCATTATAAAATTGCTGAATGTTCATATATATGCGACTATTAAACCTTCTTTTTCATGATCCTTGTCTGCTACTTTTTCCTGACTCTAGGCAATGTTCAATTTATTTGTGACCTCTATTTCGCAACCCAATTCCTAATTGTAAGCATTTTTAAAGTTTTTACACATTTTTGACTCTCCTAGTACATAAATGCTGCAGATACCTTCAGATCAGGTAATCATTTTCAAGGAACTAGAGAGTAAACTAAAACTAATTTGACAAAACAGTCAATTTGTACAAATTTACACGAAAACCAAACTAGACAAGTTGGCATCTATGTATTTTTCATTTTCTGATTAATCTTCTTTACATTGTTATTATAGTTTTGCTTTATAAAATAGAAATGTAGAAAATAATATAGTTCTCTCCAATTGAGTCCATTGAACCTACAAACTATGTATATTTCTTTTTTTTTTTATTTATCTTGTTAATATTATGTTATTAATATTACTTTATCAAGTAGGGACACAGGAAATTAACATAATTCTTTCATAAAATGAAATCGATAAGACTTTCTGACAAAATAAATAAATAAATAATAAAAAAACTTTAAGAAAATTTTAGATTTCCAGCAAACTAAAAATTTTTTGGAGAATCCAAGCCTTTTAGAAGATATAATGGATTTTCAGGAGTTGTACAAACACTAAATTAATTAATTAATACTGTACATGATAATGGATATTTTTGGAAATTTTAAATTTGTTTACATGATTTTAATGATATTAATTTAGTGTATTTAAGAGGTATAAAAACAATTTTGATTAAAATAGGAATTTCTAAAGGAATACTGTGAAAAGAATGAAAATTAAAGAATCACGTTATAAAATTTTCTGTTAATAAGTACATTCTTATTAAAGATATTAGTTTCAATTGAAATTAATTTTATTGCTTTCTATTCATACACATTTAACAAAATAGATAATACTTTTTATTACTTTTAAAACGACTCAATTAGAGTATACCTTAATTCTAGACTGTTATACATTGAACCTTTGCTAACTTTAGCTTCTACAAATTCATGATACATGTATTGGAATTGATATTAATTGAGAGTTTTTGGTTTTTTCTACATAATCCCACTGCAGATTTGGTCAAAGTTTATTTATATAACCCACCAAACGACTATTTTTAAATTTTAGGTTCCTTAACTAAATTAAGCAAAAGGTTACGTTATCTGCTTATTATATGCTCTTTTTTATTCATAAAATGACATTTTTTAATTTTACTTGGCACCACCAAAAGGGTTAGGTAAAGCTTAAATAATTAATATCTTTTTTACACATTTTATGCTTTAGATGTAGTATCACAGAAAACATGAAAGATGTAAGCAAACAATAAGACTTTAAATGTTTAGCTATGTGATTGATTAAAATTATTAAGTTGTTATGCATAGAAAACTTTCATTGAAAGTTCAAAATCATACACAAAGGATTCCAATGACTTAAAATCTCCTATGAGGTTACAAAAAGCCATATAATTAAAGAAGTTTCTGCATTTTATATATATATATATATATATATATATATATATATATATATATATAT
>JAPDSC010163534.1:407384-441447 GCA_026290005.1 Latrodectus geometricus
TATATATATATATATATATATATATATATATATATATATATATATATATATATATATATATATATATATAATGTACTTCTTTTGATACTTATGACATAAGGACTCAAATATCCAAGTCCAATGCAATAGAATATTGCAATGCACACTTTTACAATTTAAATTATTTCATCTTCTCTTTCTCAATTAAATTCTACTTGACATTATTATAGCAGAACTTCTATTTAGTAAAGATAGCAAACGTTACTATTTTCACTTTTTTATATTTCTTTAAAAATTAGAAAAAAAAATTTATATTTTTTCCAAGTTAAATAAATATTAAAGGAAGAAATGATTACCAAAAGTGTTAATTCCTGTTTTCGAAAAGTCAACTCAAAATGCATTGAGTTTCCATTGTTTTGGAAAAAAACTATCAATTTCAAGTTGCTAACATAAACAATCCAAACCCTGATTCAATTCAAAGCATTGCTTTATTATGGGCTTATGTGGTTAGTTTTGAATTTTTTAGTTTAATGACAGTCAAAGTTTGTAAATCTTAATACTGTTTACTAGTAAATGGTAGTAAAAATAGATTTATCAACAGAAAGGAAAATAAAAAATGTTCAATTACATCAATACCAAAGCAATTCTATCACCAATTATAAATATATAGAAAAACCAAAAGATTACAATAAAATTGACAATTTAAATTCATTTCATATAGATGAGGTTCTTTACATAAAACTATTTAATTCCTTGAATTTTACAAAAATACATTTTTGCAAAATCTATACTTAATTAGAAAAAATTATCTTTAACTATACTCACCCTCATAGCAATTAATAAAGAAAAACTAATGGATTAGTATCAAAATAATAAGCTAAAAATATCAGCATTTAATACTCATATTTTTTCTGCTAGCATTTGATGAAAACAATATTAGAGTTTTAAAGCTGTAATAGTGTCATGTATGTCAGGTAGACCGAGAGACGATACGATTCGTTTTACATACACACAAAAGACATTTATTAGCATTAAGATACACAGGCACGAACGAGCATAACAACAACTACACCGAACATGTACAAAACGAAACTCGAAAAAGTAAACAAAGCACGCGCGTGTCACACAGCTTGGAAGGTTCTCTCATCTGGCTGTTGCCAGATACATAGCAGTTCCTCCCCGACAAAATATAGAGTCACAGGTCGAGTCTCTTTGGAGGTTTCCTGATTCGGTTTGAGCGTCGGAGTGGCACATCAGTTTTCGGCTTTCCGGAAGCGTCTGGTACAGGCTTAGGTGGTATATCATCACTTGGAGTGGCAGATACAGGTACATCTTTAGGTTCAGGGACAACTTCAGGTACAGGTGCAGGTGGTTCCGATTCAGCAACATCATCGGATACTGGCTCATCTGGAAAATTCAATTCTTTATCGTAAATTTGAGTTTCAGTAGCAGCTTGGGATAATTCAATCGACTTCCCACATTTCCTTATTTGATCTACGTGTCTCTTCCAAATTTTATTTCCAACTTGTATGCTATAATTCAAAGTTCCATCTCGGTTTATAATTGTTCCTATTTTCCATTTGTTAGGTCAGGAATAATTTCTTACGGCTACTTTCTCCCCTTCCTGAAACTCACGCAAGATAGGTTTTGTGTCAAGTCTCGAACTCTGTTTCTGAACAACTTTGTCTCTCAAGTTTGGTTTAAAAAGATCAAGCCTAGTGCGAATACATCTCTTCAAAAACAAGGCACTAGGAGTTTCTCCCATGAGAAAATGTGGAGTTATTCTATACTGTAATAAAAATCTTTGTAATTTCACATTTAGATCTTCAGAATCACTTCTACTCGATTTCAACGAAGCTTTGAATAACTGCACTATTCTTTCTGCCTGTCCATTCGTAGCAGGATGTACGGTGCTGAAGTTATATGTTTAATATTATTCAGTTTCAAAAAATGTCGAAATTCATAACTAGTAAAACTTGCGCCGTTATCACTAACCAAAGTTAAGGGAAATCCATAATGAGCAAAAAGAATACGAAGATGATGAATTGTAAAACTAGCTGTAATATTTTTCATCGGAATGACTTCTATCCACTTCGAATATGCATCAGAGACAACAAAAAACATTTTCCCCATAAAAGGACCAGCGTAGTCAATGTGTATCCTTTGCCAAGGTCCATTTGGCCATTCCCACGGATGTCGATTTATCCTTGCTGGTTCGTTCCTCGTTGCGATACAAGCTGAACAGTTTTGAACAAAATTTGTTATACTGGAATCAATACCTTGCCAATAGCAGTAGCTTCTAGCAATGGCCTTCATTTTGACAATTCCAGGATGTCCAACATGAAGTTCTTCCAAAACTTGATTCTGGTACTTTTCAGGAATGCATACTCTATGACCATACATTATGCAACCATTTTGCAATGAAAATTCAGATTCTCTACCTTTCCAAGGCTCAGGTAATTCAGTTCCTGATTTTAAACTTTCATACAGTTCGAACAATTTCCTATCAGTTTTAGTAGTTCTAGCTATGTCAGTTGCTGTAACAGGCATTAATTCAACTTGCGAAATATTTGTCACGTCTGCTTCAGTCAAGTACTCACAGTCCTTGTTAATTGCTAGTGGTAACCGTGAAAGTGCATCGGCATTGCCATGATTCTTAGTGTTTCGATACTTAATTGTATAACTGAATGCTTGGAGAAAAAGTGCATAATGAACCATTCGTGTTGCTGATAGACATGGTAAACTACAATTAGGTGCGAAAATTGATACTAGGGGTTTATGATCGGTTACGAGATCAAAATGTAGACCGAATAAATATTGATAAAATCTCTTTACTCCCCATACGATACTCAATGCTTCCTTGTCTATCTGCGAATAATTACGTTCCGTTTTAGTTAATGACCTTGATGCAAACATTGCTGGTTTTTCTGAACCATCTGGCATAATGTGACTTAAAACTGCTCCGATTCCAACTGGTGATGCATCAGTTTGTAATACAAGAGGTAACTTAGGATCATAATGGCATAAAATTCTGTCTGAAGCAATTTCTTGTTTCAATGCCTTGAAAGCTTTTTCAGATTCTGCAGTCCACAAAAATTTAGTACCTTTCTGCAGTAAATTATTGAGAGGAGCGACTCAAGTAGATAAGTTGGGAATAAATTTTCCGCAGTAATTGACTAAACCCAAAAAACTCTTCAAATCAGATACAGTTTTTGGAACTGGTACCTTCGTAATTGCATCAATTTTTTCTTGTGTTTTGTTGAGGCCGAATTTATCAATTGTATGACCACAATAATTCACAGATTTCTTAAAAAATTCACTTTTCCGCTTATTTACTCTGAGACCATATTCTTCTAGTCTCTGTAATACTAATTCTAACCTTTCAAAATGCTCTTGATCATTTCTCCCCGTTATGGTAATATCGTCTAAAAATACGTGTACCCCCGGGTTGCCTGATAAAACTTGTTCAATGGCTCTCTGCCACACTGCCGGAGCTAAGGCTATACCATAATTCATTCTCTTGTAACGGAACAAACCCTTGTGAGTAATGATTGTCAATAGATGTCGGTCCTTCTCATCAACTAACATTTGCAGGTATGCCTCAGATAAGTCGATTTTAGTAAAGAACTCCCCTCCTGACAGTTCAGCAAAAATGTCCTCGATACGGGGTAAAGGATACTGTTCAATTTGTAGTCCAGGGTTAATAGTCACCTTATAATCACCACAGATTCGTAGGTTCCCATTCTGTTTGATGACAGGAACAATTGGTATAGCCCAATCACTATATGTCACCGGCTCAATGATGTCTTCTGCAACTAACCTATTAAGTTCAGTTTCTATTCTTTCTTTTAAAGCAAATGGTACTGGTCGAGGTTTAAAAAATACCGGTTTGTAATTAGGTTTCATTTGAAGACGGCAACAAAACTTTTCCAACTTCCCAATACCAGGAGAAAAAATTTTCTCATACTTTTGAAGCAAGGTATTTAATTTATTGGTTCGAGAATTACAATTTTCAACCCGAACTGCTTTAATTGAGCTCCAGTCTAATTGGAAATTTCTCAACCATTCACGACCAAAAACTGCGTTTACTTTTGCATGTACTAAATAAATAGTTTCTGTATTAATTTGATCTTTGTATTGAATTTGCACCACTGCTTGGCCAGCTGATGTTATCATAGAATTATCGAAATTCCTAAGCAATAATTTGGTTGGCTTAATGGCTACATCTGGACAAAGTTTCTTAAATTCATTCACATTCATACAACTAATAGCAGCTCCAGTATCTAATTCAAATAAACATTTATTTCCTTCAACAAAAATATCTAATAAAATCTTATCCTTTGCATGTCGTGCTGATTTAACGCTATTAATTGGTACAGTTTCAGAACAAGATTCTATTTGTTTAACTGTTTCGTTACGTTTTGAGCGGCAGACTTTTGCCAAATGCCCGTTCTTTAAGCAATACCTACACTGAGCGTTCTTGTGCTTACATTCGTGAGCTAAATGTTGAGTACTATCACATCTGTAACATTTCCGAGATTTATCAAACTTCTTTGTAGGTTCAGATTTCTTAAATTTAGAAAAATCTTTTTTTATAGTTTTATCTTGCGAACTATGTAATTTTTTTATCGATACCATTTGATTCTGAATTTCACACACATCTCTCTGAGCAGATTCCATTGCGAATGCAATGCTCTTAGCTTTTTCGTATGTTAACTTATCTTCTGCTAACAGCTTTTTCTGTATACTTTCGTTTTTGAGACCCATCACCAATTTATCACGAAGCATCGTACTTAAATTGTTCCCAAAGTTGCAGTGTATCGATAGTTTTTGTAATTCGGCACAATAATTTGGAATGGACTCACCTTCAAATTGCTTCCTCTTGTAGAAACGAAACCGTTCTGTCATCTCTAGTGGTTTCGGATTCAAATGTTCCGAAAGTAATTTTACGATATCTTGATAAGTCAATTCTGAAGGAATGTTCGGAGTGGCCAGATTCTTTAACAATTTATACGTTGTTGCTCCCATAAGGCTTAAAATAGCAGGGACTTTCATTTTATCTTCGATCCCATTAACAACGAAGTAAGATTCTAAACGTTCCACATAACTGGACCAGTCTTCCACAGACACATCATAATATTCAAAATTAATGTTTGAAGATCCCATCCTCGTCGCCAATTCTTTTGTCATGTATGTCAGGTAGACCGAGAGACGATACGATTCGTTTTACATACACACAAAAGACATTTATTAGCATTAAGATACACAGGCACAAACGAGCATAACAACAACTACACCGAACATGTACAAAACGAAACTCGAAAAAGTAAACAAAGCACGCGCGTGTCACACAGCTTGGAAGGTTCTCTCATCTGGCTGTTGCCAGATACATAACAAATAGAGTACAAAAATTTTATACATACCTTAAGCTGATGTGTGTTGAAAAACTTTAGAGCACTTGTTCCTCTTCCCCCAATATTTCCAGCACCAGGGAGATCGTGTACCTTTACTGCAAACTGTTCCAACTGACTAATACATGCATTAAGTTTTAATACCAATGTTGCAAAGGAAGAACAGTCAAGTTTATTAGGATCAAACTTAGCCATTGGAGAGATCTGTAAATAAGAAATAGATTAATTTATGTAACTTAAATTTTATTTTCTGTGTCGTTATAATGATCCCAGATAACAAAAATGCTGATATTTTAAAAACATATTTTATTAAAGTTAAACATCCCAATGATTAATACCTAAAGCTAATATAAAAATATTTATGGCTCATAGTCATGCATATGTATTTCTAAATTAAATTTTATATTCAATATACTGCTCAAAACTGTTAAGATGTGTTTTATTGAGCATTTGGGCACAAAAGAGAAATCACAATTTGTGCATATGAGAAAAACAAATAAAAAAGTGTTTCCTTAAAAAAAATAGTTTTTAGAAAAGGTAGGGTTTTTCCAGATGGCCAACAACTTTGAAAACCTTTGAGTCATCAAGTAAATGAGGTTATTAATGAGGGGTAGGGGTACTTTGTCCCACTCCTCAACAAGAACTCTTTTCAGTTCCTGGAGGGCTTGTGGGAGTAGAAAGTCTTTAGTAACTCATCTCCCTAGAATATAACAAACAGTCTCTATAAGGTTCATATCTGCAGAATACAATGGCCATTCCATTTATGGTACCTTCCTTCAAAAGGAAATCATTCATTATGTTAGTATGATGTGGCCAACAATTGATAATAAATTTCAAAATTATTCAAAGTATTCAAAGTTATAAATATTATACATAAAATGTTAATTTAAAAAAAAACACATGCTGAAAATTTACTATTTTGTTTAATTAATATACTGATCAAATTCCCAGCTAAAAACCTCTAAAACTTAAAGCTCATTTTATGTAAAAGAATTAAAAATTTTCATCTTACATCACTGAATGGGTAAACAACAACGATCCATTGCGAATTCTTCAAAGAAGGAAACTTAAGAAAAACTATATAAGCAGTATGCTATATTACAGATCAAATATACTTTCTAAATAAACAATAAAAAATACTTCAGAAAACCATAAATTTATAAAATATAATGTGACATGAAAAAAATACTTACTGGAGTACCCATAAAAACATTTAGAAATATTCTGATGCGTTCCTCAATTGGAATAGCTCCAAATGGTGGAGGTCCAAGATCAGGAATAGTTAAATAAAGCAAAAGTTTTTTCACAAGTCCACTGTGAATTATTTCAAAAGAAGATACATCACTGTCAACAATAACACTACGAATATCTGTGAGAGCTTTTATTCCCCCATCCATCTTTAAAGAAAAAATATTTACAGTAAAATCTCAACTAAGAACAATAAACATAAATAAATATAAAAAGTTAAAATTTACCATGAATTCTAACTGTTGAATGGCAGAAGTTAATGTGTTTAAAATAGTTAGAGCAGGATGTAGAAATCCAGACTGTTCCATGTTAAAGAATTCTTCATCAAATTTCATTGCTATAAAATTTACAGTTTTTTTATGAAATTTATAAAAAAAAAAAAAAACATTTTTATCAGAACAGTAAGAGTAACTATAGATAACAATATTTCATGTTCTACCTTGCTCTTTGATCCAAGCTTTAACTTTCTCTCTATTACCAGAAGAGTTATTATAAGTGGATCTTTGTACCATACAGGGTTCCTGAAAACAGGAATATATATATAAATATAGATAGATAGATACATTCATTCTTGTTTTATTTCTAAAAGTAATAATTGAAAATGTGCATTTTGCCACTTAATGGTTCTTTTTGGGTATGAGGGCTAATTAACAAGTAACAATGGCTTAAAGCAGTGATTCTCAACCTGTGGGGCGCGCCCCCCTAGGGGGGCGTGAGCACACTAATGGGGGGGTGCGAGCATATCCAAGAGAAAATGTTATTTAAAAAAATTGATTAAGTGACTGAAAGGAACAAACACACACACACATACAAAACAAAATGCATTTCGACATATTTAATAATTAACTTATTCAATTAAAACAACTTACTAAATTAAAAACAATTTAATAATTATCAGTGACTTCCTTGGGCCTGTCTTTCAGAGCAAAGTTTTTCGAAGGAGGGTTTAATATTAGAAATAGACACTCTCAGTTCCTTTTCTATATTTAGCTGAGATCTATATTTTGTCTTCAAAGAAGCCACCGCAGAAAATCCAGTTTCACATAGGTAAGGTGTTGAAAATGGTAGTAGAATGCAAAATGCCTTTGTTTTTAGTGCAGAAAGCTCATCATCCACTCCTGCCCAAAATTCAAAGAGTGATTTATTACTAAATTGTCTTTTGGTTTCGCCGCTTGCCGTGAAATCTATGAAGTTTTCTTCCTCTTCGATTGAGAGTCCTTCGGGAGTATTTTGAAATGGATCCCTCACCCACCTGTAACTTGATATCAGTTTGTCGTCAGCAAGAAAGTACTTTTTAAATTCTTTGCTGGAATTGATACACAGGGGCCTTTCTTCTTCATTTACTTCAGTACTATGAAAACCAAAATTTAAGTATTCTTGAGAATATTTTCTTGATATAATTTTCGGAACCTCGCTCATCTGTGTACTTGTTGATGCTTGTCAATCGTCTAATGCTCGCTTACGACCGCTTAAAAATTTATCCATGATTCTGCATAAGTCTGCTGCCGTGAATATTTAATACGGTGAATTGCAATTCCACGAAAATATATATATAATATACACATTCAGAATATATTCAATAGCGATAGAAGGATCGACTCGAATGAGATTGTCTGGAATTGAAATTGGCGTCATAGAACTTTCTCCTTCTCCCTATGAGAAAACATTTGTTCACATCTGCGCACGCTCCTAGCTAAATTTTTTGCTGACCAGACAAATTGAAATTTCTCGCAAAACCGTGAGAATGCCCGACATGGCGGGACGCAAGAGCAATAAAAAAGCATAGGATTCTTGTTTTTTCAATGCTGAGGATCGATGTGGCAAAATGTCAATAAATTTCAGTATTCTTGGTAATTTGTAAAGTTTAAAATTAAGGTTGTAGTGTAGGTTTAGCGCCAAAATACTCAAAATACATTATTATTGTATATATTTTATTGTATGCTGTGGGGAGGGGGGGCGCGATGAAAATTATGATTGAAAATTGGGCCGTGAATACTAAAAGGTTGAGAAACACTGGCTTAAAGATTACAAACTACTATAAACATCTATGTTTGAAGTGAGCATACAACACTCAAAATGTTGAATCGAAGTCCACAAAGATTCCTATTTTGCTGCAAGTTCAGCTTAAAATATATATACATATAAAAGTATTAAATATTACTTTAAGCCAATAATGCAAGTAATAATTATAATATAAAAATTAATATGTAATTAGAAAATAAAGGTAAAACAAAACATAAAAAATGCAGCAAAAAAGTATAGAATAAAGGAAATAATTAATGTAGTGATGTACCTGAGCAGACAATCGACCAGCAACTGAAGAGCTGCTACTCCAACGACCCCATCGAGCTGGGTTCAAATTAGCAAAAAAGGAAGAGGTCTTTGCAGCAGCAGAACTGAGTTTTCCCCGTCCTGATCCAGCTGCACTGGAATTACTAGAGCAGGTAGTTGTACTTACAATAGGGCCCAATACAGGACTAGAATTTATTGTAGAATTATGAGAAGCAGTGGAACATGCAGATAATGCTGTCATGGATGAACCCATAATTGGATCAAGATTGTTATCTAAAACTTTTCTTCCAATTCCAGGAATGTTGGAACATGGGAAAGAATCTCTAGAAGATTCTTCAGTACGAGCTTTTCTGCTAGTGGCATTGCTACGTTTTGGTGTTCTTTTCCTTTTCAAGACATCACTTAATCTGCTACAAGACAAGAAAAAATTTAAAAAATTGATTCCTGGAAAGTATAATATATTGAAAAAGGAAAGAAACAATGTGCAAAACTTGTTGATAATCAAAATGAATATTTTAAACATTTATTTAAAGATTTTAACATTAATATTGTAGTTATTTTATCAATAAAATTATCTGAAAGAAAAAAACTTATGGCTTAAAGAAGTTTAAGTGCATCTAGTTTTATACATGTAGCTCTAAATAAAGTATTTAATATAAAGTTTTAGCAAAAAATTTTATTAAATACTTTATTAAGAGCTTAGTACTCAAAACCGTTAGTTTTCATTGATTTGTTAATCAGTCTACAGGTGGTTTTTGTGAATGAAGGCTAATTTGATAGCAAAAAACAGTTTTAAGCAGATTCTGAATAGCTATAAACATAGGAGCCCAAGGAGGAAGACAAGCTTGTAAATCATTGAATTTAAGGGCAAAATAATGGCCAGTAAGATGATAGCTCAGCATAATAAAAAATTTCTTAAAACCTTGCATATAGGATTCTTTTATTCAGGAAACTAATTATACCTTTTATTGTACATAGCGTTCTATTTCCCATTCACATCCATTGGTATATATCAATAGCGTGTAGGATGATGATGAGAGAGCTAGTAGGGTGATCAAATTTTCCTGATACAGAAAAAAAGTGTATATACCTAAGCTTTTGGTTTTGTTCTAGATTTCCATTTTTGAATACAAATCATTTATAAAATTAACCTTTTTTCCCAACATAATAATCTAAATCTTTTCATTGTTATACAATATTTTCATATTTTTATTCAGCACAACATTTAACTGAGTTAGTTTTGACTATTTATGTCATAAAAATTATAAAAGCAAGATTCATTTTTTGAAGTTTCAACAATTAAAGATTTACATAATCACAACTTTGGCTTTTCTAAAATTATGACAATTTTACTTTTCAAATACATTCATCATGAGACAAATATATTAGGTTTGTTTTTACAGATCAAAGGTATCAGTATTTTCCATATATTAATATATGGGACATTTGTTCCAAGTGTTACAAATAGAAGTTGATACAGAGTATTTTTAACTTAGTGTAACTAAATAAATATCCAACAGATGTTTCACAGAAGAATAGTACAAAAGTAAATTTAAAAAAAGATTTCCATGTTTTACTGTTTAGTACTTTCGGCAGTAAAACACACATATCTATCTAAATATATATATTTATACATGGGTGGTTAATCAAAATAATGGAAACCACCTAGATTTTGAAGGAATCCTTTAGTAACGTGGTGTGGGACCGCCTTTGACATGTAATACAGCTTGGATTCGCCTGGGAATCAAATCGTACAAATTCTAAATAGTGTTTAGAGGAATATTGTACAATTCTTCATGGAGATATTGTGAAAGTTACGTGAGAGATCATAGTGGAGGACATTGATTCTGGATTGAAAGCTCTAAAATAGACCACAAGCTCTAAAATAGCCAAGCTAGATGTTCCTCTTCATCCTAATGTTCATCCAACTATGATTGGACCATGACTGCATGAATGGGGGCATTATCATCTTGGAAAATTCCATCTCCTGCAGGAAACAAAGTTTGCATCATAGGATGGACCTGGTCAGTTAAAGCTTCTCAATACTTCTCCCCAGTGATCCTTCTTTTCAGGATTATGATTGGGCCAGCAGAACCATGACACGGCAGCCCATACTACGACCAATTCATCTCTATGTTTGACAGTTGGATGGAGGCAATCAGGATCATGCGCTTGAAGGTGTTCACCAGACATGTACATGCCCTGTTGCAGCGGAAAGAATGAAATATGATTCATTCGACTATTATCTCCTAACTGTAATTATTGAAAAGGGAGAATCTAGATGCTGACTGAGCTCTGTGGTCACTTTGGCTGCATTTGTTTTTTTTTTATACATTACAATCCACTTTAATACCCGTTGATCTCTTACACTCAGCTTTTCCTTCCATCCACTATTTTGCTTTTCTCAGCTTGTCTTCCTGTGCTGCATGTATGCTGTAATGACTTTAGACACCGTACCTCTAGAAACGCTTACAAGCTGGGGTGTTTTGGTCACTGTTGCTCCAGATAGTCGGGCTCCTACAATTAGGCCTCTCTGAAAATCTGTGAGGTCTGACATTTTACTCTTCTGACAGAAATTCAAAATGTAGACAACTTTGCTAAAGCTCTCTCATACTACCTAATGTATGTATTTTTTATATTAAAGAAAAATCTGGTTGCTAAGATTAAATTTTAATGTTTACGAAGAGAATTCTTAAATGTCCCTTTTATTCACAAGTATTTCCATTATTTTGATAATCACCTGTGTGTGTGTATATATATATATATATATAGAAATCTACTAAAATTTATATTCTTAATCAAAAAGTTCACTGCTTATAAGTGAAGTAAAATTTAATATATTAATGATGTATTCCGAAAAATGTGGGAGAATAGCAAAAAAAACCTGATAATTATGGAAGAGTCAGTCATATGCTTATTTTTGCTTACAAGAGAGATATTTTATAACATTCGTTAAATATTTTAATCCAGTACTTGATTAGTGAATAAGATTTAGTTAAAATACTTTTATATATAAATATATTCTAAACCAAATATTTAACTTAACTGAATAAACACATGACAGTTTTTTTCAACAACCAATAATATAATTATGGATATTTAATCGTTAATAACTTTACATCACTTCATTCAATTAATATTCGGTCCTAAATCTATTTGAAGTTTGTTATTGCTAACTAAAATATTTTTTCTGCATTAAGTTTAGAAAATATTAAGTTTTCATGTTGTAAAATAGCATCAAGGTAACATATTTGATTCTAACCAAGTATTATATACAAATATATATATAAAATAATACATGAACACTACCTTATTCGTAAAAAATAACTAATAAATTATGATGCAAAGCAAAGTATTTCCTTAAAAAAATAATTTAAAATAATCTACTTTATACATTAGATATTTACAGTTCCATAGAATTAAGACAAATAATGTAGGTTACTTAAAATCATTTGAAATATTTTTTTTGTGGTGTATATATAGATATTTTTTTCTTTCTGCAAAATAATTCAAATTCTATGCATATAAAATATTTCAATTCCTTAATTGATAATTAAACAAATCAAAGTTAAATGAAATTATTTTTCAATTATTTTGAGAAGTGAAGATAAAAATTTTTCTTCATTTTTTTATATTATTTAAAACTTCTATTAAATAAAACATTTTTGAAAAATATATAAACATTAATATATATATATTATTTGGTAAATAATACTTCACAACCTTTTAGTGAGAACTATAAAGTTATTTTAGAATGAAACATTTAAAAGACTTACATTTGTGGTACATTGCTGCTGTGACCTTCTTCTGGACCAGATGATGTACTAGCAGAAGACTGGAAACCTTCAAATGCAGTTGAAACTGATGATGAAGAGCCCCAAAGACCCCCAGAAAAATGTACAGCATTATCAGATGAAAGATCACTTGCCGACACTGGTAAAACACTAGGATTGAATTGAGAATGACTACTGTCACAACTAATTATTCCAGACTGAACAGAATTGATCGGAATTAATGCTGGAAGTAATGGAAAAGATGGAACATTTTCAGTTTGAGTATTAGATGACTCTTTACTTCGACATGCTGATTCAGAGCCAACATCCAATTTTGTAAGCCATCGAACTTGATGCATCACACCTAAAATAAAAAATTCAAGAATTAAATAAAAAAGATGCTGCCATTTCAATTAAATTTCAAATTATTGATCTTACCTTCTCTTCGAAAGTAAATTCCAAACACAGCAGGAAGTTTTTGCATTAATATTTCTGCCATTTGAAGAGCAGCAACTACAACTCTAAGATCTTGAGATGCAAGCATTGCAGCAACATGACTATTGTTAAAAAATAAAAATAATTTATATAATAGAAATTGGAATAAAAATTGAATTAAAATGACAGAAGTAGCATAAAATCATATCTAAAATCAAAGTAAATTATTTTCATACCTAGCAACAGTTTGATTTTTTAAAACTTGTTGAAGTAATTCTGGCGGAGCAAAATGTATCATGCGTAGTAAAGCTCTTAAGCATTTATGTCTTACAGCAGGTCCAGCCTGAAAAAAAAGGTCAATTTTACAAAAAATAAAATAATGATAACTTATATGGCAAAATATTTAAAATATATAATGCAAACTCTTACAGAGCAACTGTAAACTTCATACAATACAGCAAATAATGATTTAATGCAGGAACCTGCCAAATCTGAATTTGCTTGAAGACAATCTACTGTAGAGTCAGAACCATCAATGTTGACACTAGGACCTGAGCAAACAATAAATAGCAATTATTATTTAACAGCAATATGGTAAGCATGCATTTAACAAATTCCTATATGAGAGCTGTTGGTATCAAAGGAATTATAAAAAAAAAATTTTTAAATGACTATTCTGTTTATAAAAAAAAAATCCTTAGTGTAGACATGAATTTTGATCAGCAGAACAAATTTCACCCAAAATAAAGAAGTGGCCACTTTATTAAGCAAAAAATATCATTTTTTATTTTATTATTTCTCCATCACTAAAAAGATTATTAATAACTAATAGTTACTTTTATTTTTCAATTGTATCAGTACAACAAAACTGAAATATAAATGCCAATTACTGGGCATTCAGCTTTCTTTCAATTTTTAAATGAAAAATTTACAGAAATGATTCTTAAAAGGTGATAAAAAATGCAAAGTAAAGAGAGACAAGATATTGAAAAATCCTAAATTATTAATGACCTTTTTTTTTTTATCGAAATCAGTATTCCATAATACATTAGTCCAATACATTTCAAAACCATAAGGACATGCATATTTTTTTCTATTGTGATTTGTTTTTAACATAGCACATTTCTACAGTATGCACAGAAGTGAGTGGAATACACTACTTTTTAACTGATTAGTAAAAAATTAATCTCTGGATACAAAACTACAAATATATTTCAAAATGAAAAATGTCAACAAAATTTGACTAAATGTATTTGTATAATAATATTAATGTTCAGAAAATCGAATGCCAGATCTTTTTCCCATCTACTTTTTACTCATACAAGTAGTTTTATTACGAAAATAAAATTTGAGACCAATACCTTTCAAAACCATAAGGATTTGCATTCTTGAAATTATGTAACTAAATTTTTTTAAGTGAATTATTAAGACAAAATTTTAATTTGTGAATGAAATCAATTAAATAAAAATTATCTTTAGATTTCTTAAATGGTTTAGATTCCATTTTCTTAAGATACTAAAATATACATGTCATAATGAGAAATACATGACCTATAAAATGTATGTAATATTTATTAGGACATTAGGACTCACCTGAACTATAACCTAAAAGTAAAGCTGTAAGCAATTTCTATTGAACTATTTTGCCAATAGGGAAATATACACAGACTTCATACATTAATGTGACCACATACTTTCAGCATCAACATTAAATAAACAATGACAATACATTTGAGCATACATCGATGGTGTGGTAGGGCTTTGAAAAACTTTGCAATCGTTGATGTAAAGCAGAAATGCAGAGATTTATTCGATATGCAAAAGGACGTGATTATTGACTTTTGAGTTAAAGGTGGAAGCATCTCAGAAATGGCCAAGTTGTGATCTGCTTAAATGCCACTGTGGTAAAAGTATACTGCAAATAGCAAAATAGGACTGTCTAATATCAGCAACGTGGCAAATGTTGTGCATAATGGGCTATACATGACAGAAGTGAATGACCGCTGCAGAGATGCATTCAGGCAAATAGACATACTACTTTTGAGCAACCAACATTCTCCTAAACTGTAGTTCAGTGAATGTTGCTGCCTCTGGAACTCCAAAGCAGATGCCCGTTCATGCACACATGCTAACTGATATTAATCAGCGACAAAAGTTGTAATTTGCACACAAGCTTAGCAACTGGATATCCAGCAAGTGGCAACAGGCACTGTTTCCTGATGGGAATCACGTTTTATGGTATACCCTAAAATGTGATTCCCATCATGTTTTTAGGTTCATGTCGTATACCCTAACATCCATCTGAGATGGATGTTATACCCTATATATGGTATACTATATATTATACCCTATATACCTATATATGGTTTATATTATACCCTTGTATGGTATACTCTAACATCCATCTCAGATGGATGTTAGGGTATACGACATGAACCTCTGAAAGCAAACACTGTGCAATCATCAACGTGACAGTCCATGTTAAAGCATTATGCTCTGAGGAATATTTCTCAGCCATTTCCTGGGTTTATTCATCATTGTGGAAGGCAGGATGGATGAATACAATTAGCATCTGCTCTTGGTTTCTTTCCATCGACTATTTTCCTTTGCTTAACGTGCCTGGCCCCACTATGTATATGTTGCCATCACTTCATTGCAGTAGCTCTCCATACATCTATATTTGAGATGTTTCTGTCACACTTGCTCCAGCTAAATGGAATCAATTCGGCTTCTTTGAAAATCTGAGAGAAAGTTTTCCGCATTTTACTGAAATTACTTGATTTGTCACTTAAATCATTGAGGATTAATACAAAGTATATCAAGCAAAATATTATAATCCAAATTTTCCTATTCACTTATTTGTCACTGATATTAAGAGCAATTTAAAATAATCCCCTTTTCTGTTCTTTCTCAGAGCCTAGTTTTTATTACAATATAACAATCTTGTTTATGAAATGGGAACACCAAATGTTAATTCTTTTTCCTGAAAATTAAAAAAAAAATTAAACTGGTAATTTTTATTACAAAATAGTAAATAAATTCTAAAAAATTTGCATTTCTTTAATGCAAATTTTTTTAGAATTTATTCACTCTTTTTGTGAATTAACTCATAATGTCAGAAGCCTAGAAGAAATCAAATTTCCAGGAAATGAAATTTAAAAAAAATTTGAATTCTAGGTTATATACATTTTTAAGATATGCAGCAATAATTTCAATATAATTTTAATGACATATTATTTCTAAATGGACATGTTTTCTTCCATTGAGTAACCCTACAAAACAGCAAAACAATTAAGGCAAATTTTAATCAGGGAAAATTTAAATCATCATTTAAATAGAAAGAATGCAAAAAATTTAAATAAATGTTTGTTTTTTTTGTAGGTCATTTATTTTAGCCACTATTTTAAAATCATAACTATTTGAACTATTCAAGTATTTTAAAGTAGATTCAAAAGAACAAATTTAAACACACAGGATACAAGATTAAAACAAATATATAAACTGTTGAAGATCATTGTGCCAAGCATTTAAATAGTAACTTGTCAGTACAGAATATGAATTATGGGGGCAAATTGTTATCACTTAGCTAAATTTGCAAATATAACTCCTTAAATAATGAATAAATTTATAAAATTATGATTCATAGAAAATCTAATATTAACAAATGTTGACTATTTCAAACAAATTTATTGTTAGATTACAAAAATTTTGTTGTTTAATGATAATAGAATTATTTAGGTTAATTCTGGCTATAAAATATATATTTCAATAATTCATATTTCAGTGGGATGTTTTATCTAGGCTATTTGCAAGATATTTGAATATTTTTAGCTTTAATATTATTGCACAACAAGAAAACTTATTTCTTGACAAAAGCATAACAGGTTTTTAAATCCATGCAGCAAATAATGAAGATCTCATAAAAACAATATGTTTGAAATTTTTACAGGCGATGTATTATTTACACAAGCAAATCTGCATAATTTGAAGTTATTTACTATAATAGTGATGAGGGTCAATCATCTTTTCTATAAGAACTCTATACTAATATGGGAACTGGAAGAACTAGAGAAATAAAATCAATGATAAAGCAGAATCATATTTATTTTTAATAAAAATCAATAGTTTTAGAAAGAAAAAATTTCTGAAAAGAGTGAAATTTATTTTTTGTAAAATCAATCACTTAAAATCTTAGATAATCATTTTAAATAAGAATTAATTTCAGTTATTTGAAATGGTTTCCATTTTAACACTAGACAGTAATCAAATTTACTTTAAAAATATATATTTTATTGAGATGGTACACAATAAATCTAAAAGTCAGAATTAATTACCAAGATAATGTTAAAGAGAATTTCGAAATATTCTAATTTTCATAACAATAAGTAAACACCCATTGCTTGAAATATTACAGCAGATGTCAACATAAAAAAAGCATTCAATAATCATAATATACAGTATAATATAGAACATCTTTTTCTTTGAAATAAAGTTACAGAAAATTCTATTTGTTCAACAGAAATCTTTCGGCAGACAAGAATTATTTTCAACAGGATTAACCGCTGAAAATGCATTCACAACAATTATAAATATCCATGTTAGAAGTGAATTCAAATCCGAGAATATTTAAACTACATATAAAAAAGTTAATCATTTTTTGAATTCAGAAAGCCTAAAGTAGTAAAATGTTTATTTTATTAATACATAAAATTATTACTTACCACTTAATATTCCAGAAGCATTATTAATATGGCGTTGGACTGGTCGTGTATTACCAGAATCTTCATTTATCTGAGTCATAGAATTAAAATCAACAGTATAAGTTTTTCCCATAGTAGAAAGACTCATTTCATCTTCACCAGATTGATGAGCTGCCTAAAATATATTACATATAAAAATATACACATACATACACACACATGGTATGATTACTAAAGTCTCTTGCACCATCTTAGCTTTGGAAGGACTAATATTATATTCAGAAAAGAGCTGCCTATGTGTATGAAAATAATGTGTTATTGAATAAAATAACCCATGATGAATAAAACACTTGGTGGAAAATGTAGGGTAAGCATTCCTATCTTAGAGACAGAACAAGATAGGAAAAATGTGATTTACAAAGTCATAGAACATCACTGATTCAGTACAAAGAGGCATTTTGTGGACATTAATTAAAAGATCAGTTAAAACGCATATTTATTGTTATTTGTTACACTGTGATGACATGAAACTTGAATAGAAGAAATAATTCATGTGTTTGGGCAAAACACATCAGTATAGCTTGCAATTCTTAAAGAAAAGCACAGCAATTGAAACCCTGAGGATTGCATCCTGGTACTGATTGTCTTTATAAATAAAGTAAAGAATACATAGATGATGTAAAATTTCATTGCATTACCTCAACTCATGCTTGGAGTTCAAATTTCATGCACCATGCAAATATATAAAGAATGCAATGCTCGTTCACCAAAGACAGGTATAAGCAGCATCTACTTAGGAGTGTAATATGTTAATGCTCATTTTCCAAAACATAGTATGTTATTTAATACAAAATGTTTAATATTTAATATATATATTTGTATACATAAGCTGTTTATCCTAAATTTAAAAACATTTACAAAAATTACGATAACACAAAAAGTTATGTGTGGAATTTGATAAAAATTATACACATTATAAAACAAATACAAAGGGACAAAATAGTATAAAAAGAAATCAGAGATGATTATGGTGTTATAAAATTAGCGTATGTATACAATGAACAAATGGGAGGTGTACATTTGGTATAGGGAAAAATACCTTAATAAAATGGAGTATAATCCTCCTGCAAATCAATACAACACATGCAGTGATGTGTGATGCTTTCAATTATAAGGTCAATTGATTGTAAAGGAAGTGCAAGCCATTGCTCTTCCAAAGATGTGGTAAGCATGCTAGGGTGAGTGATTAAAAGGGGCTACATGTTGTCTTAGAGCGTCCCAAATATGCTTAATTGGGCGAAGGTCTGGTGGTCGAATTTGCCAGTTTGTGCTCATTTGTTTTCAGCACAAGATAAGCATCCATGATATCAGTCCTGTGTGGTCTTGCATTATTATCCTGTAGCATGAAAGCAGCATCTATTGCCCCGGCATAAGGGAGCACATAAGGATGTCATTTCTATAGATATAAGCATCAACATTTCCATGGGAAAAGACATGGAGGTCTGTGCCCTCACCCAAAGAGATACCACCCCGAACACTTACCCTGCCTAATCTGTATGCATCTCTTTGATGGATGTTTGATTAATGAAAACAAGTTCTTTGTTTTCTCAAATTAAAATAGCTTTTGCTTTTGAGACTAAACGTAGATTCATCCAGAAAAAGAACAAACCTCCCTTGATCAAGCATCCTGAGGACATGTTGACGTGGCCATTGCTTACACTCCCACCTATGCTGTGACTTGAGCGGGATGCAAATGACTGGTCGCTTTCAACACACAGTTGATCTGGATACCAATTTTCAAACGCTTGCAACTAGAGAGTATTTAAGTTTAGCTGGAGGGGCAGTTCTATTGCTTCATGTGCATAATGCCAAATATCAGTCATCAGGACTCGTGGTAGCATGTGGCTATGCTTATCTGAACCTCCTGAGCACCGAATATGTGTGTTTAAGTAATACTAGTTATAACTAAGCTATGATAGGAATAGACAGTTTGTTGTGTTTTGAAATTATACAGCATCCAACTGAATTCTTGTAAATATATGCAAATAAAGGGTTTTTTCACATTAAATGCATAATAATCTTTAAAGTTTAAATGTGAATAAAAACATTCTGTTGATCACGTCTTGCTTTGAGTGCCATCATAAATAAAAGAAGACCCGTATAATCTGAGGTACATGTTTAAGCGAAGAAATTCAATTTTGTGTGGTGTGTATAATATACACAAAACTAATTCAATAAAATTAACATTAAAATTGTGATTCATTCACATAGGTATTATTAAAAAACAAAAATAGTAGCCTATTTGAAAAATAATCTATGGAATAAGTTATTGTAAACATCATAAAATAATATAATAAAATTTGATAATAATAAAAAAATATTTCAAAAATAAATAAATAAATGTTAATTTTTTAATATCAGCATATGAACTGACCACAAACATTGCAGGATTTTGAAAAATGCATTTGTGAAAGTGTCACCCTCTATCCTCCAAGGAGTCATTGAAATGAAGATTCAGTTATACAATGCAGTTGGTGAAAAGTTTGAATATTTTAAATAAAAACATGTTGTTTTAACTAAATTTTTATTACTTTCTCAGATCATTTTCTCGCGTTGCAATAAAGGAAATCGTGAAAAATCAAATGGCACTTTACCTATTTAATTCTCTGTATTAATATTTACATAGTGTCATTTTATATTAAAACTACTCTACAACTTTATTAACTATTTTTTTCCAATCTCAAATTTGTTTACTAGTTGGTTGGTTGGGTTTTATGGCACAAAAACAAAAAGGATAAGCTGCGTCAAAATTAAAATTAAGAAATGCAAAACCCAAGCTCAACATTAAAAAGTTTTAAAAAACAAAAATATTTGTATAAATTTTAATTAAAATTACTATAAAAAATGAAATGCAAATTATAATATTTAAATAAAATTAATAAAACCAATCGCCTTCAACAAGGCAAAAAGGTTTCTCCCTCACTAAATCATACATGGTTAAAAGGTCAGTTGAAAAGAATTTAAGACAGTAAACGTTAAAAACAGGACATGAGATTAAAATATGATTAACAGTATATGGTACATCACACGTTTCACACCATGGATTCAATTCATTTAGAAACAAATGTCTGTGTGTGGAACATGTGTGTCCGATACGAAAGCGAGTTAAAATAACATCTGCTCTTCGTAGCGGTAAAACAGATAATGAGGTGACAGATGAGAAGATAGTATGTAATTTGTTGACAACATGCATATTCCATGATTCCTGCCAAAAGGAAAAAATAAATGTTTTGATACCCTTTCTCACATCAGAGACCAGAACTGATGGTAAATGTTTACCTGATGCAGCCTTTGCAGCTGCATCCGCTCTCTCATTTCCATCAAGACCTACGTGACTTGGTACCCAACAATATAAAATTTTATAACACTTGCCAGCAAGGGATTCCAATACTCTGAAAATTCTTGACACAACAGGATGAGAATTAAAACTATTGTCTCTCAAAGCTTCCAAAAAACTCATGCTTTCAGTATATATACAAAATTCACGATAGTCATCTGCATTCACCTGCTGAAGAGCATAGTATATTGCTGTTGCTTCAGCAGTGAAGATGAAGCACGAGGAATGTAGGCTGTAACTAAAAGATGTATTATTCATGATAATTCCACAGCCCACATGTCCTGCTGATTTAGATCCATCTGCGAATACAGGTTTGTATGACTGATATTGACAGCGATGAGAAGAAAATAGCTGTTGAAAGACAATAGGTGAAGTGTTAGATTTTCTGTATTGAGTAAAAGGAATAAATAAAATCAAGTGTCAGGTGATACCAAGGCAGATGAGCAAAGTAATTTGGTGATTCAATCCGCAAATCATGTAGATCAGTCAAAGACAAATATGACTTTATTTGTGTGAGAAAAGGTGGGATGCTCATTGGACGAGCATCGTAAAGTCTTTTAATAGAGACATTTGGAACCATGGAGCGTAATGTACGATGAGGGGTCGACATAACTTTAGCGTAGTAATTGAGAGACAGCTGCATTCGTCACAGGTCTAGTGGTAATTGATGACATATTACATATAGACTCTGGACGGGTGATGTGTGAAATGCACCTGAACATATTCTTAAGGCAGAGTGATGAACAGTGTCCAATTTGCATAAGACAGAAGACCTTGCAAATCCATACACAACACATCTGTAGTCTATTTGGGATAAAATCAGAGATTGATAAACCCGAAGGAGTGATGAGCGATCTGCACCCCAAGATGTATTTGATAACACCTTGAGGATATTAAGCGATCGCTCACACTTCTTCCGCAGATGTAAAACATGCGGAAGAAAGGTCAATTTTCTGTCAAAAATCACTCCCAGGAATTTTACCTCATTGACTACAGGTATTGGCGTATTGTTGATGTAAATTATTGGATCATTATGCTGGCTTGTCTTCCTGCAGAAGTGGAAACAACTACTCTTGCCAAGAGATAAAGTATGGCAATTTTCAGCACACCATGCATCTAATTTATTTACAACAGTTTGTAATTGTCTCTCAATTAATCGCATATTTGACCCCTGACATGATATTTGCAGGTCATCAACGAACAATGTTCCATGAACTGATAATGGAAGGTGATATAAAATGTTACTTATGTATAGACTAAAAAGGGTTACACTTAAAATAGATCCCTGAGGAACACCCTCAGATTGAATAAAAGTATTGGATGTATATGAACCAATACGAACTTTAAAAACACGGGAGCGTAAAAAATTTTGAAGGAATATTGGTAAATTACCCCTGAATCCAAATTTATATAACGTATGGAGAACACCATTCGCCACGTACGGTCGTAGACCTTCTCTAAGTCAAAGAAAATGAAGACCAAATGATTTCTTCGCACAAAAGCGTTGCGAATCTGGGCCTCCAAATGTGTTATATTATCTAGAATGGATCTTCCTTTACGGAAGCCACTCTGATTTATAGGAGAACATTTATTTTTTTGCAAGACATACGAGTCGGGCGTTGAACATACGTTCGAGAGTCTTACATAAGCAGCTGGTCAGAGCAATTGGTCGATAATGTGAAGGTTCAGAAGGATCCTTACAAGCATTTAGAATCGGAATCACTATAGCTTCACTCCAAACAGATGAAAATTCATTTTCAGCCCAGATCATATTGATTAAATGCAATAAGTTCAATAAGGATTCTGGACCTTAATGTTGAAGCATGTAATAGCTGATTCCATCTGGGCCTGGACTGGTGTTATTGGCCTGTTTCAATGCTTTCAATTCCGATATCCAAAATTGGCTGATATAAGGTAAAGCTTGTCAATGGTTGAAACGAATTGGTGTTTTTTCAGCATGACTCTTAATCCTTAAAAACGAAGAATTTTAAGAGTCAGTGCTTGAGACACTAGAAAAAGTTTCACCAAGGACATTAGCGATATCCATAGGAGAAGAGTGTATAGCAGCTCTGGTTTTTAAAACAGGAATAGAAAATTCCTTATAAATACCATTGGCTGCTTTCAGCCTTCTCCATAACTGCTTACTGGATGTGGAAGATGTTATTGAAGAAAGATAGCGAGACCAAGATTCCTTCTGACTTCGACGACGAGCTTATGCTTTTCCTCTCTTAAAGACAATAATATTCTCCGTTTTGGGGTAACTCCGAAACAACCCCCATAACTTCCTTTGTTTTTTATAAGTTTCTCTGCACTCAATGTTCCACCGTGGTTTGCAATGCCTTTTTAATGTAGAAGATTTTTTGGGTATTCCTGTATCAGCTGCATGTATAATTGTTTCAGTGACTTTGTGAACGGCTTCATCAATATCATCGATCATAACCATTTCATCATCAACAACTGCCAATTGTGTGAATACTGTCCGACTGTACACGTAAGTAGGTGCACGTTGTTGCACACTACTACCTCCAGTCTGGGAGATGATAAGAGGAAAATGATCGCTATTGAGCAGATCATTTCCTACTGCTAAATTCAACAATGGCAGAAGTGAGGAAGAGCAAATGGCCAGATCGAGAGAATGAAATGTTCTTGTGGGTATGTGGAAATATGTCTTCTCGTCGGTATTGATCAGACTGAGGCATATATCAGAAATAAATTGCTCTATCTAAGGATCGCAGGAATTAGTATAATCACTTCCCCACAGAGAATTATGTCCGTTAAAGTCACCTACTAACAAAAATGGTTTAGGCAGCTGATCAAGTACTTTATCAAGTTCTTCTTTGCCAATTACATCATGTGATGGAAAATACTAACTACAGACTGCAATCAAACAAGTTATGTGAATTCTAACACCTACAGCCTGTACAGTTGTATTGATTGGATGGACAGTGCTGGGAAAATTATTGGATGTTAATATACAAACACCTCCAGACACTGCACCATGGTCACCACAATCTTTGTGAAAGTATTTAAACCTAATATGAAATAGAAACCTAATAAAAATAATGTTATTTGTAGTCTTCAGGAATGTTTCCTGAAGAGCTAAAACTGCGGGGTTATAGTCTGACATTAAAGACTTGACGTCATCAAGATGGGAACGCAAACCATGGCAGTTCCATGAAACAAAGGAGGTTATTTGTTAATTTGAAATGCTCCTCTCGGAGATGGAAGGCATATCATTTGACATCTTCTCGAATGATATGTCATTGTCATAGGGATGAAGAGAAACCATGTCAGCTACAAGGGAGAAGGGTTAACGGGAGGATAAGGAGGACTTACAAATGCCCTCTTTTGAAGATTTCAGTTTATGAGCCTTCATGGCTTTAGATTTTGCAACTGGAACTTTTCTTTTACTAGTATCTAGCGTAGACCTTTTTGTTTAGGTAATCAGGTTTTGGGGAAATGATGGAGAGGTTATTTCTGAATCTGTTTGTGTACTGCTGGATTTACAGATTTTCTTGGAGGCGGTTGCATAACTAACTCCAGTTTGTGGAGTTCTTGAATTAACCATTTTTCTGGCCTCAGGGTAAGAGATTTTTTGGTTAATCTTAACCGTAGCCATCTCTTTTTCTAGTATCCAGTGTGGACAACTTCGAGAGTAGGATGGGTGGTCACCATGGCAGTTAACACACCTTTCCTTTGCTTTGCAGTTCAGACTATCATGCTCAACTACCGCGCATCGAGCGCAGGTGAGTTTTCCCCTGCAAGCACTCTTCGAGTGTCTGAAACGCTGGCACTGAAAACATCTCAGTGGGTTTGAAATGTCTAGCCTGACGGGTAGATTCATATATGCTGCTTTGATATATTTTGGAAGGTCCAGGGTCCGTAAAAGTCAGAATGAGATGTTTAATTTCAATTAACTTCCCATCCCTTCTGACTTGAATGTGCTTAACCTCACAGACCTTTTGATCTTGCAGTTTTTCTAGAATCTCCGCCGTCAGCGTATTCAACAAATCCCTAGCTGAGATGACGCCACGTGAAAAATTAAAATTACCATGAGGCACAACTGTCACTTCCAAATTAGTTTAATATTGCATATTTGCAATAATGGCTGCTTGAGTATCCGATGCAACCTCTACCAGTACATCACCAGAGCGCGTTTTCTGGATATTTTTCACCTCTCCAATTGATGCCGATATTCCTTTTGATATCAGAAAAGGAGAAACAGATGCAAAAGTATTCTCTTTTCTTTTAATAATATGAAATTTGGCTAAACATTTATTCAAAACTTGCTCCCGTGGGAGAAAAGGTAAATTTGTAGTATCCATAATAATTCAATAAAATTTCATGACCTGACCGCACCACCCTCCACCGAGTCCAACAAGGGGATGCAGACCAGCTGCACCAGTGCTAGCCAAGTCCTATATGCTCACAGTTCATCCCTGTGATGACCTCCACCCTTAACGAGTCATCCAGCAGATGCAAAGATCACTTGATCCATAAAGCCGATTGATGTGCTGAGGACCACAACACACCTCCCGTTTACCTGAAGCAGAGGCCAAAGTAATGTGTTGACCTTTGGGGGCCTGAATTACCAGGATCCTCTTTTCCAGGGACACTGGTCTCCATGCACAGCAAACACATGGGTGATTTAGTCCCCAAGAGTACCTATTAGTCACAGAGCGGCGACAGCCACTCAAGGGGAGCCCTCAACCTCATCAGAGGCAACCATAATGAAAGAGAAAAGGAAGAGAAAGCAGAAGGGAAGATGAGAGAAGAAAATAAAGAAGAGGACTGATCACTGAAGTACCTCGGGATTGTGACACCCGTGTTTACTTAAAGAAAGTAACCCCCCTGAGGGGATTTGTTTACTAGATAGCAATACTAATTCTAGTTTTTAATCAGGTGGCACTCTAAGAAGTTTTATTCAGTAGTACATGGCTACTTCACTATATACAGATACTGGTTTTATAAATACAACAATAGCTGTTTCGAAGTTAAGAAGTTTACAAGAAACTTTAGTGGCCATACTATATAAATGTATTTATATTAACATTATTTAAACAAGTAAACAATAAATTAAGCAACAGGTTTGTTATAGAATGCAATTTAAACTGTACTAAGTATCATTTAAAAGGCACAATTCCTTTAATGTTATTAAAGAGGAATATATTCCATAAAATATTACATAAATAGTATATCTTAGAAACATTACCTCAATAATTTTATTATCAATGCTAGTATACGGATGCCACATTCCACGATCATCTCGCCACTGCCAAACTATAGATGACTGTTGGTTAGGATTTTGTTTAATCAAAAGTGAATCAACTACAAAAACTCCATCATTCGGAAGGCGAGGCATAAGTTCCCTAAAATATTTCATACAATTAGTAGAGTAATTTAGAATGATTAATTTTAAGTATTTCTTAGAATAAAAGTTAGCTACATTCAATATACCTAAATAAGCACTTATTCAAATAAGTTTTTATTGCTATCATGATTTTTTTTAAAAAAAGGGCTACATATGCATGTTTTCTTTCATAAAATAAATTTTAAAAAGAATATTATTAGAAATACACATTTTCATAATTTCAGATAAGACTCTTTCTTACCTGGACACATTTAAACCAAAATTGCAATATGTTAAGAAATATTATAAAAACTTATTAACTGGCAAAATTGGTTTTTTTTGGCTTTTAATATAATTTTAACTAGTATATAAATACATTCTTATTCATACTGACTTAAAAGCAATAAAAAAAGAGGAACAGTAAGAAAACTGCTTTAATAACAAGTAATAAAGTAGAGTTGGTCATTTGACACATAATCAGCAATTAGATGGATCAGTTCATAAAAATATATAAACAAGAAAACAGCCCAGAACCATCTCTCTAGAAAGCATAAAACATTCATTGAAGGATTAAAGATAACATTTTGACTTCGCGATGATTTCTCATTCAACTGTCATTTTTTGTATACAAGGACTAATTACACCAGGACCAACGATTTAAAGTGGATTCCAAACCATGACCAAAGCCTAAGGTAAGCTTTGAACTCAAGTTGTTGGAGAGAGCATATCACTAACTATTTAGCTGCTAACTCAGTACACATTGATTAAAAATGATTGAACCTAGAAACATGAGTAACATCAATATATAACAGGTAAGTACAATTTTTCAGCTAAAAACCTCATAACTTCTATGAATCCACAAAAAATAAATTTAACGAGTGAATGTTTCTAGAAGTATTTACATGTAAGAACTGCCAAAGTTACTGACAATTCTGCAAACAGAAGAGGAATACATATAGCATGAAGCCCACAACATAAAAATCAGACCATTGATTAGTGAATATTTATCTTCAATGGCGAAACTTAGTTTAGATTCACAGCATACTTTCAGTGTGGAAAACAAAGAACTAGCAACCCGTCTTTGAATATCCAAGAAAAAATCTATAACTGCTTTAGTATAGATTTGATAATCTGAGTAGATATTGTGTTGGGCAGCCAACTACTTGATCCAGCAGTATGAAACAGTAAATGTAACTGGTGTAAGCTATAGGAATAAAACAAAATAACTCAGGTCCCTATATCTGCATTTTTGAGGTGCAGCTGCTTTTAAATTTTGATGAAGGACTATATACAACTTATCTGATCAACAAATATTTAGGAGACGGATTGGTAAGAAATTACCACACCTTAATTTTACACAGCATATCTGCTGCAATGGTATGAGATGACTAAGTCAACAGATCCCTTTCTCCTGAGGGCTGGATAAAGGCCAAATGCTGCATAATCTCATACATTGGCTTATTTTCAAGTCAAAATATTGGTTCTGTATATTTTCAGAGATGGTATACCACTACTAACTACTACTATTTTTTATTCAACTTTGTCGTCATTGCTTCTTATTCTCCAGATTTGAAGAATATTATGCAGAACATGTGTGCATATTGAAATTGTTTTATTGCTATTTCTCTTTAGCAATGCATCAATTTAAATTCAAACTAAATTTCATTAAAATTGGCCAGTAGTTATTAAAGATTTCTTTCTTTTTTTCTTTTTTTTTTCATATTGCTACAGTCTGGGCTGTACTTTACTTTAATGAACAATGTCTCTAAAATTTCCTCTATTACACTTTGAGTAACCAGTTCTTTATTTTCATGGTAGATATAAATCTTTGGTTACACTATCTAATTTTTTGTTTTTAATTTTTAAGTCTTTCTCTAGGCTTTTGGTTCAAGGGTCTCCAGTTTACAATTTTTCTTAAAATTTTATTCTCATCTATCTATACAATATGATAGAATCCTGATAAATGAACAGATTAAATTGAATGACAGTCTCCCATTTGATTGGATGATGAAATTAATTGTTTCTAATTCTCCAGTACAAATTATACTGCTCCAGAAATTCGTAATTTTTCCCCCCCTAAGATTAAAAATTTCAATTCATAATTATAGTTTAAATAATAGATCAAATCTTAGTCTTAATAAACACAATAGGTTTATTAATTGGCAGAAATTAAAAAATAGCAGTTATTGTTGGACATTAAAAACATTATAAAATTGACACATTTGAGGAACATGGCAATACAGACATCTTTAATTCATTTATTATATCAAAAGTGTACTTCCATATGTTTAAAAAAGAACAGAACTCATTAAAATTTCAAAAGAGTAATCTGTATTATTTTATCCTTTGTAAGTGAACTAAAGATTAAATACAACAAAAACAAATAAATTTGCATATCTATAAATTTTTTCCAATAAGTGAAAGGTAAGAAAAATTGAATTATCTAACAATATAGTAAAGTTCAGAAATATTTATACAAATTATTATAAAATCAATAATAACTAGATTCACATTTCCATACCATAGAAGGAGCAAAGGTTACCTTACAAATAATGAAAAATTAATATATCATAACAATGCATTAAATGAAAAATATATTTCTATTCTACTTTGCTGAAAATCCTCAGATTAAAACTTAATAACTATTAAGATGTAGTAAAAAAATAAGAATTATTTGATGCAATTCGCTCTACAAATAATGAAAGAAAATATATCTTTGTCTTTTTATCGTTAATAAAGTCTTAGTAAATACAGGCACAAACGATTATTGATCTAGGTTTAACTGGAAGCACAGAGAATGACTTCCCAGTCAATAATGCCAGTAGTAGTGCCAGAAACAAACATCGATTCTAAGACTGTTAAGACAAGATGATAAACTGTTTATAGATGTTTATGCAGCAAATCAAGTTTATCATAGCCAAACAATTGAAAAATTATTATATCATGACAAGGTTAAATATTTTATTAAATAGGTGGAACATGGATTGAATTAAAGAGTATTGAGATTTATAAGTAATTTTCAAAGATACAGCAAAGAACTCCTAATATCACTGCATAAAGATTTTCTAAAGTTTTTTGACAATCTTTTTAAAGTCTTTTTTACGAATCTTCATTTTTTTAACTAGAGTCTGAACCATAATTAGACACTTGCATTGTAAGATTTCATTAAGGAACTACATGCAGTCTCCAAAATAATTGTAGATGCTTGCCAAAACAGATAAGTTTGGAACAATAACAACAGTAATTATACAAGCTAATTGACTGACATTAACATGCAAGATGGGATAAGAATTTTACCAATTTCACTTAAGATTTAAAAAAACATTTATAGAAAAGCGATTAAATATATTTGTCTTATTAAACTCTATTTCGAAAATTAAATGTGCATGGATAATGTCAAATTAACATTAATAACAATGCCAATATTTTATTTACCTTTGTTGATCTCAAAGATAAAATTTATACCTCTTTTGGGAAGAATGTTAACTAATGAATGAAATCATTTTAGAAAAGGTCCTTTGGTATCTTCCACTTCCACAGTGTGGCCTTCCAGCTAAATTAATTATTGATAACTGGACTAGTACATACAATTTAAAAATTTTTCTGTTTCAAAACATGTAATATATTCATCGATTGAAAAACTTTTACTTCATCAATTTCATCTCATATCATGATTTATAACAAGAATATTTTTAACTTTTTGTTCCCAGATGAAATTTACATTCGCAATTAAACAAAATTAAATGGAAAAATATCATAATAATAGCGGAAAATAAAGTTACTACAAAATTATGAAAAAGATTACTAACTCCATAGCATTTGGAACAACGAAAGCCAAAACGTATTCAAGCAAATTTGCACGATATATCTAAATATTAGGCAAACCATAATAAAAAAAAATTTGAAGACTTTGAATACACGATTAATACAAACTATTAAATTATAATTTTGCTCTAGAATAAAAACTTAATTTAGATCTGAATATACTATAATAATAACTATGTCAATACAAAGAGAGACATTATCAAAGAATTATAATGATTACAAAAAGGTAAAATTTTGAGAAAAAAATCAATCATTGTAACTAAGCAAAATAAAACTTATAGTTCACAATTGCAAAAAAAAAATAAATAAATAAATAACAATAATTATATATATTACTTCACTTATACCCATGTTTATGTGATATATACTGAAGTTAATATGGCATCCTTACAAAATATAGAAAAATTTTCTTTATTCAAACAAAAATTATTCATAAAATAAAGTTATCATCAGAACTGTTTCATTTTGAAGGCCCAAATAGTTAAAATTAATCTTATCATGATAATAAAACTGCAGGTATATTTTTATAAATGAATATAAACAGAAACAAAAAACACTATGAAAGTAAAATAATTAACAAAATCTTAACTTACCCTATCAATGATGTTATTTCAAATAGCTCCTGTGGGCTCCTATGAATGAGCTAAAGAAAGAATAAAAAAAAATTACATACTTGTAAATACAAAATTTATTTCAATGAAAGCTGAAAAGAAAATTTAACAGCATTTTTTAACTTTCTTAATGCTTTAAATGGAATTATTAATTAATATTTCAAATAGCGAAATACATGAACACACATATGTACAGTGTGAACTTTATCCCTAATTTTTAATAAATTTATTGATTTGCTATAATATACTTCTAAAAATTAAACCAACACATTGATAGGATTAAACAGTGTTCCTATAATGCAAAAAAGTTAGAAAATCTAATAGAAAAAGTTTTATAATGTAATTACTCTTATATTGCGTGAATTAAGTTTATGAAATATTTTAATAAATAATTTTATCATCCCACTGTACAGAATCGATTTGTAGAAGATAATTCACAAATCTAAATTGCGTAAAACAAACAAATGGGAAAAAAAAAAAACATGCAATTTCATGTTAAGCAAAAACATTTTATAAGGCTCAAAAATTCAATTTTAAAATTTATATGATATTTTTATAAAAAGGTCATTTAAATTTATCTCTTAGGTTCATGAGAAATAATGAATATTAAAAAATTACATATACAAAAAAAAAATTTAAGACATCAAATATATGTATAAAATTTTGAAAATACATCAACATTTGCAAATTTTAACAAAAAAAAAAAAAAAATAGTCCTAGGAAAATCTACATAAAAATATACTCATAAAAGACATTATATAATCATTCACATGTTTTAGTTTTAAATTTAACATCAATCAAATTTAAAGATTGAAAATATAATTTAGAAATCTCTTTACGTTCTGGAAGAAAATTAACTTCAGGGAACTTGTTTTAGTATTGATGACACAAAAATAGTTAATGAAGCCGTTTTGCTTCATTTGGGAAAAAAAAGTCATAGCAATGTTTATATAAGAAAAACTAAATGAATAAGTACTTGATTAAATTAACATTCTGACTGACCACAATGTATTATTTTATATATACAATCACTTTATATATAAAATTGTGTCTGAAAATCAAAAACATTTGACACTATAGAAAAGTGACTGACTCTGAAAGAAAGGGCGTTGATAAGACTAACATGTATTCTGAAGACATGGTAGGTTACAACACATCCACCTGATAAATATGAATAATGCTGAAGTCAAGTATATTTAAATTAAGTTTGATTGCTGGTATTTGATCCTCTTTCCCCTTCTATATACCTGTTAATTTTCTTCAACATTTATAAAGTATATGTTAACTAAGGTTACTGCTACTCAGAAAAATACACTTTTAATCAACCTGTAGTGTAGTTACCTAAATAGCTCACTATTTGTCAGACGTTTGTTCAGAAAGCACTTTCAATACACATATACTATATTTTGTTCATTCATATAAACAGCTACATACATGAAAATGAACACCAACCGATTTCGTAGTACTGAACAAATAACCACTTGCAACATCTATATGTGATTTTACTTTTCAATTTCACTTGTAGTTTTCTCACAGCTAATTGTCACAATTTAAATTTCAGACATCATATATGCATCAGGGTCTTAGACCATATATTTAAAGTTAGTACATAAGTTTTTGAGAACTCAGAACATTATAACTGATACTTAAAAAAATAATGCCAACAAAATTATTTTTGTAGTTTAATATGTTCTTACTTTTATTGTTTGAATTTAAAAATAGTAAGACAAAAGTACAAGTAGTATGATTTGAAGATTAATAAATGCATTAGTAAGCAATATTTTATTTCAATAAGTTTTTCAATATGAGTAAGACATATTGAAAATTTTATGAGCTTTAAAAACTGAATTAACACAGGACTCAATTTCACAGTATCATGAGAAAATGTACAATACTCCTTAATGAGAATTATACAATAAAAACATACAGAGTCATTTTTCATTCACACTTAGTACTAAAAAAACACCATCACAAACATTTAGCATTCAAACATATAGAAAGATATTTTAGTATTCACCTCAATTTCATCGGTATTAGCAGATGCTCCCATCAATAAATAACGTAAAGTTTCAGATATGTCTAAATATAAAAAAATCATAATAAATGCTAAATTTTCCTTAAAGAAAATTATAATTAAAAAAAGTTCTAAAAATCATCACAATAACAGATGAACATTTATAAAACAGAAGACAGAGAGAACCACATCAAACTATTGTTGGATAAAGAGAATGTTATAAAAAAAAAATTTCAAATTTAAAACGTAAGTTTATTAGACATATTAAAACTGTAGAATTTATAGAGTTCTGAAATAAAAAATTCTGATTCTTGATTTTATATGGCTTGTTAATATAAACTTGCCGTAAAGATAATTAATTGGAATTTAAAATTTAAAAAACATTTTCAGCAATTATAAATATTCCTTCATAAACTAAATTATCAATCCTGACATTTAGCCATCAAGTTGGTAATTCATTTTGCAAAAGAATTCTTTAAATATTCTAACATGAAAAAATTAAATCTTGAAAATAAATAAGTAGTAGTAAATAAGTGAAAATAAATAAGTAAGTGATAGTAACATCATAAAGACTTTATAATTTAAGATTCATTATTAAAAAAAATACATAAATTAAAGAATTTCAAGTTGAGGAAATCACAGTAGGATAATGATGTATTTTGACAAAACAAAGTAATGAAATACTCAACTTACTTAATTAAAATATCTTGCACAAATACTTAAGTGACATAAGTAAAAATCTACATTTTTACTACTACTACTCTTACTTTGGAAAAAATTCATTAAATATTGAAAAAACAGGCAATTAATAGTGAATCCTGCCATTCAAACAGCATTTTGTATATCCCTTTTTTCTTCAAAGTATTATGTTTAAATGACCAGTTCCTTCCTAGTCTTTTTACAAATAAAATTTTTAAATTAATTACTTCAAAACATTTTCAAATATCATCTAAGGATCAAAGTTAAAAAATATTGTCATATTATATATATATATATATATATATATATATATATATATATATATATAT
>JAPDSC010163534.1:441457-499609 GCA_026290005.1 Latrodectus geometricus
TATATATATATATATATATATATATATATATATATATATATATATATTCAGATAAATTAATTTTCATTGCAGAGCATTTAAGAACAATTTAAATCTTAATTAATACATCAACTATTCTCTCATTAAAGAGTAAAATTTCTAAATTTCAATTTAAAGGCAGAACTTTATCAGATTCTTTATTTTCAACACATTAATATTGAAATTATAAGAACTTAACATACCAAAATACAATATAAATATAAAATAATATAAAAATTTCAAAAGATTTGAATTAAAATTAAAAAAATATGAACGAATTCCTTATCACACTTCAAAGTACCAGTTTACACTGAATTCTTAAAAATGAGAAATTAATTATTTCAATTCATTTAAGATTATTGAAACATAACTATGCAAATTACTTCAAGAATTCATAATACAAACTAAGATAAATAGAATACTCATCCAAATTTTATCATATTATTATTTTGAAATAATTTAATTAAAAATGCTGTAATTTTAGCAATAATATATCGGTATAATATAATAATTAAATATTTTTTCCACACGTTCTGATCGTGAATTCGAACTACAACAACAGTAAAGCTTTGATTTTGTTTAAAATAAATATACATTTTAATAGTCAACACATTTTACTTTTTGAAAACTAAATTATCATGTTGCAGTTCAATCTTTATGAATTTACACAGTAAGTAGTAACAATGCGTTACTCACAATGGCAATACTGATACATTTAGAGATGGAAATAATGCCTTTAAAACTTAGTCTTTCAGTAAGGTTAACTAAGATCAAATAAAAATTAAACACGATATTTTCAACCAATCATAATGAACAATTTAAAATTTGAAGTATTTAAAAATAAAAATATCTATGCAGTCAATTATTTTTCCTTTTCATTAAGTTTCACATAAAATATTACTAAACATAACAAATATGTATTGTGTAAATTATTTCTCATTTTTAAATAACATGAACAATTAACAAAATAGAATTTAACAAAAATGCAAATAGCCAAATTTTAAACTTCCAATCAAAAATTTCTAAGCAGGCGAAGTAACTATCTATTAAAACTTAATTTACATGTCATTGCTAAAAAATTTATTTGAAAGTCAAGGAAAATAGTTTGCAGTGCTTCTATAAATTCAAGAAAAATGTCGCAAACCATAGATTAAAAAAAAAATTATGCCATTCATGTCAAGAGAAATGTTTCCAAATTGGTCACAGAAATAATTGTGAAAATTACAATTTTTTTTCTCCCTAATTTGACCTACAATTGACAATTATATGAACATGAAAGTGAACATTTTCATGTCATAACTATTTTTTCCTGCATTTGTGTATGAATATATACAATTGTAAAACGAATATATAAAGAAAGGCAAACAGGATAGGGTAGGACAAGATAGATATGGCATAAACATGATTCTTGGGAATATTTTTATTTCCAATGCAGCAGGCAATTACTGACTTTATCCTTATGCCCTGCAAATATAAAGGTTAAAATTCAATGAACTTTTTTAATTTGTAGTTACATTTGAATTAATTAATTCTTCATTATTTAATTAAATTTATCTTGACACTGGAGTCTTGAAGACATAAATAATAACATATTCATCATAATCTTTTCCAACGAGACAAAATTACAATACACATATTTACAAAAAAATACTTAAATGAGGTGTATGGTTACTATTAATAATTGTTTTAGTAAAAAGTTAACTATTTTTGTAAACAGCTTCATGAAATAGTACATTTTGAAATCTAAATCAATACACGCTGTCTCAAAAAATAAGCAACAAACAGTAAAATTAGCATAACTTGAGATAACTTATGAAGAAGTTAGGTACAGCAAGAAAATTTGCAAATGTATTGAACAGAGATGGGAAAGGAGTGCTGCGCTGAAATATTTGCATAATCATAATTAAGACTGTTTAATGTGAAGTTATATAAAACCAGTTTATTTCAGTAGCTGTCAGTTTGTTCATTGAGTCACAAATTAAAAATGTTTGGTATTCATCTCTTTCTTTCTTTGTCCCAAATTTTGAAAATAAGTTGCTGATAGCATTTAAGTAAAAATATGCACTGGTATGCAATTGGTCAGGTCTACTCTAAGACCACTACCGGTGGTTATCTGGGCCTTAAATGTTCACCAATCATCTGCCACTTGTTGTTGCACCAGAATGCTTCCATGTATCTAGCCTTAAGATGGGCTCTACCAATTAGATGGAAGCAGCCAGAAGTCTTTGTAATTTAGAAGCAGGGACAAAGTAGAAGACCCCAAAATGCACGACCTGCCCCATCCCCAGAAGTATAATTTTACTTAGAGGACATACCCCAGCTTTAACATACCCCAGCTGCCTTTAGTGAACATGACAAATCTTTGGTTAAGGCAGAATTCTAACTCACTACCTTCTGGTAATGAGAATGATGTCTTAAATAACCAGGCCACCGAAGTATCTCTATTACAGTGAAGATAGTGCCACGACGATCTCATAGTGGATGACTTCGAGTTACAACTGCACACAAGGACCATTACCTGCACATGAAAGCTCGGTATTATCAGTCAAGTTCACCCATCAACTTGCTTCAGGCATTATGTTATAAGCAATAGTGATAGCCTGAGAAACTGCTGCATGAAAGCAATTTGTATTCCAGGAGGCTATTATTTCATGTGCCATGACATTGTCTCACAGAATATCTCAGTTACAATAAGCTCTGGATAACATTAGTAGGGCACTACAGCAATAGGTTAAAGTACCGTTCATCACAAAGTCCTGATTCTGTATAAACAATGATTCCTGATGGACATGGATCCAGAGAATCCCAGGAATTTGATCACAGTATCACTGAAAAACACAACTGTGCCATACTAATGTCATGGTTTGAGCAAGAAAAAGTCAGGGTCAAACTGATCTCCCCATTTTTCTGTCACTTCAATAACAGCAATTGTTTATCAGAATGCAATTCTCGATATGATTGGAAGTTATGGGTTTTGATGCCATATTTGTAGATGATAACACACAAGTACACAGAGCTCACATTGTCAATTAATGTGTGAATGTGAAAAATTGTTTCAAATAAAATGTCCAGTACGGTTGGCTGACTTGAACCCAATAGATCTATAATATCTGAACAATATCCAATAGATCTATAATACCCAATCGAACCCAATATCTGCTTGTCTGGGGCATGCTGAGGAAATGTTTTTCTGTTCCATGCAATATTCCCTAAATCCTTAATGACCTGAAAATATTTTTTGAGAATAAGCACAAACCTCTCAAATTGTTATGGATGACAGGCTTGCAAGTATGAACTGTCTCTGTTGAGCATGATTCTCCAATAGAAATAGTCATGTCCTATTGATGAATTTTTGTAACTAAGCGTTTTACAGCACAAGTTAGGGACATGATTTTTTATACTATATATTTTGATATTTGAAAAATAATTGTTTTCCTTTGTTATTTTGGCAGCATCGCTTCTTTAGTTCAACAACCTGAGAAAATTTCAATGCATATCAATAAATTGTTTTTATTTTATCACCATTTTTCTGTTTCTTGCTTATTTTTTTAAATAGAGTATACATTGATGTTAAGAACTTTTTAACAAAGTTTCATAGTAATTTTCTTGAATAGAAAGTCTTAAAAATATTTGATGTGCTCTGTTAAAATATAGAAAGATAAGTCATACTTTGCTGCAGCATTAAATATGCAAGTTCTTGGCAGGCAGTGCACATAACAGCTAACATTCTGATAACAGTGACAAATGTTGAAGAACTTATGACAGGAGGAGATACAATTAACTATAACATAAAAATTGCACATATTGAAAGTTAAATTTGAAATATATAATGTAATTTATGTAAAAAATAATTACATAAAGGAATATATGTTACAAGGAAAAAAAACTAAAATTTGAAAGACATACCAGCTGCTGAACATTTGTCAGTAAGCCATGACCAGCAATATCCATTAAGCATTTTGAGTCATATTGAAAACAATCGACTAGGCGAGAAAATGCAAGACAAACACTTTCAACAGACTTTTTATCTTGATGTACTAATCTCGCACTTAATAATGATAATGATTCTTGTATAAGATTGAATTCATCAATAAGTAAATTTTGGCAACAATTTGCAGTGATTGCTATAGCAGCCCGTTGTGCATTTATTGAGAAGAAATCAAGATATGTAAGACAAGCAGCAACACCCCTCTGAAAAAAAAATGCAATATAAATTTCTATAAAATTTACAAACGTGTATTTAACTTACTATAAATATTTAATATAGCATGAAATCACTCACATATAAACTTACAAAAATAATCATCATAACAGCTATAAAACACATAGAAAATATTTATATTATTATTAAATGCGCAATATAGTAATAATTAGCTATTATCTAAATATTGACATAGACAGACTTAAAGATATTAAATCATAAATTTAATGAATGATAGTTATTAAAAATAAAGAAATTTTTAAAATCATGATAATATATTGATAATTAATTACCTTGATTTAAGTTTACATAAAATATTCAATATTTTCTTTTGGAAAAATCTAATAAAATTATAAAGAATATAAAGGAGAATTTTCAAAAATAACAAAAATAAAACATAGTTAAAAGTATTCTTTAAAATAAAATTTATATAGAAAATTATTTAGCCAAGAAACATTAATTTTTCACTACTTTCCTAAATAAAAATCAAAACTTTTTTATTTAATTATACTGAAGAAATCCTTTTAAAGTATTTCAGGATCAAATTTGTATGAATAAAATATTTTGTATCTTATTAAATCCACAATAAACAGCACATTAAAAACAAGCTGGATACTTCTTCCATAATATGCTTCAAATCAAAACAAATCTTCTCTCATAATGTTAATTGAAATATAAAATTATTCATAAATCATTGTACTCATAATAATGTACAAATAAAATATTTTGTATATTATTTTGTACACAATAACAGTACATTTAAAAGAAGCTGGATCATAAAACAAATCTTCTTTCATAATGTGAATTCAAATATAAAATTATTCATAAATCATTAAACTCATAATGCATTTAAATAAGTAATTCCCTGAAGATAACTTCACAAATGGTATTAGGTAGATTTCCAGACACAAAATATTTGTACAAATAGGGAATGAAATTTTAATTGTTGATACAGTATCTTTTCTAGCAGCATTTACATAACTAACTTCATGTTAGAGTATGAGAAGTAACTACTAGTTTTGCTCCAGCATATGAGTTTTTTCTCTTTAATGGTACTGATCTTTCTTTTTCAGTATGTATACTAATAACATCCAGAATATGAGTGGTCACTTAAATTTAACACAAAACTCTTGCTATGCAATTAAACTTGATGGTCAACTGCTGTGCAGAATCACATTTCAGTTTACTTCTGCAAGCATTCTTTATGTGCCTATAATGTTTGCACAAGAAACAACAAAAGAGATTTTGAAAAAAAGGCCACACAAGTAGTTTGACACAACCAGTTTTGATATGCATGGAAAATCTGGAATCACAAATGTCAGAACGAGGTGTTTTGCATTCAAGTACTTACCATAATGTCTGATAGTAAATACATTTTAAGGCACAAACTTTAGGAACTTCAAAATTTTCTAAAATTTCTTCTGTCTGCATAGTCAATAAACTCTGAATGGAAATCGCATGAGAAAAGTAAAGGCTTTTATGAGGTAACACAGTTACACCTTAGTTAACAAGCAAATATATTTTTTTTGATTACAGTTTCTTGAGTGTCTATGGTGACTTAAATAAGATTTACAAACTGCATCTCCTGAATTACCATCACTTCTCCAACAATTACAATTATGCCTTTTTTATTAGAAAAGGAGATATTTTCAAAAGATGCTAGGCATGTCTTATACACTCTCAATCAACACCTGAAATGGTCTCCAGCTTTACCTAAATACCAAACATTGCCCCATGAACATCACTATTTGAACCTCAGACATATTGAATGTGCTTAGGACAACCTAGAAAGGATGTTTTGAATACATCTTTTAATAATCTCATTTAGATGATCTGTTTAAAAATGTCCCGCGAGAAGGTTTTTATACATCCATTTTAAGACCAATATCTTAAAAATATTCTGGAAAAGTCTTTTGAGTTATAATCAAAACTGAAAAGACATCTAGTGTTAGATATTGCTTGAAAATTTAAATGATTTTATAATATATTGAATTCAGTAGTTAAAAGTGTGAAAATTATAGTTTGTTATGTGCTTTATATTAGAAAAAATGCAATGGGAGGTAAACAATGCTGCGCAGAATGTAAAATAAAAAGAACTGATGAAAAAATTAAGATTGGATCTGATGAGAATAATTATTTACATAATCCCTTTTTAAAAGAATTTCCAAATTCATAGTATAGCCCTATATGCCTCTAAGATGTTGATGAATATCCACTGGAAGTTTTTTGCCTCTAAATTAAGCCCACCCAGTCCTGAAAAGATGCAACATAAACATCCTGAGGACCACCATTTGCAATCTGGGTAACCTAAATATCCAGTTGATGTCCAGAGAACCAGAACACACCTCCCAGAGGACAAATCCCAAATCCCTGGGTTACTTCAGTACTAACAACTGTGTGTTACCAAAAAAAAAAATAAAAAAAAATAAAAAAAAAAAAAAAAAAAAAAAGGAAATTCCTGAGAGACTACACATTAATGACTACAAAACTAATGTGATAATGTGATGAAGGTTTTTTTTTTTTTCCAACGGCGGGCACTTGGGTGATCAACCCTTCACCACAACAAGGCTGGAAACTGCTACTTATTTATTGTTACCTGGTGGGCACCTGTGAACCAAGTCACAGAGGCAGGTAGCATTACCCACACCACCACAAACTCGTTTATAGGGTGGGCCACATTCATCTATCATCTCAGAAAAACACAAGAAACACAGAGAAACAGAAAGTACATCCATGTCTGCGCCAAGATTCGAACCCAGGTCCTCCCCATCCGTAGTCAGTTACGCTAACCACTAGACAGGGTAGGCGGCTAATGTAATGAAGTAAAAATAATGTAATTGTTCCATGAAAAAGAAATACTTAAAAATAAAGTAAAATAAATTTAGAAATCAACAGAATCAAAATGTCCTAAAAGCATTAAATCTCGCATGTAATATGAAAAAATTATTTTTCTAAATCCTGATTGAATAAAATTTTTAAAATATGGAAAACTGCAAACATTGACTTAATGATTACAAGACATAAGAAGATTTCTTTCCTTTATTCTCTGATATAGTAAGAGTAATAATAATGTGAATTAAAATTCTACATTGCCCATATGGCTCATGTTTAAATGCACACACATGACACAAAAAAAGATTTAATAAAAATTATTTTATCACACTAATTACACATTGAATAATAAAATTACTTACTGCATGCAGTATGGCTTTACTGTGCCTTCGAGACAACATTTCTAATGCTGTCAGGGACTGTTCTGCAACATCCATGCATTGAATAACTTGAAGCTTCTCCAAAAAAACTGGCACAGCATCTACTATAATTGTAGATGATCTGGGCAAAGCTTCCATCATGTAAGTCAAAGCTCGACAAGCATGATTCATCTGTAATAAAAATATACAAATTTAAGATAAAAGCATTGGCAGCTATTTTTTTCATCAAAATTTAAAGAATATATACTTTTTAAAATAATATAAATATTTATTTCAACAGAGATAAATAATATAAGAAAGGACTGAAAACTATTAAATTCTGAAAGAAACTGTTCCAAAAGTTGTATTTAGTATACTGCTACTCCTTTTAACAACTATACAAAAAGGTTACCTATCATAGTCTGAAGAGTGATAGATATTTTATTACCAAAATTAAAAAAGCAGGAATTTTCTAGAAAATCATAACTCATATAAAACATTATAAAAGGGAATTGGTTTTCAGAGAATGTAGTTTGGATGCTGAAATGCTGCATGGTAATACCTTTTATTTTTCACAAATGGTCACCAGCAGAGACAAAATAAAGTCGTAAAGACAAGAGATGGACTTTGCACGCCTTGCAGGAGCAGCCTAAAGGAGTAGCAAAGTATTTTCTAGTTTACCCTCATTGAATTTTATTACTTAAATATGTCTCATTCTCAATTCTCTTTTTCATATGATAAAAAATTTTTATAGTAAAATATCATTACATAATTTAATTTATAAATCTTTCACATACAGAAAAATTTGTAAATTTTATTTTCAAGAGATATAATTAAATTTGCTTAAAAGTTAAAAATGTTGCTCAAATGAAATACAGTTTATGTTTGAAGTTAAATAAATAAATAGTATCCCAGTTACATCATTTTGAAACGAAAAGCAAGGATTCAAAGAGCTACAGAATTTATGAACCATATTCCAACCTATTTCAAAATCCCCATCTACTATTAAAAGATATTTTTATCAAAGAAATACATTAATTTCTAATCAATGGATGGTTAGATAAGTATCAAATAAACAGCTTATTATTTTATAAACATCAAGCATATTTTCACTTTTTATTTTAGCATATACATTTTACATTTGATAGTTTTTTAGAGCTTAAAATTATCTAGTTATCAATTTATTCTTTTCATGAAAAACTTCAACTATTATATTCACTATTTTACACAGACTTCATTCAGTTTCATGAAAATTTAATTATCATCCAATTTGCTCACTATAGAATACCTCATGCAACTGGTTACACAACAATTTATTACACACAATGCACAAGTTTTTCCCATCTTCATTCTAAATAAAATGAATTTTTTATTAGCTGATCTTTGCATGAGCTCAGTAATTTTTAGAACTCAAGTGTTTTCACTCAAAAGTAAAGTGATAATTTCTTTGTGCTAAGTAACTCAACTAAAAACAGTTTTCAAATTTTAAAGCATGACATTTTATAACAGTAATAAATTGTATGATGAGGATGAAACTTAATTTAGCATAAAAAATTGCCACATATGTTCACACGAAACTAGTCTTGAATGTTCCCTTTGACAAAATCATTTTTACACATTGAGTGAAAGGAAATGTTTAGATCTTATTGAAATTTTTAATAAAAACATATTTTGTTTAATTAAAATATCAATTTTAAATATTCTCAAAATTTAGAAATTCAATCTTAAGACAGTGAAGTAGCACTGCTGCCTACGATATTAACCATTGAAGCTTAAATTCCTAATGTCTATTGGCTTTTATAATTTATGCATTTAAAAAAAAAGAACTTATGCCATAAAATACATTTAAAATATTTCTTTAATATTTGTGTTGCAAACTTATTTATCAAAGTGGAATATTTTTAAAGGTTTGTTTTTAGAATAGATTAAAAAAATAGAGTATACCATATCAAAATTATGCTCCATAGACAGAAGATTTATCAGCACTGGAACTACTTGTTTTACAGGAAAACCAGTTAAGGTATCTTCATTACCCATGACTAATAACTGGCACATTTCCATAACTGCTTGTAATTGTTGCCCTTCATCTCCAGTTGCTTGCAATCCTTGTAACAATTGAAGAGCCCGAGTACCTAAGTCATAAGATGTACATATTAATAGCATTAGAACATACATATCTGGTGTGTTAAATACATTTTTCTCCCTCTAAACATAAAATAATTTCAGAATTCATTTGAAACAAATGGATACAAACATGTGCATAAAAATAGCATATTATGAATAATACTATTTTTATGCATTTATTATATTTGATTCACTTATTTATACAAAGTATTTATATATGCATAAAGTATTTTTTCTAGACAGTGAAAACTACAAATTTGCTTAATTCAAATAAATTCTAATGATATATAATAATAAACTTTACATTGATTAATTTTGAACACGCTAAGCATGCTTATATATATTCATTACGAGAAGAAAGAATTATGAAATCTTAAAAATAGATAATGCTACTTACTTTTTTAATGCTATCGGAATTCACACTAAGGCTAAATAAATAAGGACCTACAGTTTACAGTTTAAAATAGATTCCAAACTACTATAAGTATCCAAGTCCAATGCGAGAATCGAACCAAAGGCAAAAGTGCTGATCATTTAGCTGCTAGCTTGATGATTATTGGTCAGATTTACCAAATTAATTTTACTAGATAAAAACTTTTAATCAGATTACTTTATTTCAATTTGAATTTTATTAGTTTAAAAACAAAATGTCATGCAAATTATATTAAAATAAATTTCTTATCATAAACATTTTATTTCAAAATCTGATATCATAAATTATAATCACACTAGACCAACACAACACAAACAGAAATAATGTTCAACATTTTAAAGTTATTAAAACAAACACAATATAATAAAACTTCCTATTAAATCATATTTAATAGGAAATTTTATTATATTGGGAAGTAAAATATAAAAAAAGCTAATAGACAATCTGATATTCAACCACAATTAAAATTATTAAATGAATATAATATAAATACTCATATTGTTCTTAAACGTTTTGATAAAGCAAATTGGAGAAATTACATGTTTTCATGAAACAAGAACACAATTTTTCTACAAATACTGCATTAATAAGCTTGGATAAGGCAGTAATCTTTTAAGAACAAATATCAGCCAATGATAGCAATGGAGAATGAATTTTTCATCGAATTATTTAAACAACAAATGGCATATAACTTATTACTCATTATAAAACTACTTTCTTTAACATAAGTCCAAATGCAGATAAATCCTTTTCTTATTTTTATACTTAATGTTGATATAGCACATTCAACTAAATTTTATGTGAAGTGAAATAATGTTAACTACTGCTTTGAAATAAAGATTGATCATGTCTGTCGGGAGAATATACCTCAACAAGCACAGCAAATAGGGGAGCATGGTTTATTGCATGCTGCACAAATAACAATTACAGATTCGAAAAAGATATTTATGGCAAATCATTAGTTCAATTTAACAGATATACACTATTAAAAAAAAATGGAAGAAATACAGTACAAATCACTGTTATTTAAATAGCTATAACAGGAACATTGAAGATAACAGTAAATTTTACTGTAAAATTCAGAGAGAGAAAATCGCTTGTCACTGCGCATGCACTTCAAATTGGTGGGATTATCGAATGCTTTTATTCTAAAACGACGCCATTATTTATTTTCATTTGCATTCATTTCCGTGAAATTATAAATGTTGCTTGTGTTTAGAATTTTGAAAGGTTTGAATTTCCCTTGTAACTGAATCACCAAATATAAGGTAAAGTACAATTTTCTTATTATTTATTATACAAACTATTAGTTTACTTTTATTGATATAAATTCGTACAAATTTGATTGAATATTTCAGAAAATTCTAAGCTCAATTTATACAAAGGAGTTTGAATAAAGTGTCAATATATTTTTACTAGTTTATTAAAATTTAGAATGTTTTGTACAAGTTTGTTAATATAGCTGATTGATATTTTAATCATGAAAACTTCTTAGAAATTATAATAATATTTTATTTAAGCGTTTTGATTGTTATAAAAGTTACTTGACTATCCAATTTCATTTTCTAAAGAAATAGAATTATATGTTTTATATTTTTCTAGAATTCTTTTATTAAATATGTTAAATTCCTAGAATAAAAAAAAATAGAATAAAGAAATATAATTAAGAAACAGAAGTACATGAGTGAAAGCTTTCTAATTTGTTTTTGCCTAATTTATTTAAAATATGTTGTGCTCAACATTTTTTCTAATACTATTGTATACGTATGGTAATTTAGTATTATAGTAAACATAGTGCGCATTCAATGCTACCTTCTAACATAGTTACAATTTTTTTAAAAGTTAAAACATTTCAAATATGTAGATGTTTTGGAAGATTAAACAATTACAAAGGAGAATTTGTAAAGAAAGTTTAATAGAAAAGTCCCATAATAACTATTAATATTGGGACTATGTTTTTTAAAGTCTTTTGATGTCAACTCCAGGCACATTTGAAAACTGGAATAGGTGTTAAATTTTTGCAAGCAAATCTGCTGTATGTCTAATTTCTATTTTTTGTATTTCAGGTTCTAATTCAACATTAACCCCTGTCGGGGGACCAAATCCAAAAAATCTGTCAAAGATGGTGTTCAATCACGCGTATTATCTCTTTTAAATAATTTGTCTAATTTTGAATGACTATGATTAAAATGTAGGATAAATAAACAAAAATGTTCTTTGTTATTGTTTGTGTGTTGTCAATTATTAAATAGAAACTCTTTATTTCCACAGAATTATTTGCTTTTATTATTATGGAAAAAATTTTAAAGGAAAAAAAAATCTAAATAATATTAAAAAGTTAACTTTTATTGTCTGTACAGTATAATTGAAATACCATATTGTTAACTAATTGCCCTTCATATTTTTAGTAAAACGGAATTTTTTGAAGGTTTTATTCTATCCCTAGTCTATAAAATGGTAGGTAAATCAAATATTGATTTTATGTTTAGTTTTATATCTTATTCAATATAACTATTCTTTCTTTATTTCTTAAAAATTTGTTATAAAAATTTTTACACTTAAAATCCTACATTTAAAATTACGACTTTGGGCTAAAAAGTCTAAATAACTAATCATCATGAATGGTATTGAAAGTTAAATAATTAATAATAGAATGTTCTGAAAAATGATATCTTCTGCAATGTAACATTTATATTCTTTATGCTACGTATATTGAATTACCAATTGCTTCATATTCAATCATTAATATTTGTTAAATTACTTAGCACATAATAAGAAAGTTGGCTATTGTGTATTTTATGGTTATTAAAATAAAAATATAACAATGATACGTTTCAAATATAACAATGATACGTTTCAATGAATTTCAATTCTACTAGAAATTCAATAAAATTGGTCCAAAAACAGAAAGGGTTTTTGTATTTTAACATCAAATATCTTAACATTTGATAGAATATGAAAGAAATATCTTATATATTTCAATTGGAAATCATTTAAATAACAATCATAGTAATTAAACATTGTGTCTAGATTCATTATACATTTATCTTTAAATATTTATCAAATTGATTATGCAAAAAATATTTGTAAAATGAAAAGTATATATTTTAAATTGTTTGATTCCAAAAAATAGTTAAATAAAAATGGTTTTAAAAATAACAATGTTATAATATAAATCTTTCTGCATCCATAATATATTTTGAGTTTCAAGAGGGCATTAATGCACTTGATTAATGAGAAAAGGGATGAATTAAATTTTTTTAATTGCATTTTCTTGTCATGAGGAAAATAATCTACATTTCTTTCAAAAATTATCTTAACATAAAAATTAATTCCTAATTTAATGTTTCATGAGAACTAAAACAAAGTGGAGGGGAGAATGAAAATGGAAAAAAAAATTATGAAAACCTGATGATAGCTGTAAATAGCAAAAGGCTTAAAATAGGTTCTGGAAAGGTTGAAGTAATGCATAGTAAAAAGTGCAGTAAAAGTTACATAAAAAAATGCAGTAAAAATTACGTAAAAAATGCTGTAAAAATTACAGCAAAAAGTGCTGTAAAAATTACAGCAAAAAACGCTGTAAAAATTACAGCAAAAAGTACTGTAAAAATTACAGCAAAATATGCTGTAAAAATTACAGTTAAATACGCTGAAAAATTTTTACGGATATGCTGTAAATTTACAGTAGATTATACTGGCGCCCAAATTGCCAGCACTTTTTGCTGTAAAATAACAGTGTTTTTTTAGAGTGTAGATGAGTAATAAAATTTTTTGTACAAAATATATTCAATGAATTATTTTGTAAAACAATGAAATAAACAAGATAACTCCTACTTGATAAAAAGACTAAATGAAATGTACAAAAAAAATCACATTTTTTTATTATAAAAAATTTTAACATTTATATTAAAACAATAATAATTATTCAGCTTCAAATCAGTATTCAGTAATAATTTAAATAATGTACAGATACAGTTAGTTTTAAGACAAAATATATTATACCCAAAATTTCAAAGCAGCAAACTTATTTAAAAATTACACTAAAAATTCTTAAAGCATGCATGTCTAATAGGATAATAATATAGCTGCGCCACAATGTCTGTTGTGATTTGTTTGACAAATTTATTATCTCAATTGTTTAAATGTTAAAGCTCATACACTAAAAGCTGAATATATATTATTCAACAATTGCAATTTGGTGAGTTTTTAAAAATACTACTATAAAAACTTCAAATTTAAGTTTTCAAGTACTGAATTAATTTAGACACTGGATAACATTTTACATTATTTAAGATTAAATAAAATTTTGCTGAAATTTTATAAAAGTCATTAGGTACATATAATAATATCAAATGCATGAACTGTATGTTTCGAAAACTTTCTGCTCATAAAAATCAATAAAATAGTATCCGAGTAAGCAATAAAAAGTATTTTTCTCATTAAGAATTAACAAAAAAGGAATTCAAATATTAATACAGTAAATGAATTTATTATAACAAAGAATATAAATTACAGCAACAGTAAAAATTAATGAATAGTATCGAATAGAATCAAAGCAACCTGTAATGCAACAATCAATTTCTCAGTCTTCACAGAAAGTAATCAAATTGTTCTTTAAGATGTTATATTCTATCACTGCTCAAAAGATTTAAGGAAAATTGCACAAAATGAAGAATATCAAAATGTTACAATCAAGGCACATGTCACAAAATACAATACGAAGAAAAATGCAAAATAACTGAATAACAAATTTAACTATCAGAAACATGGAGAGAAGCTTCTGGGTAACAATTTAGAAGATTTTGAAGAAATACTGTTCCATTACTTGAGATGTTTCCTTAAATAATAGACAAATAAGAAAGTCATGGTCTCAGAAATACATTATTCAAATGTGTCTCAAATATGCTCAATCTGATGAAAATAAAAAGAGAATGCTGATCATTCCACATGTTAAATATTTTCTTTGCTGTAATCTATACTATTTCTATACTGCAAGAATTTTGACATTATCAAGCATTGAAAAATCAAAAGCTAAAGCACAAAAACCATGAGTTTTTAGTCTGCATACATTCAGTTCATTAAATAGCTATCCTGAATGTCTATATATATATTTACTTACTGAAATTCCAATCCATAACATTAACTTACTTAGTCTGTAAGTGATCTTTTACAAACAAGTACACACTAAATCCCAATCAATTTGCATCTAATTTCCATATTCAGAAACCTAAATTGTTAATTTTGTTGGTGTCTTGAAATCAATAAAACAACTTTTTGTTTAATGCATAAAAACCACTCTGATAAAGTCTATTTTGAATTATTTGACTCAAAACCCTTTAACATGTTGCCAAATAGTAATGTTCTTGCAGTTGTCTATGATGGCCTGTTATGATTCAACAAATAGTAATAGAATTATGCATGTCATAATTTACTATGGCAGCAGAAAAGACAATCTTTGTTCTAATCAACCAACTGTATACAATATTCCTAGTTTCTTTAATCAATTCTACAGCTTTGTAATGACAAATCTTGTAAATTCAATAACATCCGCTATTTTCATCTTTTCCCGTTTTCTTTGTTTCAAACAAAAAAATCATCATGTTTAGAGATATCTTATCTGTCTATAAATTGATATAATTGTGCTTATTATAATCAATAATAAATTTAGTTAAAGAATTTAAATACTACTTGTGTCTTTTAAAAGCATGCTGAGTTATTAATTCTGGTAAAACATTTTGACATTTCAAGCCACTTTTCTAAAACTAAAAGATAAGTGATTAAATTTCATAATTGAGATAGTAAAACATTTTAAAAACTTCAATATTATGATTTTTCAACTGATACTTCTATAGTTTTGGATATCAAGAACATTGATTTTCATATGAAATTTTTTAATGGGTCTCCTGCTAAGTTTTAAAAAATACAGATGCTTTATTTGATATAAGTCAAAAGGTATTTTCAAATTTTGTTAAAATTGTGCTCCCCTGATGTGATTCAGCAAAGTACTTCAACTATATCAAAAAATTAAATATAAGTAAATGCAACAGTTTCTTTCCTGTACCATATATTGAGTTAAAGGAAGAGATAAGCCTTTTGATAGAATAAGGTAAAGCTGATACCAAAATCATCTATTATTCATTATAATTTCTTTAGAAAGGTATGATTAGTTTTAAACACAACATAAATGAAAAAATATAAAACATTTAAATTTTTCTAGAAAAAAAAATAGTGTGGATGGAATGATATCTAAAGTGGTCCATCCCCAAACAAGGAATTTAGATATAAGCAAAGTAACTCATTCAGTATTATAATATTATTTTTCAATTTAATCTTGCTTCTATAAAAAAAAAAAAAAAAAAAAAAAAAAAACTAGGAAAAACACATTTTGTTTTAAGCTTTTTCATATGTTTGACAGGTGTGCTCATAACACAATGAATACGTGAAACTCATAATGTACATACAGGTTTAAATGTTGCCAATCTTTCCACTATATGATAGATAAGTTACACTTGACAGTAATTTAGAAGGATCCAAAGAATTTCATTATTTTTAAAACATATCAGGTAAAAATTAAAAAATATAAGATCCATTTTTGGTCAATCAAATTAATATAAGTTTAAAAAATGTTTTAAAATTTTTAAGTTTTGTAGGATATTGCCATTACTTTGGTATAAAAAATTTACATTAACAAAAAATTTTCAAGACACTTGTTACATTTATAATAATTTGCTATAAATTATTGTAGTACATAATTTCTAAATACAACCATGACATTAAAATTTTTTAAACTATAAGAATTTTTTTTTATTTTTATATATGTATAACAAATACCCACAAAGTAATTGAAAATATTATAAATCCATGACAGAATTCTGCCGGTCCAGAAGATCTTTAAAATATAAATTTCGCTAATGCAGTTTATTGCAAATTCTAAAGAATTATAAATATCTATGTCCCTGATAGAAACTGAATTCAAAAACTGTTGAACTGAAAATCAGAACACTAACAAATCAGCTGTTGACTTGATCTATCATGACAGCTTCATTTGAGAACAAAATTACAATCACCCATTATGTGATTTGAAAATGCTGAAAAAGGGGTGAAAACCATAGATTAACTTGCATTTATTACTCTTCAACACTTTTCACACTCTTCAACTCTCATTTGATTAAAAATATAATTTCCCTCAAAATGTTAGCAAAAAATCAAACAATTATAAGTGTTTATAAAAGCTTGAGATTTTTGTTAGCGAGGAATAAAAACTGAAATTAATACAATATATATATACAAATGACATTAAAATTTAAAATGAGAAAATTTTAGATGACTTATGTGTCAAAACACACTGAGATTCAGGCATAACTACAAACTCAAAATGAAAAAAAAAAATTTTACCTGGAAAAAATAAGCAATTAAAAACAAATATAATAAAAAAAACCTACTTGCACTACTTCCCATTGATCTATGCAGCAAATGCTGCATACGTGGACCAAGAGCACCAAATAAATGTGGTGGAAGACCTCTAGCTTCTAATAAAGCTAAAATAAATATTTCATTAAATATTTTTAGAACTCATACTAAAAATTAAGATTTGATAAATAATGTATATAAAAAAACAATCTTTATATTTATATACAAATGTTTGACAATAAAGTTCAGTGAATATTCCTGTAACATTAACATAAATGAAATGTTAAAGAAAGTTATCTTTATGTCCTTTGTAATAGTCACCTCCTATAACAATGCACTGCTGAGATCTTCGATACATGTCCTGAAAATTTTGCAAGAATTTTGCATGGGACAGAGCTCAAAAGCCTCATCACTTTTTGTTGGACATCAGGAATATTGTTAAATCTCTCCTTTCAAATAGAGTTTCAATTGTGAGAATAGGAAGAATTCTGCAGGATTAAGATCTGGAAAAATATGGTGGTTGTTCAATTTGCACTATTCCCTTTATTTCTAGGAACTGTTTGTACTTTTAACTGTGTTAAGGCGAGCATTGTTGTGATCAAAAAACCATGAACCGTATTCTGCATACTGTGGTCATACCACACATAGGTGTTACATGAAGCGGGTCTAAAATTCAATGTACCTTGAAGCATTCATTGTTCTCAGGTAGAAATTCCGTGTGAATATTGTCTTGACTATCAAAATTGTTGATTTTTTGCTCTGATCTTTTTACACACAAATGATGCAGGAGAACATCATTCCATGGTTTGCAATTTTGCTTCAGGTTAACACCCAAGACACTAGAACTCCTTTACAGAGGCAATACTGTTCACGAAATTTGGTGTAGCATCCGCAATTTAGAAAAAGCCAGTAAAGCTTCTAATTGTCAGTCAAGTAATGTGGTACAAGATGGCAACATTTTTCTCACCCCTTAATTCTGGGTAACGATTTTTCACACAGATTCACGGTTAATCTGCAGTTAATCAGCTATCATGTGCACAGTTAATTGACGATCTTTGGTGATTAATTTCCTTAATACTTTCATGGGGTTTATTTCGTTATGGGGGTTGTTGGAAACACTTTTACAGTCGTGAAAATGGGCAAACCACTTGTACACATACTTCATAGACAGTGCTTGACCTTCATGAACACATACCAGCATCACACAAATCTCTTTCAGTGTTTTGCTAAGCTTAAAACTAAATTGATGATTTGTTCATTCTTTTTCTTATTTTCAGTTAAGAACCAACACACTTAGTAAGCACTTTCTAAAACATGTCTTTTAACACAAACAATGCTCAACTGGGAGACATATGGTCAACACCTGGTGTTATGCATGTAGAGTGTGTTGTTTTGCCAATGTTGCAAGATCAGCCATTCTGACTTCATTTACCAAACTTTGTCAGAGACTATATACAAAGCATACTAGTTACTTAACTTAGTAACATATCCAACATATTTTTAATACATAAAAATTTTAAGGTATAAAAATCAATTAAAAAAGAAAATAAGTATTAATATTTTGTTGGCTTTCAGTTCTTATAATTAGCTATAATTTATCATATCATACTTAACCGACTCAGCGGCGGAGAAAATTTCAAGAATCTGTGAAAAATGTTTCCTCTTTAAAACCAGATATGCTACTTTTTCTTCCCACAGCCACTTTCCTAAAATATACAAAAATCGTCGATTGTATCCACCATTCTCATTGGGAATATTTCCTACCCCCTTGAAAGCTGTCACATCGCTCAATTTAGAGGCAGGGGATGTCACTTACCACTAACTACCCTATCTAGGGTTGCATGTATTTACCCCAATTTGCCAGAAAGAATTGTACATCCCAATAAAAGTGCTTAAAATAGAAACATATATCTTATTTTTGTGTAAAACTTAAAAAGCAAAAATTAATAAAAAAAATAACTGTTTTTTGTGTAATTGGGAAAATGATTGAAGAAATTCCTCAGGGTTTTTAGATTGACTTGATAATTAATATGAAGTTTAAAAAAGCGGTATCCTCAAATTATTATGTTTTAGATTTTTATGCAATTTAATTAAATAAATTGCTTGTTTTATAAATCGCATATGCATTTAGATTTATTGAATCACATATTTTTGTACATTTATTATTTTCTGTATAATGGAATTTTTGAATGAGACACATAAGTTTTTCAAATTTTTATTACAGTAGGATAAAATAATGTTAGTAAAAATGCATTTTATCACATTATATTTTTCTTAACGCAAGCAAATTTTTATTTTATATGAACACATTTCTATGTAGTAATCTGTGTGGTAAGTCTTTACATGAAAACAAAAATCCTTATTAAATTTCAATTTTTTATAATGTTATTTTCAAAAAAATTAATTAAAGCTTTTTAATTTATTTATCTAAATGTTTTCAGTTTAAGCAATTAACATAGCATAAGAAAATTTGCATAACAAGCTGAATAAATGTGTGCAATGTTCTTGGTTTATACTATATCTGAAAAATTATTTTCCTTTTATATTTAAATATTTGGAAAAGTTTTTTAGACCAAAAAAAAAATTAAATATTTACAAAAAAAAGGATTAATTTTCATTTCTGTATTATTGTACATGAAAATAAATTTGCATTAACATTGTTCTGTATAAATCAAAAAAATGAAAATTCAACACATTATATTTGCTGATTGGGTACTTTCTTAATTATGATATTTCTTACGTATTTACATTCTAAAATAATATTATAAAATCATTTATTACTTTTACAATTTTTTTCTTTTATATTAAAAAAATATTATTTAGATATTTTTAACAAGATATTTATTAAATTAAAGTTGTATTTTAATCGTAAGGAATTCCAAGTGATGGACGAAAAATAAATCGCCTAAAACACATTATTAAAGTATTCAATGTACCCATTCTCATTAAATCAAAATAATATTTTATTATTATGAAGCAATCTGGTGAAATAGGAAATGAACTTGACACTCAAAAGAATTTAAATGAAATTTTTTCTATATATGTGACAACCTGTTTTTAAGAAAATTTTCCAAAGCACTTTAAATTATTTGAGAGAGGAAGAGAGAGAGAGAGATTATATTGAGGTCCTTATTATATATTTCCTTTCATCTGGAAATACATTTTTCTCAGTTCTTGGAGTTAAGCATTTTGTAGACCTTATAGTGACTTGAAATATATATACTGCTATTTAGTAATTTATACTAATAGAAGAGTTGGTGAGTTGCCTAAAAACTAAGAGGATATGTAACATGAGAGCGAACAATTGATATCATTGAACGATAAAAAATTTAGCAGTGTTCTTCAAACAAAGTTATTAAGTCACATTGATTCCATTTTAAAAGTTACAGAAGCAGAAACTTATAATTATTTAATGCAAGTAAATAAATATTTTTCAAACCCTTTCAATATTATAATACTTTTAGCACACATAGCCAAGCTGATTTAGACTATTAATACGTTTCTATAATTCAACAGTCTAAATGAATTAGAAGTATATTAATATTATTAATTTATTTAATTTGTTTAGCAGAACTAAAAATATATATTACTTATGCTCTTTTTTCAATAGATAAATTTTGTTTTTTTATCGTTAATCGTTGAAGCCCAAATTTATTTGCTAAATTTTTTCTACTCATAACTGAACAACTTTAGATAAAATACCACTTGTAACAATATATGAAAATTAACTTCATTTGTTAATCTGCATTGAAATATATATCAGTGAATGTACTAATAAGAAGCATAAACTGTTACATTTAATTTATTCCAATATAAATGGAATATTTGTTTTCACAAGTGCATTATTCGAGTTATTTTTTAAATATTAATCTAGCGTTTATGAACTGAACTTTATGTATAATTATAAATAAAAACAAAAGAATCTTTACAACTTAATTTGGCAAAATCATTGTTCGAAAAAATCTTATAAATTTATAACGAGTTTCTATTGACTTATGTTTAATTTTACATAATATAATAAAATACTAAGAGGCTATTATTATTCCATTATAAAAATATTTTTATGAAAAGCTCTTGCATTCGTAACATTTTATTGTATTACAAATGCAAAACCTTTCTATAATTATCATATATCTCTACTATATAAAGTTTCCTAATTAAAGAGACTTTATGTATAATTGAGAATTGTTAAGATTCTTTGCAAATTTTTCTTTTTTTTAATGATTAGAGATTTATTTTATAGTCAATCATAAAAAAATATCCCAGTTATATTTTTTATAAAAATTTGTCTTTTCTTTAAATAGGAAATTATAGTAAATATAAGTTTTAAATCTTTTTTTATGATTTCTTTTTAAGATTGGATTCATCAGATTTTAGATTTGAATTTTTTAACTTCAAAATCTAAATTAAAAAATTGATTTACTTATAATTTTTGTTGATCTAAATTTTCGAAAATATTTTTGAATGTAATGTGCTCTGTTAGTTCTTAGTTATTACAAAAGTAGAATATAATCATCAATTTGTGGCAATGAATCAGGGTGAAGGAGCAATTTCTCATCTGTTTAGAATAATCAAAAAGCTTTATTTACATTTAAGTAAACATTCTCCCCTTTCATTCTTTCCCTGACTAACAGGAAACATGCTTAAATCGTAAAGGAAGTCACACATGAATAGTTTTCTTCCTGGAAACAAACTCCTCTCACGTATATAAGAATCCGTTTGAAATAGTTTTGTATAATACTTATAAAAATTTTAGAAAAAATAATTTTAGCCTTCAATATTCAACTGTCTTGATCATTAAGTTCGCAAAGGTTTATAATGAAATTTATTCACAGTAAGGATTAAATGAACACATATAATTAAAAATAAAAGAATATTATTTAATTTGGCAAAAGCACCAGATTTATATGAAGAAAATTGATAATTCTATTGCTTTCTGTTGACTTTTCAATTCACGTAAAACAGTACATAACAATATACCATGAAATCTTTCTTCTTTCATTATAAGAAAGTATTTTTTTACAAAATGGTGCTGCATTCGCAACATAATATTACGCGCTTGCGCGAATGAAAAACATTTATATATTATATATATATATATTGCATTTATATATTATATTTTTCATATATAGTCTCTTAATTAAAAATATTTTGTAGATAAAAAAGTATTTTAATTTAAAATTTGAATTTTGATTGGGAGATATAAATTTTCTTAGTATATTTATTCTTTCTTTCATTGATTAGAGACTTATTTTGCTGTCATTCCTAAAACTAATCCCAATTATATTTTAAATGAATTTTATTTATATTTCTCCTTAACATCATTTATATTACCCAATACCTCGTATGTGGAATATACCATTTTATGTTTAAAAGATAAATCTTAAAAATTAATTTTTAATTAAAATAAGAAGAGTAAAGAAGTTGTTTCACGATTTTACAACAAGAAATTCTTTGGTTAAGATTATTATGTTTAAAAATTTCTTTTATACCCAATATGGATTGCGTTAAAAGATAATTATTTGTAAAACTAACGTATTAATAATTTGCTTATTTTAAAAATAAATTTGGTAATAAAATAATTATTTACTGTAGTTTAAAAATTTAATTGCTTAGATTATAGCATAAATGTGATTTCTATTCACTAATACACTATTTTGATAGGATCATTCCATTTCACACACCTTCTAAAATAAAAGAGCTAAAAATATTTTCTGTCTTAAAAAGTTCAGCTTATATTTAAATATAAAATTCCATTATTTTGCTTCTGAACAATTTACTGTTTAAAAATTTTATTATTTATATTCCTCATAAATCTATTTTGTTTTAAATGTGCAATAAATTTCTTGTAAGTAATTTTTATTTCCTAAATATTATCGTTACGTCATCTAGAAAAATTATTACATCTATGCATATAAAAAAAATATATAGAGAGAATAAAATGATTTTCTCAGCAGAACAAAGATAATATCAGAAATATTGTAGTTTATTTTTTAATCGAGAACATTTCTAATGTCGTAAAATTTTTAAGAAATATTATCTTTTTAATATTGATATATTAAAATAATGACTTTATATATGGTGTAACAATAAATAGTGTTGATATATTTTTCAATATTATGTTTCATTAAAAAGAAATAACACATGTATATTATTGGCTACACACTTATGAGACAATCATGTTACACTATTGCCTTAAAATGATACTTCTGTTTTATTATCAACATTTGAAGTGTATGTAAAAAGAAATTAAAGTAATAACGAAATAAAAAGCAATATGCAGAGAGTAAACTTATTGGTAATTTTTTTCATAAAGCAAAAAAATAAAAACACAAATTAAATGAATTTTAGTTATTAAGGTAAATGTTATTCATTATGGACGACACATTGGTTTTACTATAACAGCCAAGAGCTCTTTCACTGGAAATTCAATAATTTCCATTTACAAAATTTATTTGTTTATTTCAGTCATAACTAGTAGATAAAAAATGACATCAAAAACAATAAAAACTGAATTAAATTAACTAAAATGTAAGAAATAATTAGCATAAGTAAGAAAATTATTGAAATTTAACATAGAAAAGAAGGCAAGCTCATTAATAATTTAAAAGTATATATGGATTCAAAATATTTGTGTAATAAAATCGCCGAATTCAATTAGCTTAGCAACTAAAATTAAAAATAATATGTATTGTATAAACTTGCATTTTATTTCTAAAGCAATAAATTTATAGATTATTAAATTTTAAATTTGAATCTTGGCGAAAAAATAATCAGTATTTTAGATATTTGGCGTAAAACTCGGGCTGAGTTTTAGTTTTCAAAGAAAAGTCTCCAACGAGTGTGGTTTGAGTGATTAAGACCGATCAATCAAAAGACCGATTAGGGGGAAAGCAAAAACAAATGGTTTCTACTACGCGAAAATATACGTCGCGGCCGCTTTCGAACAGGAAAGTTTCGATGTATCCCTGCCGTCATGAGCCGCTTTTCGATCAGTTTATTGCGACGTAACAGATACGTCGCGGACGCTGAGTCGGTTAAAAAAAAATCTTTTCAAATATATAACTTCTTAAATTAAATGATGCAAACATATATTGAGAAAAATTTTACATACTATAATACTTATGTACACAAATACTGGAATTATACATACACACACATCAGTTCATTAGGTAATCAGAAAATACCAAACATAAAAACTTGTCTTTATAGTAAATTAATAGTAGCACAGTCTAAACATACATGTAACATTTTTAATTTTTTTAGAATTAAATTTCTTTACTTAACATCATGTATTTGGGTTTAAATTCAATAATTCATATAAACTTATGAATGAATGGCTTTTGGACAAAATGGGGAATTAAAACAGTGATTTAAAACTGGACTTTAAAAGCATTTACTTAAAAAAAAATCCTGTTGTTTTTTCTTTGACAATCTAAATGTCAAAATCCAGCTGAACAATCTAAGGACTGAATATTAGGATTGAACTCTGTGTAACTGTTCTCCATCTCATACTGAATTTTGCTTTTATCTTAAAGCAGAGCAGTATATAAAACCTATCTATGTATTCTGATTGATTGTTTTTATTCACTAGCAATGAATGTAGAAAACAAGTAAATTTTTTATAATTCCAAAATCACTCATGGTGCATTGAATTTTATTAACAAGTAACATTTAAGGTAACAAAAAAGCTTCATTAATATTTAATGTCTCACAGCTTTTAAATGCAAACTATGATTAGTAGAAAAATATTTTGGTTCACACAAACTCATGGAAAACTACATTTTTATTGAAATCTGATATAGATTTTTTTTCTAATGTAGCTCTGAATATAGACTGTTGATTAATCGCAAAAATAATTTTGTGTAAGTACTTTCACTTCTAACTCTAGAAAAGTTAAGTTACTCTCACTTTATTACCTTGACATGTATGAGGAGGATAATACATTACAAGTAAAATAGAAAAGTATAGTAATGAGTTTCTACACCAAACTAATAAAAAAATTTTTCACCTTGTAAACGTCCCATTTCACTATCTTCTGATTCACTGTCACCAATAACAGCAATACTCATTCCACTAGATGCTGAACACAAATAAGTTTCAAAAACATTACTCAAGTCAATTACAAATATTAACAGTTTAAAAGAAGCAAAAAATTATGGAACATTTTTAAACATAAATTTAGAACATTCTCAGAGAGCAGTATTCTCAATATCAAATCAAACAGCAATATCTCTATTGTTTCTCTCCATGATGCAAGATAAGCCTGTTCCAACAAGATTCTATTTAACTATGACAGTATGTAAAATAAGGAATCATTATGTAAATGATGGAGCATTTGAAAAGAGATTCTATCAGGTCTAGGACTGGTATTGTTTGCCTGACATAAAGCAATCTTAAATTCCAACAACCCAAAAGTACAGTTGCAGGGTAGATAATGTTGGTAATGAAAAGCATAACATATCAAATATTCTCTTTACCTCTGACATATTACTCTCCGAGCTAGAGTTTTGACTTTTTAAAAAGCTAAAAAATTCTCCATAATTGGGTATCTTCAAAATATATTCCCTAGCTTCCTTTGTTTCTTGTAAGATAACTAGCATTCTTCATTCTACCAAAGTTTCCTGAGTTTATGTGGAATAGCGGAGGTCTACAGAGTTGCAACAAACACAGCTTAAATTATTGTCAATGACATATTTAACAGCATTTATTAATAATATTTGCCTTCCTTTTTGTTAGCCAACTTCAGAACAGCAGGTACAAGTGAGTCCTCCTCTGCAAGCCATTTTGGAGTGTTCAAAATGCTAACACTGGAAATGGCACAGAGGATTTGGTATGAAAGGTTGAAGAGAAGATCGCATATTAGCGACCTTAATATACTGCAGCAAGTCAAGTGAGGTGAAAGTCAAAATCAGATCTTATTAATATTAAGTAAATTATCTCTTTTCATAGGAATTCTTTTAATGGCACATAATTTCTGGTCCTTCAAATTTTCTAAAATTTACTCTGTCAATGTGTAAAAAATTCCTCAACAGAAATAACTCCTCATGAAAAATCTAAGTTTCTATGAGGCTCAACTGTAACAGCTATGTCAGCTAATGCCTTCATGTTTTTCATAAGTATGAATTCTTTCTATTAACAAATCACCTGATTGTGGTTTAAGATATGACTCTCCAAGATAGGAAGTAATATTCTTTCAATGAGTAAAGGAGAATGTCTCAAATAACCCTCTAATTTTACCCTCAATAAAATTTTGCATTCAGCAATAGAATTTGTTGCTCTCACGAGAATGAGGAATGTTTTTTATCATACAAGATGAATAAAAAATTCAGGGGCCATGCGGAATCACTCACCTTAGAGTTCTACAAAGAGATGCAGGTCAACTGTACCAGTGCTAGCCAGTCCCTATATACTCACAGTATATCTTTGGAATAATCTCCACTCTTCACAAGTCACCCAGTAGATGTACGGATTGTTTTATAAATAAAACCAATTGATATGCTGAAGACTACAGCACACCTTATAAGAGAGGCCAAAGTAATGTTTTGGTCTCTGGGAGCCTCAATTACCTGAATCCTCTTTTACAGGGACAAGAGTCTCTAGACACAGCAAACACGTGGGTGATTTAGACCCCAAGAGATGCTAATAGCAACAGATTGTCAAAAGCTATTCAATGGCAGCCCTCAACCTCAAAAGAGGCAACCACATTGAGGGAGAAAAGGTAAAAGAGAAGAAAAGAAGAGGACACATCAATGAGGTACCTTGGGAATGTGAAACCTGTGTTTACTTAAAGAAAGTAAACCCCAAAAGGGGTCTGTGACGCAGATCTATAATCACTAGAAGCATTATTGGCCCACAAGATTGATCAGCCAACCACATCGTTGCACTACTGTATGTGATGAAATTATTGTGTGCGCTGCAGTGAAGGCTCATTACGATAAAACACAAACCAAAGTTGAACAGATTTCATCTGTTATGCATCATTCGATGTCTACTCACACTATTTCACATCGCCTGCAACTAGTGTGGTTAGCACAGCATTTACAGCTTTGTATACCCTTAACTCAAAACCACATGCACTTATGTCGCAAATGGTACGAAGAACAACTCACATGGAACATAGTCTTTCTTGACAAATCTTGCTCCTGCCAGCAATACCACATTAGCAGGATTGAAATCGGGAGATACCATTGTGACAGTTGAACTAGATGATTAACGCAATAGTTCAACAGTATGACAGTTCAATAGAGACACTACTAAACTAATGCCTAACTAGACTAGTCCTGAACTCATTAATACGGTTAAGGGTCTAATTGGATTTCATTTTCCCACATCCCTTTAATACATTGAACAGTCAGCACTATATCTGAGGTGTTCGAGCCTATGGTCCTATCATATCTTCAATATTTGCTATCACCCATATAAGATAATGAATAAACACTAGGCACGCAATACTCAAGAGTTGCTCTTTACTCATCACATTGAATTGAATCCTTGGCCAGCTTGCTCTCCTGAGCTATCACCAAAAAAAAAAAAAAAAGAAAATATGAATCGCATAGCAACTAGGTCTGGGATACATTATTCGCTGCTATAGCAGATCAACTTTTGCAATATGTAGAAGCTCCAAAGACTGCTATACCCCAACCACACACACAAAGACTCTTTGATTTACATGCCAAAGCATGCAGAAATGGTTACAGGCAACAACAACAGTAACACTAACTACTTATTTTGTCATCATTCATACATAACAAGAGGCAGTAATTTCTATCACTTGAACTTTGCATAATGTGTTATCTAATAAATTTTATTGTTATATATTTGCTTTTTTGGTGTTATATTTTGGGGTGACTAGAAGTGTGTTTATAAATATGCATTGTATATATACTTGTATGTGTTGTATTTACACACATATAAGCATTTTATATATGTATTTACATATATATATATATATATATATATATATATATATATATATATATATATATATATATACACAGCCTCTTCCTTATGATTGGCAACTAATTGTAATTGTAATCAATTACTAATATTACAATATTTTCAGTCTAATTTGACAACAACATTAATTCACAAGTTTTTACAGCAAAGACAAATCAACTACAAGGTAACAATATATTTTCCGCTTTTTTGATTAAGCCTCATTTACATTATGTTATTACAGTTTGGCTGTATTTCGTAGGAACAAAAGAAATTAATATTAATTTTTTACTTCATTCATTAAAAAAAATCCACAAAACTGACATTTTCTAATTAAAAAATATGCATAAACAAAATAAAAAATTTCCAGACATTATTCACTATTTTCCAGATAAAGGCAAAATTCTAATAATTTATCAACTCATGGAATTTATTTTTTTATTTGTGAGCTTTCATAATTGAGAAAACTCTTAATAGTACTAAGTAATATGTTACTACAAATATATTCAGCTAACTCACTGCATTTGCAATTTGTGAATAAGTACAGTGAAGTAAGCTCCAAAAATTTTTTAATGTTTTTTCTTCACCATTTAATTTAAATTTTCAATGAGTTAAAATAATGTCACACTAACAAAAGGATGAATTTAAAAAAATTCTAAAATGAAAATTTTTTATTCTTGGAAAAACAGAAACTACCTTCTTGCTTATGTATAAGCTGACACGTAATCCCATTTTCTTTCAGCAAGAGTAAATACTGAAATATTTGCTTTTACAAATAATGTCTTTTAGAGGATAAACTTAGTCATTTGAGAATTCTGGTAACAATTCTTAAAATGCGATTTTCATAGCTTTCAAATGACACAGCAATTACATTATTAAAAATATATAAATAAATAACTGTAGTTTATTCTTAATTACCTTAAATATACAAACCATTTAAATAAGATAAGACATTTTTTAAGGTTAACATACCTTTTTAAATTTGAAACATTACATTTTCTGTAAATTAATAATTATATGAAATATAATGAAGTACACTAATAAACAATCCAGGATAGCATATGTTTTGATTACTCTGGTTTTTTTAGTATATATCTCAAAGTACCATGTTTCTATCATTTTGATTTTTAAAAATTTGTCTGAATAATACATAATTATAAATAATAAACATTGAAGCGTTATTTTTAATGTTCTAAGTGAAAAAATAAAAATAATTAATCTGAATATAGTTGAAAGAACTAAGTCAAGAAATTTTAAGTTATTTGCTTCCCAGAAATTATCAACTCAAATTAGAACTAGTGCATCAAGCATACAAATATAAATACTTAAAAATTCAAATGTTAAGAACCTGGAGCACTACTGGCATTTTCTCCAGTTGAGCTTCCATCAGATACAAACTGGTTGGATGAAACATCTTGACCAGTGTCTGTGCCAGACATTCCAGCTCTAGCTATTGGTTGGCGGCTTATTCCCCCTCCAACAGTTGTGGAACTTGATGAAGGTAGCTTAGTAACACGGGAGGAACGCCGGCTCCTAAAATGTGATAAAGTATTTAAACCCATTTTTAAAGTTCAGCAGAAAATTTAAATTATGAAAACAATAAATATTCTAACCATGAAAACTATTACAAACAATGCAAATATAGTGATAAAACATAGAATACTTAAATGTGTGGGTGGGGTGAGTGGGTGTCATGATGTTTTCCTAGAAAAACATTTTAAGTCTCACCAACAGGAAAAACAAATATGTTTGAAATTTTATATTCTGTATGAATTTTTTTAACAATTTCTTTTGAAGGTAACATTTTCTACATGGAATAATTGTTTTGCACACAATAATAATACATGGTATCAAATAGTTAGTAAAATAAATTTTTCAAAAAAACCTTCAAGTCTTAAGTACTTCTTAATTAGCTAAAATCATTATCAAATTAGTAACAATAAAAATCAATGACTTCATTCTGATCAAATAAAATTATAATAATTCATGAAGACTGAAGCTTGTTGGCATACCTACTTGAAGTTAATTTTGCATAACAACAAAATGATTTAGAAAAAAGAATTTAATTACATATGATTCTAAGATTTGATTTGATTGGATTTTACTGTGGCAAGGTTTGCAGTTGGATAAGCTGTGATAAAAATCATGTAATCTTTGATAAAAAAAAAAATGAGTGTTTGAGTAAAGCAGTGGATAAGACCTAATTTAAAATGTCAAGATGAATGACTCAGAAGTATAAATATTAAAATAACAAACTTATATGAAAGCCAGAAGGATGAGATAGCAAAATATAATTAAAAACTGCAATGTCTTTCTAATATGTGAAAAGATTTGAATAGAGAATTTCACCCAGTAAAGATTCAAACTAATGCTACTTGAATTAAACCACTTTATCCACACGCACTTTACCCCAATGATTAATAGTGCAGTCGATCAAAATATGTCTCACAACAATGGCTACATATTTTGTTGTAGATTCCACAAAGAGCAAATGTTTATGTGTGTCAGGAGAGTATGTCCAATCTGAAATATTGTTAATAAAACATCACAACATCTGTTAAATTTTGCCTTCCATGATAAGATAATTAGTTTTATGTTATGGAGCTTCTACTACCGGTTTCCTGATTCCATTTTTTTTATAGTGACAGAAACACAAATGATTGATAGCAAAGGGATGATGAAAAAAATAATTTCTGTAGACTTCTACAGCACCAAAAGTATCTGAAAGTTTGTTTTGCATTCGTATTACAAAATGAGGTATACATGATGCCTGAGATTTAAAGAGGCGATTATTATTGTTGCTTAATAATTTCTCATGTAATGAATGTTTGTCATTGGATAAAATCCAAAAGTAATAAAATAGACCATTTCTCTCTTCTACATGATAGTGACAGTTAAAAGGGCTCTGCATATAGGCTATGAATAGAGCATGTTTGGAAGTTGATAGGTGTACCATTCAAAATCAATTCTGGGTCACAATGAAGAAGTCATTTGCAGAAGTGTATACCAACTATATTTTGTAAAGAAATGGTAAACCCACATGTATTTGACCACTCAAGAATATTATTAATAGCTGTCTGGAGTTTTATCTCAAAATATTCATATTTCTAGCACAAGGGTTCTCAACCTTTTTGGTCATGGCACAGACATCATTAAAAACCAAATAAACAATATATGCAGATACTCAGTCATATCCCATTTTCACTGTCTTTTCTAAGAAGACTAAAGTATTTAAATTTATCACAAGCTTTCAAATTTCTTGTAGTGCAATGCAAATTGGATAAATTTCTTGGATCAAGTCTTTTATGTGTCAAATTTTGCTGCAAGACCCATGACAATCCCATTAAATTAATGATGTTATCCAGGGCAAGTTTTGTTTCTTTTTTGCTTTTGAAATGGTCTAAGAAGTAGAAGATGAGTCCATTTTCTACCTGTTTCAGTAGAGGATATATATCAATTGTTCTTCAGTAGCTTTTATCATGAGATTTTGGTTTTTTAATTTATGATCATCAGTCTAAGATTTACTAGAAGTTGAAAGATTTCTTTCTGTTATTAATAGCCGTAGATATAGTAATGGACTTAGATGGTAAAGTTGAAAGTAGAGAGGATACTGATTAACTACTCTTCTTTGCACAATTGGTGTTTATTTTAGGTTTAGTTTGTAACGTAAAAAAATAGGAGACTCCAACTTTTGTTGCTCTGTTTTTTACTAATTGTGTTGTCTCAAAAAAAGTAGTATTCCGTTTCATCTTGACTGCAATAACTTCTTTTTTTTTTAGGATCCATATAGGACAAGATTTATAAATTGCAGTATGTGAACCAGAACAATTACGACATTTAAAAATATATGAAGTACAAGTGTTAGTTTTATGTCCAGATTACGCACATCTTTCAGATATAGTATCAGTATTCCAACTTACCTGTTGAGAATGAGCATATCTCTAAAATTTAAAACACCTGAGAAGATTAGGAATGTATGGATGAAGCTTGCAACTTATATAAATTATTAAGTGAATTATATTACTACTGGTGCCTGAAAAATTAAGACGTTGGATGGGAATTAGTCTGAATCAAATATTTATATGGTGTGCAGCACAAATTCCTTGATTCTTAGGTTCTTCTTAAAATTCTTCTTTTGTAACTTTTATGAAGTCTGGGTCAGTAAAACACAACAAGATTTGTTTAAAGTTTTATTAAATGTTTTGACAGCAAAAGATCCCAATTTTTTTAACTTAATGATTACCAAAGCTTAATTCAAGTCAACTTCAACAAAAATAATCCCAGATCATAACTTTTTTACATTTTGTATGTTACCGATAGATGTGAAAAGTTTTTGCACAAGTGAAAAGGCAATACTGCATGAAAAGTGTTAGAAGAGCTCATCAACGTATTTATGTGAAGTGCTTATCAACAATCAGCGTAATGAGTAAATGAATTGTCTTCAAAGATAAAAGAATTAGAACACATAAGATATTTAGAAAGGTTAAAGCTTGACAGCATTGTCCACCTTGGAGGCCTACAAAGTATGGCAGCCACTGACTCTGGATTTTACCATGATACTAGCTAACATCTATACAATGGGAGTCACCCTCAGAGACAGTAACCAACCTGACTGATATACTGGGGACAACAATGTACCACACATCTGAAAGGTTGCCAGACACAAACCAACATGTGGAGATTTTGATTGTCCATGAGAAGCAAACAGTGGCTACAGCTGCATATAGAGCTCCTCATTTGCAGTTGATAGATGGCAAAAAATAGAAAGAGAAAAAGAGATCTCAGGGTACCTTGATATTGGAATAACCATAATCACTCAAAACCAAACTTAAAAATATCTAGCTATTTTGCTTGATGCTATATTCATGCTTAATATTATACTTTATTATTATTTCTAATTTTAATTACATTACTTAAATTTCAACACAGAAACATGCTTTATTTTTCTGAAATTCTAATTTATCTTTCTTTAAAATTTCAGAATGGAAGCCAATTGACAATAACATTTGGAAAATAGTTTTCAGAGCATTTTAACTGTACTGCTAATAAGATATCTTTTGAAAGTATTAGAAGAATATTGTATATTTAAATATAAGTTTCTTCATATATACAAGTTGATATATATTTAAAACTAGCTCGCAAAAAAATATTTCAAGATAAAAAAAAAATTATTATTGGCAGAATTTAACCATTCATTTTCATGTACACTGACATATTTGCTACAATTCTTTTTTAAGATAAAAATAAAAATTTCTGAAATAAAAGAAAAATCACATACCGGCTACTTGTACACGACCCCGTGATCTTAGCCTTACTATGCTTAACTTGATCACTAATTGGTTCTAAACTTTCAACCTTTCCCTTTGAACTTTCAGAGCAGCTAGCACTACAAGAAATGTCACTGTTTCCTCCACTATTTAACTTTTCAATCCCTTGATTTCTTTCAGCTTGTGAAATAGATGAAAATAATGATTTATCAATTTGTTCTTCACCTTGATATAATATTGGAGAATCTCTTTTGTGTATATTTATTGATAAGCATGAATTGTCTTTGGTTAATCTTAAAGCATCTAAATCTTGTTCAACTTCAGTAGTTGAAAGTTTGCCAAAATTAGTTACATGAGATCCAGAAAAGTTTTTTCTTTTACTTGCTCCTCGTAAAATGCAAGGAATATTTTTGAACTTTCCTTGACAAGTAACAGTTTCAGGAAGTAAATTAACTTGCTCGATTGATTGTTCACTTTTGGAGACAGAACTCTGATCAATATCCTCTAAAATAACAAAAATCTAAATGTTATAATAATATTTCTATAAAATATATAGATAAAATATTACAAGACCTGAAAATATTCTAATATTTTACAAGCTTGTCTTAAAAAGTTGAAAGATTTAGAATACTTTTTAGCTTTATTTTCCTTTTTTTAATATGAATAGATTAGTGCAAGTAAATTAGGTTCAACTTACAGTAACATTGTTATTTTTAGGTATTTTCATATTTTTAAGATGAACTCTTCAAGCTAATATTATTAATAAAATTAAATGAATTGCTTAGTGAAGTAATAAAAAAATGCCTAAAACTTACGCATCTAAATCACATAAATAGCTGAGTATTGAATAATTAACCAAATATATATATATATATATATATATGCATATATATGCATATATATATACATACACTGTCTACCAATAAGTATTTAGAAACCTATACAAATGACGATATCTGTGGTCCTATCTGTGGTTAAAGTACCTCACAGAATCCGCTGATATATATTATGTAGAAAACAGCATCAGCATTAGTGGCATGCAAGGACGCCCAGTTTGGAGATTTCTGATTTCCAGAAAGGTATAATTATCAGGTATCACAAATGTGGCCGATCCTTAAGAGACATCTAGTGATCTGAAGCACCCAAAATCAACAGTGGCCTAAGTTATTAAGAAGTGAAAGGTGAGCAGTGATTGTCGGAATGTGCCCTGAGTCAGCAGACCAACAAAACTAGGAGACAGAGATTGACGAATGCTGTCCAGAGAAATTCGGAAGACCCACAACCAACCAATTGCCCTCATCAGTGAGAAGTTTCAACAGGCAGCCAGAAGTATTGTTTCAATGAATATCACCCATAATGAAGCAGGTCTGCTTGGTTTTCATGGTTGAGTCATTGCCCATAATCCTTTGATCACAAAGTCCAACCACGCTGCTCGACTAATCTGGTGCAAAGCACATTGAAATTGGATCTTAAATCAATGGAAAGAGGTTCTTTGGAGTGACAAATCAAGGTTCAGCCTTTACCGTTCGGATGGCAGGGTCTGGTGTCAGCCTGGAGAATGTCTCCTGCCAGAATACATTGCGCCAATAATCAAGCTTGGCAGAAATGGAATTATGGTTAGGGGGTGTTTCTCCTGATATGGACTGGAACCCTTGGTCCACATTCATGGTAGGCTCAACTTCGATGCCTGTAGTAGCATACAGTGCAATTTAATGACGATTTTTAAAATTATTTGTTTCATAAATTTCCATTGCATCCTCTAATGCGTCTCTTATTTAAATATTTTCTTTTCAGATCAGTATAAAATTATCAAAGGTCCTTTAGTAGCAAAACTTTATTTTTGATAAACATGTATGTATACTTACATACACATATATAAATACATATATCACACAGATATTTATTAATCATGAATATAATACATATTTTAATGACGTTAAATGTATATTTAACAACATTAAATTCAGAGCTTTCAATTACTAAAACAATCTCTTTATAATTAGAAACAAATTATAAAAGGAATAAAGAAAATATTACCTATGTTTGCAAATAATTCACTTTTTTGGCAATTTGATCTAACTTTTAATTGATCTGATGAATCTGAAGTTGATGCTGGAAAAAGCTGAGTAGATTGTGTTTCAGCTTGTGTGATTCTAGAATAGGTAGGAAGTGAAGAAGACTTTTCAGAATTTAAGAAAGAGCCATTATAAATGCTGTTACCCAAAACAAGACAGATTTTCTTTTCTTCAAATGTAGGCAAAGTTCCACATGACAAAGAAGATTGGGAACAAGCACCGTCAGAATTTACAGACTGGTCTTTTTTCTTAGAAACCTTTAAATCATTTGATTCTTGTTTAGTTATATCTGTGGAATCATCATCATCATCATAATGTTTGGAAAATCTAGTTCCACTTCGATTGGACGTTTGGTTAACTTCAGCACATTCAGGTAGAGAGCTTATGTTGCACTGGGAAGTTCCATTTTCTTGTATGGATGAGTCAACTGCTATATAATAAAATATTAAAACTATATTATTACAATTTGATAAAAAGAGTCTTAGTGCAATTTCAAAACTTGATGTAAAAAGTAAATTATAAGTCAAATGCCTAAACCAAATTTTCTAAACATGACATATCATACATACACTCAGGAACATTCAAAATAACATACCAAGAATGCACCATGGGACTGAAATAATACACATAATAATACTGATGTGAGATTCCCTAGATCCCAAAATCAAGAAAATTAAGCAAATACAAAGCAACCTTAACAGCGTGTCTTTTGAAGTGATACTTGCCCACCAATGGTCCGACAATGAGTTGATTAGATGCCTGATATGTCCCGAGACAAATGTGCCCACAAATCTATAACAGTCATCTCATCTCCAAATCATGTAGAGTGACACAGATGCATCTGGCATTGCAGCTGGTCTCAAACATGCTCTATCAGGAAAAGTCTGGGGAGTAGCACAGCCATTGAAGAATCTAAACATGATGTAGAAACTCTTGAGCAACTAGAGCTGTATGCAGACGAACATTATCTTGCTGGAAAACCATTCAGAAAAAGTTTCACATGGAGGCAAAGAATGTCATCAACATAAAGCTCGCCTGAGAAGGTTCTAGGTATTACAACTAGAGTGGACTGGCTATCATAGGCTATGCCTCCCAGACCATTACGCCTATGCATAATATCACACGACAGTATTGGTGGAAGAGTACCATTTTGTGCCATTCCACATTGCTCGGGCTTAGCACCACAGTAGAGAGTCACCCATGTTGTGGTGTTAACCTCTTTAAAATAAGCAAATCATATGTGCATTCCACATGGATGTCACTCACGGATGGGTGAATCACCCATGGATTCTGGAAGACCTGACTTGGTTAGTGCACATATGTGCATTTTAACATAGAAGAATTTTTAATTATCACAAGATGTCACCCTATAGCCATTGTATTTGAAATTAATGTAATTTTAGTATAATGATCTTCAGTTTGTTCCTATTGTATCTTTATTTGTTATTTTAATCATCAACTGTTGCGGGGGAGGGGGAGAATCATAATGTAAACAAATAGAGCACAGCTTCTTAATTTTTTCACATGATATAAGTATTTGCATGACGTAAGCACTATAATAGCTATCCAAATACTTTTTTTTTTTTTCATAACCGTGTGGAGTCTTTTAAGATTCTGGCATCAGCGTTCTTTCCGTTTTAATGCTTTTGGATATATGTTGCGTGCTTTATGTTTCGTAAAAATTTTACTCAAGATTATTACAGCAAGAAAGCATTATTTATCAGAGGAAAAATATACCTGCATGATAAATTAACCATTTAGTGATATAAATGAAAGTGATGATTCAAACCATGCTTCACCAAAAAAATGCAACTAACATTTTATGCTTACAAATTGTGCAATGCAGGGCTTGATGTTCTTCCATGCTTCAGAATTTTCCACACTCAGTCATCATTTTTGATTTTGTTATTTATTTTTGTAAATAGCGTTTGTAATATTTTTTTTAAATTGAAGGTATTTATTATCTATTGTTATTATCTAGTGTTATATTTATTATTATCTATATTATATATTGTTTATTATTTTGTTAAGTGAAAACTGCAGAAAATTTTATATAGCATTTTCCGAAACAAATACTAAAGGCTATTATTATTTTACATGTTTTCATGTAAATTAAAAGAAAAACATTATATTCTAGTTTTAATGAAATATCACAGCTTATGTATTAATCTAATATGGTACCAAAAATTATGACATTAGAATTTTAACTTTTTTATTTAAAAAATTTTTCTACAATTAGGCTTAACTGTGCAAAACCACCTCACCTTGTAATAAAATCAATTCCTCTACCACTTCATTTTCAAGGAGCAACTTAAACAAAAGCCCGCCATCACAAAAAAGTTAACGGTAATACATGAAACAGCTACAGATTCGCTTTCACAAAGCATTTGGAATTAGTTTATGAAACAAATGGCACCTCTACATCTGCATGTATTGTGGAATAAGTCACTACAGGATCCACGAGAGGTTGCCACATGATTCTTTGATCCTCTTGTCTGGTCATTCCAGACCCATTAACCTTTGTTTAAAATGCGCGCTCAGGACGAAGCGGGAGTGAAAGGAATTATGCTACAGGACGGGGGTTTTGCTACACTAGGCCTAAGTTTAGAAAAAAAAATCGCAAATAATTAAGTTTAAGTCCTACCATTGTAATTTTTGTAGTATTTTAGATTATTACGTAATCTGTCTTATAGCATTAAAACTAGACTTTCATAATTTTTCTTTCAATTTATACGAAAATATATATAAAAAAAAAAGTTTGCTTACCTTGAGAAATAATTTTTGAAACTGCTATTCCAATTATTCCAAAATTTTAATTGACAAAACACATTAATATACTTTCAAATTAATAAAAAATATACGACAAAGGCTATTTACGAAAAGAAATAATAAAATTTAAAATGAAGACTGAGTGCGGAAAATCTCGAAGCAGGGAGAAACGCAAAGTCCTACGTTGCAAATGTCTGTGTCAGAATCGTATTAGAAATATCACTTTCTAACTCTTTAGCAAATGAATAATCACTTTCATCTATATCGCAAGTTGGTTCATTTACTATATTCATCTTCTGATAAATAAAGTTTCCTCGCCATAATAATCTAGAGTTAAGGATTTCCGAAATAACAAGAGAAGTGTGCAAAATATATACGAAAGCAATACAAACTGTAACAAACTGATGCTAAAACCCTAAAAGACCACACATAGTAGCGAAAACAAAAAAAAATTGTTCGGAGAGGTATCAGAAGCGAGAATGCTTATATCACATGGAAAGTTAAAGAACCGAGCTGCGATTGTTACATTACTCCCCTCCCCAGGTGACAAGCAAAATACAATAAACAGAAAGAATATAAGCAATATGAAGGTTAGAATACTAAAACTACATTTAGTTTAAATGTAATGGACACAGAGTGCCATCTAGTGGTTATTAAAAATTGTTTCAGTTTAAAATGCGTATCTGCACTGACCGTTCGCTAGGCTAGTTCTCCAGGAGTGCATGGGTGAACCACTCGGGTCTCACATGCGTCCGTACGAAATGCATATATAATTCGCCCGCCACAAAGAGGTTAATCTGTACATGGGTACCATCTTGTATCCAATGCTCCCAACATGTTCTGATGGCATACTTCGAGCTATTTACCTGGCAAGCAACATGGCACGTCAACCAGCCTGAGGTTTTCAGGTGAATAGTCATGTCTCTCTCAAACTAGTTTAATTGTGAAAAATGTCTTTTCACACGCCTCCCTAGCATTCTTCACTTACTTAAGTTCTCCTAGCATTGGCATGTGACTGTCATGTCTCTGACTCTTCATTCTGTGCCGGATTACATAGGAACAACTTCTTGATTGCAGCATCAGCATGACTGTCATGTGTGTGGTTATGAGCATTGACACCAAACTTGGATATCTTACTCTTATTTGTATTTTTATTTTTATTATTATTTGCATTGGTAAATTTGGATCTGTGTTTATCTGCATAGTTCCATGCTTGTAGAATTCTTTCTTCTTAGTACACTATTTTCAATGTTCCTGAGTGTACATTAGATATATGTATATTATATATACATGTTTCTTTATTTGTGTGTGTGCATGCACATTTTAATTTGTTAGATTCGGATAAACTTAAATGGAACTACTCCTATTCCATAAATAAGTTATTTGTATAAACAAATGATTAATTACAAGTTAATAATTATAGTTTTCACTTTTTGTGTATAACCTAGAATACTGTAATGAATGTTACACTAAAATTTTGAGTAAGATTTATGAAGACCATTTTAATTTTTTTAACAAACAAAAATTTTATTGTACAAAATAATATAAAAAAATTGCCACTCTTTTATTTTAATTAAAAACAATAATATGTGAAAATCTCTAATACATTTCTAAAATACTTAATTTTTATCTTCGAAACATATATAATTTAAATCTTCAAAGAAATTAAAAATTAATTATTTTAAGTTAGAGAGGTTACAAATAAGATTATGCAATTCAATAGTTTGAAGCATACTGAAGTTGTAAGTAATAAATTAATATCAAAATAAATTAATATCAAAATTGTTATTATGCATTAGATACAATGCAGAATAGGCAAAAAACATAGATAAAAAATACTACTTACTATAGAACAATATATCACAAAATACCTTGAAAATTCTATGCAGTAAAAATCCAACACAAAAATTTAACAATTTCAGTTGATGAAATCCATTATATAGCATAAGTGAAGTATTACACTAAGCCAATTAAAATTTGATGTAAAATTCACAGTATATTTATTACAAATTTTGCATGGTATAATAGCAGCTACATTAGACAACTTTTATTGCATCATCTTCCACATAATAAACAATTCCTTCATTTGATATATTCTTTAATGATAGGTATTTATGTAAAATCATTATTTTCATTCTTTTACATTTATTATAAAACTACAATTATTATATGTTCTTGTCAAACTGCTTGAAAATGCACATTTAAATTAATTTTGGATTCCTCTTAAAAATGTGGCTAAATATCTTGTTAATATCAATGTGGATTAACTCCGTAGCTAAATATCAATTTAATTAAGTTTCTGTTGTTGGATATAATAAATAGAAAACATTTAATTATAACCAATTCATAACTTTGCATGTGGGTACCACTTTTAATATATTTTAATGATGATATATTCTATAAAGATATAGAATAGCCATTATTAAGCATTAATAATATGAATAACTTAAAATTTGTTTAAAATATAATTTAACTTCATTCGTTTTAAAATAGTGCTTTTTAATGTAATATTGATTAATGATTACCTATTCTCATATATATTTAAAGGAAATGATTCATTTAAGCTAATAGAAAATGAATTTTTTGTGCCCTCAGAAATAAAATAATGCCGGAAATCATGAGTTTGGTAAAATGGTATTACTTCCCACTTGTTTGTAAAGCAGTTCTAAAATAGAATTTAACAGAGTTTAGTGATCCATGCGATAATGGTGATAAGTATATGTTATATTATGGGATAACAAGATTTCAATGTTAAGTGAATAATTGTTAAATTCAGGCTAAAATAGTAAAATGCAGCTGATCTGAATTTTAAATATTTTTTCTTGAATTAAGAATCAACTTTATTAAACAGGAAATATTAGTTGAAGAATCGATTAAAGTTAATCAATATGTAAAAAAAGCAAATTGATGACTGGATTCTTGTCGACGATTGCTTCTCAAAATAAAAACAATACAACTATAATGTACTACTAGGTGGTATAAGAAATGAAATCAAAAAGTGCAGGTTTTTCATAATCATGTAATTACAAATGATGCAGGAGATGAGAAAGCTGATTTTACTATTAAAGAAATAATGAATGTATGCAGTTCCTACATTCAACTGAAAATATTTCTTAAAGTTTACAAAATTCAAAGTAAATACCAGAAAAGGAAAATTTAAAAGCAAAACGCTAGCTTGCAGTGTTTCCGAAAAAAATGCAAAAGTTAATGCAAATTTTTAAGCAATTGGATATAATTCATGAAAATTAGTTTTTATAAGCAAATTAAATGGAATTCGTCTACATCTTTTTTATGTCAAGAAGAATGGCCAACCTTTATCAATAATTTAAAATTTTTATGACAGCAAAAATTGCATTAAGTTTCACTGTTAGCATTTTGCCCATTGTACACATAAAAATTTTCTCTTTACATCTGTCTGAAGTATTTTTTGACACATTCTATATATTTATGTAATGATATAGCAATCATTTTAATGCAGCACAGTAAACAGACAATCTAATGGCAGAAGACAGCTGTAAGGCTTTATAATATCTACAACATATTAGACTTTTCATAGATAGTGGGCTATATTCATGAGTTGCAATGGATGAAACACACCTCCCAAACATCCAAACCGATAGATATGCATGAAGAAAGCATAAATGCAGCACTTATCTCACATTGTTCAACAATGTCAGGTCAGTGAGGTGACAGCAAATAAATATTAATTTTACAAGCAAGAAACTTTTCCATTTAAAAAAGTATTTAATACATCTACGGTCCCAAATAACAAATATCATCCTAACTGTAATTTTCTGATTTGGCTTCAGTATCTAAATATTACGATTCCAACCGGTGAATACTTCATCTGGTTTTTAATAAATAAATTTATGCTAAGTAACGATCCACAAGAGCTGTAATAGAAATACATAAACCTTAAACGATGGGTAAATTTTTTCTACTTGTAATTTTAAAATTCCCCTAAATGGCAAATTAGCATACAGTTTAAATAAACCATTTTAACAAATTTTTTAAATTCTGCAGTGCTTACTCAATTACTTTTGACTCAAATGCTACTAAGAGTATTAGATTTTAACATTAATCCAATTAAAAAAATAATTAAGTTGTTGAAAACATATATTGTAATTTGACAGTTTTTTTACGTATTATAATCTTTTTTTTCAATAATACATATTATATAGTTCATATTATATATGACATATTATATAGTTCAACTCTTTATTATTCTTGTTATTTTCCTTAACCCCTTCGCGCCGACTGTCACGTCTACGTGCCAGCAACGAACACTCTCACTTCCCGGCCGACACGCAGGCATGTCAGAGCATTTTCCCGTTCAGCCCCGACTGTCATGTACTTCTGCCAGTGTCCTGGAACGCTTAAAAAAATTTAATTTCTGCCACAAGGTGGCAATGTATGTCCATATGGTTTCAGATACATGTACAATAGACTTTCTACTTCAAATGAGAGAAGCATGACTCACATACACGTGTTTTTGATTATATAAACAAAAGGGGAAATAAATGTTTCCGAATGGTGTGCTTTTTTTTATGACGTCTCTTTAAATCCGCACATGGTAGTTGTTTATTGTAAGTAGAGAAGTTTTATTTTCGCTAAAGCGTTGGGTATTTCGGTTTGCAGCTTTTAGAAAATAATTAGATCTTGTTAGACGTGAATTCTTTCTGTTTTTACCCTTGCAATGTCGAAGCGTCGAAAATGTTTAACAGTGCATGAAATAGCAGAAATGAAACAAAATATTTCAGATATTGATTCCGAAACAGATTCTGATAGTAGTGATAGTGATACTATGATATATTATGATCATTAAGAATGTGCCGTTGATATTTCGGAAATTTCATGGATTTAGGCTTAATAGCAAAAAAGCCCCCGGCCCTGGACAGATGCTCGCGTAAGACACTGCCGGCCTCCGTGATAAGCGCGCGCTTGCGCTACCCATCGCAAAGGGGTTAAATATGTTGTTTCATACTTTAAATAAAATCTTTTAATAACTAATATTTTCACTATTCATTTAAAGTGATTAAAAATTCAGTTCATGCCCATCAATTTACTTACAAAATTTAGACATTCTACTTTACAATACAAAATTAGTATTAATTCCATAATTAGTTGTTGATATATAGTTTAAGAAATATATCATTAACTATAGTCATTTAGTCACTGTATTGAATAGTATTATTTTAATTTCATATTTAACAATACAGAATTTTTGAATTTTGCTATTATGTTATGACTTTTATAGCTGAGAGAGTCAAATCTAAATTCAAGGTTAAGCTTCAGATTATAGCACAGTTGCCTATAGTTTTGACAGAAAATAAAAGCAGAAGCATGTTGCAAAATGGCAATGTCAAAACCAGAATCTTGTGTAGTACAAACTTAATAAGGCCTCATTGTGTTAAGTTAATTATAAATTGTTTTAATTCTTGCACTATAAAATGTCTTTTGGTAATACTTTTCATTAAAGCTATATTTCATTTTTATACTGATTATGAAGTAATGTTTCACAGCTATTTATTAATATGGTACATTTTTAAAGAAGTAACATTTTAAATAATAAATATAAACAATGAGAACCAAAATATACAGACAAATTAAAATGTACAAATAGAATAATGCAAATATTCAAACTTTTACAACTACTGCAATCTCTCAAAAAAACTCATTTCTATCCTGTTCTATACAATACTTTTTTGTTCTTAAGCACACATTTTAGAAAGTTATAGACAGTTATTACGCATACATTCAGATTTTTAGTAACATAAGAATTCAAATAAATATAAAACTGTTTCCCAAATACAATCCTGTTTTTTAATGCAAAACACATTTTTGGCTAGATGTGTCTACTTTAAATACGGTAACTAAATTTTCATCTGTTTTCTGCAGTTATATGTTATAATTCAGAATGTAACATATCACAAAATCAATACTTAAATTTTTAGTTTTTTTGTACTACATATTTTACTAATGACTTACAACTTTGCTGGTCACTAGATAAAGCAAAAAAAATTTGGTCAATTTTTTTTAGTACTTTCTACTTTAATTCAAAATAGTGTAAATTGCATAATGGTATATAATACCATACAATTGACAATTTTTGACAGCAAATACACTACTTTCTAGATACAACTGAGTAAATTTCAAAACTTATACATATACATGACTAATTTTCATTCATACTCAAAACCATAAATTTAAAATTGATAACTCTCTTCCCAACAAATAAATTCTGCTATACATTTATTAATAAGCATTACTTAAAAATCATTTCAAGAAATACAGCTCAAACAAAATTAAGATTTTTTTTAAAAAAATAAATTATTATATAATAGAATATTTCATTTCTATCAAGTAGAGAACTAAAAATTTTGAAATGAAATACAAATAAATAATTATTTTTACAAATCATTTATTTATATACTGACCTAAGCATTTTTAAATTTACCCCTATAAATTTCATTATCTTATTTAAAACATTATAGACACAATATAAAATGTTTAAAAAAAAAGAAATATATATATACAACACACACACACACAGAGATGTGCAGTGCATATTGAAATGATAGGTCCATCAATATTTTTCAAAGTTTAGACTCTTAATTGAGAATAAGAGCATTCACTAGTCACTTTTTGGTAGAGATAATTATACAATAATCAGTATAAATATTTAGGAAGCAATTTATTAAAAATAAATAATTCATGCTTATTTTATAAACATTTTTACGAAGATAATTTTGAAAAGATACACCTGCCACTATAAATCATTACAGCAAGATATTAATTATTTAAAAAATTTCATAAATATAGTTTAAATTTATTTTGGGATTAATCAGATTATTGTGGAGGTATTTAAACAGATTCGAATATGATATTGTTATCATTAAGTGAACTGGAAGTTGCTTCGAACTTGACAAAAATCCCAAAGAAAAGTGTTCAAAATTTGCACAACAAATGGTGTCCTGTAATGATGATTGGCATTGGAGGATATTCAGTGATTTTTAACCTGGATGGTTTAAATGATCAGAAAATTATTCACATAATAATCAAAACTATACAAGTATATTCTAAAAAGACAAGCTAATGATGTCTTTATTATGGTTTGAGACATTTGGAAATGAGAAGTAACTAATATAGCATTTGTAGACAGTTGTTTGAATGATGAAAGCTGTCAATTATTGCTGAAATACTTCATTTCCCACTCAAAGAATACTATACAATTGTTTTTCATGTTCTAACAGAGCAAAACTCCTGTGAATACAAAAAAATACACATGTGACTGGTTTATTGATAATGTTTTTCAGATCATGAATTGGACATCATACAGGTCCAACCTGAATCTAGAAGAGTATGCTTGCAAGAACAATGTACTTATTGGAAAGCAATACAACTGTGATAGACTTAAAAAACTATTTCCTTAAATGGGAAATATCGAGGCAGTTTGCAAAACTATGTATAAACCATGCTGAATGAGGTTTGTAAGCTCATACTGAAAAACAGTTAAAAGGAACAGTGATGGAGTTATTAATAGAAAATGAATTTGCTTGGTTCAGTGACCCTGTCCTTTTGAAATAGTTATTTTACATAGGTTTGATTTTCCTTATAATTCTTATGACTTGCACACATAATATTTACACATTTTTTTCATAAAATAATAATTTATAAAATTGTACACAATACAACATTTTTCACAACAAAATTTTTGTTTTTATTGATAGATCTATCATTTTGTTATGCGCTGTATAAGTAAATAGATAAAATTGATTACATTTAACAAATACATAGCGCTTAGTAAAAAATAAAACTTGTTTTAACTGCTGCTGAAACAAAAAATTAAAAATTAAACTCACTGCTCATATTTGATATTCGGCTCCTATTGAAAGTTTTCTTCTGTGCACAGTGTTTCTTTCCTACAATATTATTTTCAAAAATAAAGAAATTTCTTGATAAAAGTTTTGTCAATTTTCAAAATAAAAATTTTTGCCGAACAATTCTTTCTATAAATTATTTTAAATAACAAAACGTTAATAATGGAACTATGAATGAATATATTTATAACTATTGCATTGCTTTTGTTGATAAAATTACTCTTTTTAATGGTATATTTTTAAATAAAAACAAAAATTAAAAGTATGAGAGGTAAACTGATGTAATAAAATATAATTATTGATTAAACGCATTATTAGAAAACACTTCCAATAAGTATTATTGAGAAAAAGGATTTCTAAAATCTATAATTAATATACACTTAAACAAAAAAAAATTTTTATTGCTTCATGGATATAAGTAAACTGCATAATCCTATTAAATAAGTACACATGTTAGCAAATATTGTACCATAATTTAAATCTAGATACTTTAAATAATGCATTCATATTTTTTATAAATAACTATGAAATTAATTTAAATAAATAAATAAATAAAAAATACATAAACTAATACAAAGTAAAATAAAAAATTACAGAAAATAATTATTGTTCTATCTGCTAAACAAGAAAGGTTTATTCAGCAATAAATTTAATTGAAACAGATTTCTCTTGAAATCAGACCAATAAATATTTGACCTACAAAAACCAAAGACACACAAAAATATGCATTTAATAATCATCTTTTTAAAACTAATGCAGCACATGATTTTTAGAAATTTGCAATTTTGAAATATTTTTAGAATAATCAATTTATAAACAGAAAATTAAAATACTTACTATTTTTTATTTTAGACTTTTTATTCTGTGGTAGAGATTCAACTTGAAGAGAAAACTTTCTTTTTATAGGATATTCAAGAGTAGAAGAGCTGCCTGATGAGTTAGAAGTTTGTGCCACTGGGGGAAATTCCTGCAGTGCAAGAATCCGACTTTTAGACCTAGTCAAAAAACATAATTTCATTTAAAAAATTAAACAGCAATGATTTTCAAAGACATTTTTCTTTTCTTTTTTACATTAAAATATATAGTATTTTTATATTCCAGAATGAATATAATGATTTTTCTATATTCTTCGTTCCAATCAAGCTTACATCACATTGAGTTCCAGATAAACATGTCTTCTTTATAACACACACAAAGTGTACAAAATAAAGAAAAAATATTAGTATAAATAAAGTAATTTAAGCAATAAAATTTGAATTTAATGCATTGATTTGATATTAATGCATTCATCACCTAGAATGTCCTGTGTACTCAAACATTTATCAAAATAAGTTTAAATATAAAATTTGCATCTATACCTTTTTCATGATAAACTTCCAGAAAGTGTTTTCACAATTAATGAAATGCAAGAGTATAAAAAGAACAGAATACAGAAAGGCAACTGATATATCACAACTAGTATATAAGTAAAATGGTAATTATCTTATAAAATTATTATGTTACAATTATCAATAACTTGAAAGAGACTAAAATAAACTAATGCTTATAGTAGAAAGATACATTATTGCATAAAAAAAACTAATAGTTTTAAGATACTAAATTTAAAATAATTTTAAAAGATCTTTTTCCCTTCAAAGAATTTATTTTAATTTTTTTTTTTTTTTTTTTTTTTTTTTTTTGAATGAAAGAACACAATGTTTATAAAAATTTAGCAAACAATATATTTATCATGGTTGGTTGAGTTTTATGGTGCAAGGTTGAAAAAGGACAAGCTACATATATATTTATCATGAATGACTAAGTATCCTACAGTAAAAATAATGTGAGATACTTAATAAAAATATATATAAAACCAATATAAAAAAAAGAAAACATAGGTTATATTTTCTAGTAGAATTACTTGAAAGTCAAGTCTTTATGTCTTTAAGCATATTCTAAAAATTCTTAAAGACTTCACAAAACCAAATAGGCCAAGTGTAGCCTTCAAGTCATGTGAGCCTGTTCCAGAAAATCATCAATAATTTAAATGCTGTTCAGCAATTTTTTTTTTTTTTTTTTTTTTTTTTTGCTGCTTTATAAATGAAATATATTAAAAATAAAATGATGTAAGCAAACTAAGTAAATTACTGTTTATAGTTACATCAGAAAAGAGAAAATTGACAGTGCTTAATCTTTTAATGACTATCCACCATTTGAATAAGCGTTATTGAGTTCACAAATAAAACTCACCAATAACTTAATACATCATAAAAAAATCTGCCTATGTTTTTTAAAAATTCATGTTCAAAATTATTTATTAAACTTATTGATCAATGAAAAACATAAAAAATGCATTTGTGGCACTGTTATATATACAAGTATTAAAGTATTATAACTTAGAAACGTCAAAAAATTTTTAACACATTTCACACAGGTTTTAAAAAACTAATACATGATATTGACTAATGAATGACAACCTTCTAATTAAAAATTTATAAAAGGAATAAATTGAAACAAAAATTAAAACACAAACAAATATTTCAATTAAATTGCAATGCTTATCATATTTTAAAAATGATACATTAAATTTATTAATCAATGAAAATGATTAACCTTAAAAGAATGTCTTATGTTAATTTTATTGGTAAAAAAAAAAAGAAAAGGTTTTCTAAAACAGCTTTTCTTTCTTTGCCGTCTCTGGATTCTTCTATCCTAAAATGATCCATGCAATAAACAAATGATTCAAGAAGAAAGCAAATCATACATCAAAATCCTCATTGTATTTCCCTAAGCTATTTTGAACATGACAAATTTTCAACCATTTTCATTACTAAACATTAAATAAAAATGAGTGCATAATTAGCAATATTTTATAAAGATTTTGGGTGTGAATAAATATACTGGTCAAATTGCAAAGATACATGTTCTATAAGTAAGGTGATGATTGGCCTTAGTTTTAGAAAATGAATATTTTCCAATTCTTAGATAAGGTCTGTTAGGCTAAGCTTATTTCAGGTTTAATTGTTTGTTTATTCAGTCTCATTTTTATCAGATCGATTTTCCATTGATTGATAGCATTATATTTTTTCAGCTACTTGCCATAAAAATCTTTAAATAAACTTAAATATCTAGAAATAAATTCAATTAAATAAAAGATACAATTTCTGCAGAATAAAATAAATTCCTTATAAAACTTGGCTTTAAAATTCTAAGATAATTCCATGTTGAAACAAAAGATCTGCAGCACATGCACGAAAGAAGCTGAAAAAAATTATGTGAAATGACAATTTTCCCCAATAAAAAGTTTGGATCAAATTCTAATATTAGCTATTATTTATTAATATAAATCCTTTCCAGGCATTAAGATGCTACCCATTCAACTTGCATTCATTTGTTAAGAAGTAATCAACAGATTTGATTTGGTTTCTTTATTTCCTTGAGCATATGGGTTAATTAGATTGAAACCTAGAGTATAAACACAGGACTCTAAATCACAACAAATTTCAACACTCCAGATACAAACTAAGAAATACATTAAAATGTTAGGATGCATTTGTTAATAATAATTATAACAAATTGCATTCAATATATTATATTCGGCCCTTAGAATGAAAATATCCTTAAATATTATGAAAAACATTTTCAAGTACATTTATTAAAATTTAAAAAAGACAAACCTTGTTCTGATAGGCGATCGATCGTCTCTAACAGATTTGGTCAATCTTCTTTTATACCCCCCTTTCTTACTGTGAGATTGAGAGGCCATAGACCCTTCTCACTATATAATTCATGCCACACTTTCAAGTGATCTAAAAAAAATATTTTATATAATCACATCAGAATTTCTATCATATGACTCAAATATGCTAACATTACTGCATTTACATTTATTATATTAAGTACTTTAAAGTTGAAAAAAGAAAACATAAAATTCACTTAATTTTATTTCAGTATTAGAGAAAGAAATGTATAAATTTTTAAAATTTATATTTTATATAAAATAAATTTAATACTAAAATATTCTTATATAAGACATAAAGATTCTTAAAACAATAAAAATAGTCTCCAGTAATAAATTAATTATTAAAAAAATGGTACCAAAAATCTAAAGAAGTTAAATTTGTGGATAGTGGAGAAATTTAAACAAAAATTTTAATTAAATAATTTCACAGAAATTTTAAAAATTTCATTATTTTTAAACTCTTGAGATTAAAATAATTAAATCAAATAAAAACATAAATTAAAAAAAAATAAATCTGTTCACTTGAGATAATTTAAATTTTAACTGATACTCAAATCAATTTGCGAACAAAAAGATAATCTATAAATTTTATAATGGTGAAAATAATAAAAATAAGCCTGAAGTTAATTAAGATGAATAATCTAGTAAATTTTTTAAAGATTTAAAACAGCAACCGAAAAATACAAATAATATTTAAGAATATTTAATTTCAGATTTTGCCCCATTAATCCTTATCAAATGTGTTTTAAAAATATTATGAAGAGATAACTAACAATTTTAATCCTTTCAGGACAGGTGATTCATAGATGTACTTTCTCATGAAAAATACATCTACAAATTGTTCTGTTAGAAAATGAGACTACATAGACTCATTTTTTTAGGGAATGATTGGTAAATCCATGGTCAGGGGTAAGCATACAAACTGCTAGAAAATAAATTACAGGATGGGCAATGTGCTTATCTGCACTCTAACAATTATATTTAAACTGAACTTCAGATATTGACTTTTATCTTGACCTTCATATTTTTTAATAAATATATATGGCCTTTCTTTGGTATTTATATCATCTGTTGGGAGAGGTTAAAAGAAAGTATAATAGCAAATTATTCTTTTTATAAAACTTGCTTTTATTTTCTCACTATGAGCAATTTTTTTTGCTTCAACATGGGGGTTTTTCTGAATCATAATAACTTCGCTTATCATCAATATTAAATAAAATCGATCTTCCGCATTAAAATCAAAATGATATAAAAGTTGAATTTCACGATAATGACAAACTGAAAAGATGAATTTCAAAATAGTGTTTCCAAAAGTATTTTATATATCAACATACAAATATATATGTATATAAATACAAATATATATAGATACACACACACATATATAAGTATACATTGCTGGCCAATAGGAAATCCAACACACTAAAAGAAGCATGTAAGTTATATGAAATTTACATTTTATTTCTAGCAATAAGATATGTAAATTTGAAGCACTGCAACACATACATGCATCACGTGTGAATGTAAATGCCACTTTCAAGCATTGTATAAAGAAATGAGAAATCGCTGTTTAAAAGTATAGCAATTGTTTTCGAGCATTTATTTCCCATAAGCTACTTACCTCATGAAAGACAAAATGTCTTTTGAGTAAGTTTCTGATATTGAATGAGGTAGAATAATAACTTTACAGAATTGTGAGTTATCCTTTAAAAAAGTTTATCATATCTGATGAAACCAAGAAACTAATGTGAATTCTAATAGCTAGATACAGAAAGGAATAGCAGAAGGATATGACCAAACACACCCACCTTGTCACACTACAGCACGGAAAGACAATTATATTATGCCACATGGCAAGGATGGATCATTTTTCCGCATCATGAACAACAGCATAACAGATTCAGAGTGTTACACATTATTCAGAGATGCTTGTACCATCTGACTTTGTTTGCAGCTGAGTGAAATGTCCGCAATGCATCCATTGCTACATTTACCCTTGACTTAAAACAACAGATGATAAATAACAGACATGAATAGAATGGAATAACAACAATTTTACTAATAAACCAGCTTTTTCCTGCATTAACACGATGGCTGGAGACAACATGGGGACAAACTGCTAAACTGTTACATTGCCACACTAAGCCTTCATCCAGTATCATGGTTTGGAAGGGTACTGGATTTTACTCCTGCATTCCTCTAGAATGCATTGACAGATGTAGCGCTGGCTGTTCAGTGTTTTATGTTGCTTATTCTTGTGGCCCTCCCCATACCTTCAACATTTACCATGAGTCATATTTAAAAAGGATAATGTCCAGCCAGATGTAGCATGAGACATTCAAGAGTTCCTTACTCATCAGACTGAATTGATTCCTTCATTTGCTTGCTCTTTCAATCCCTCACAAATCGAAAACAAACAAATCATGATTACACAACAACTGGCCTTGCCACACCAACAAGTGAAATTTGGTTACTTGGACAAAAAAATTTAAAAAATATAATATTAAATTAGAAAGCCGTTCTGCAATTCTTTCAGCAACCATACCAATGGCCATCCATCTTCTAAAAACATGTTTTATCATGAACTCTTCTGAAATATCAGTAATAGTGCAGATATTTTTTTAATTTTCTCAGTGTGATGGACAATTTTTCAAAAAAGGCAAATAAATCTATAATCAACCCATCTATATTTAAATCTAACTCTTTTAAAAAATTTCTAGAAACTATTATGTACAGTATGTAAGTTGCAAAATCCTTCTTCAAACATCTTATGAAATGTTTCTGTTTCAACAAGATCATTCATGCTTTTAATAATACTTTTATTAACATTTCCACCATCAGATGACAAAGTTAATAACTTACTAAAATGAATTCAGTATTCATTTAAAACAGTTTTTAATTTTTTCACAATAGTATCATCTGAAGCATGCCCCAAAAATCTGCTGGTTAGATAATATAAAATTTTGACTTTTTCTGACCAATATCTGGCATAAATATCCAACTGTTTTTTCTTCTGCATATTAACAGTTTCATCAAAAGAAATTGTCACTGCATTATCCTTGTTTGTGATATCTTTTTTCAACTCATTTTCAAAATATTCATTTAAACCATGAAAATTATATAAGCACATTTCTCTTTCCACGGCATATTCACAACAATTTTAGAGTCTTCAAACATTGCCTATAAAATTTCTTTTGTCTCATTACAAGATTTAAAAGAAAAATTGCTTTGCACAACATGCATAGACCACAAGGATTCAGCTTTTGTGACTTTAAGTTTCAAAGGAATCAAATCAGAACTGTTATGTTTCAGTTTTTTGATGGAATCAAAAATAGATTTATTAAAAAAGTTAGAAACAAACTTTTATTCATGCTTTTTACCATTATGATGATTTTTTAACAGGGCAAATCCACTATTCAAAATACAAAATTTACTGTGTATACAGGTAGGAGAAGATTATTTTCTTAACTGGAACATGATCCCAATTCTTTACAAAGCCATGATGATGGAAATTCAGTTAATCCTTCAAAAATTTCTTCATAAATTTCAATATAAATAAAAAAAATACTAAATAATTTTTCCTTCTAATCTTAAATTTTATTATTTTAAAAAGTTACAATCACTTTGAATACTTTGCATATGCAAAGAATTGTTTAAAGGCGAACTTATCCAGTTTTTGACCACATCTAATCTAGCATAATTTATAAGAATTAATAGAATTTTGAAGTCACATGCTCATTTGATGGGAAAATTTTATTTAACCACACCTATAACTAATATGGAGGTATTTGTTATCACTTTCATGACATGAGAGAAAAAAACATGCAGATACTTGTTAAATGACAATTTTTTTAAAAAGCGGCATTAGAAAACTTCATTTTTATAGAAAATTTCTCATTTTTGCAAGAGTTTAAAGGAATTCAAGAAAGAAAATCTAAAATAAAGAATTTAAGGAAAACTGCGCTCCTTAAGTTTTTGTCTTATTCTTGTCATTTATTTTTTAAATTTTGTATCTTATTATATTATATCAGATTGTATTGTATCTTATTTAATTTGGGATAGACAAACATATAAATTATACACATATATGTATGGGAGTTTCTGTAAAAATCCAATGTCCTGTAAATACTTGCTTTTACCAATATGATTTTATAAAAGTCTAAAGCAGGTATTAATGTAACTCCATATCACTTTCACTAAGTCTTAGTGGTGAAACCTGGAAGTTACTAACACCTCCCAGTAAAATCAGAAATGATTGATTATTTATGATAGGATTTTCCATATGCAGTGTATCCCAATAATATTAAAACATACTTTAATTTTTTAAAACTAATATAAATTGAAAATGCATTAATTATGCCATGTGAAAAGTTGGACTAACGTATAATTCTCTTAAGAACTACTCAAGAGCTTCAATGTTTAATAAAAAGTTTAGGCAACAAAACAATTAAGTTGATAGCTCAAAAAAAAATAAAAATTTTATAAAAAATAAGATACATTTTTCTTCAATATTACAGTTTTAATATTTCTTAATACCCGTCACAACTTTAATTCAATTGTTATATCATTTTGAATTACAAAGTCGATCAACTGATTTGCATAAACATGTCTTCATAGTGTACATCTTTTAACATATTTCTGTAGTACGCATTGGTTATTGAGTGATATTTTGCATTTTCTGATTCTTTTCCCTCAACTAAACTTTGTTCAGATGAGAGACAAGAAATAAATGCGTTTTATGTGCAAGTAAAGAAATAAGTGTACATGTACACATTTCTTTTATAGAAACTTCTTCAATGTTTAAAAAATTTTCGGGACAAAAATTAAGCAGTTTTCTTGTGTATAACAATTTTAATTTACCATAGCACTATGTATATTTATTTTTAATGTCTGTAACAATGGCTTTTATTGATTTTGGTTATATTTTCACCTGATCAATATTGCGTGTTTTTAACATTGTGCTTGAGAGTAAGTTTTGGAAAGTTTTCAATAGACATCACCTATGTTTGTTTAATTTCTTTTTTAGATGTCTCTTGAAACACTAACGTTTTCCTTTGTTGATAGAGATATATTTAGTAAAGCATATATCTGGTTCTTTTTTTAGTTAAGGAATTTCAATTATTCAAAGAAGTGTACTATGAAGATGTGTTTGTGCAAATCAACTATTCTACTTGTTAATTAAAAACTCTATAACAGTCAATTCTACAGCAACATATGGTAAGAATTAAAGCAGTAGTGTTAAAGAAAAATAATATTCATTTTCTTATTCTTTTTTAAATTTAAATTTTTTATTTTTCTTGAGTTTTAAGTTTAATTTTCTAAACTGCCAATACTAATTTTAAAAAGTATTAATCTCTATAAGTATATATTGAAAGAATAGTGCATTAATACAGCTTTTCATACCAGATCTTTGTAAAATGGTATAAATATTAAATTACATAGTTATTTTTAAGATATTACATAATTGTAAGACACATTAAATGTATGTATAATTGTAAAGCATTGACATAATTTTCAATCACACTTTATAAATTGATTACTTTTACAATTTGTATTTCTAAATAAATAATCTTTTAATCTATTAGAAACACACTATATACAATACATATGCAAATAAAAAATCCTATAAAAAATCACTTGTTCAGGGTTTAACTGGTAGGAATTAGTAATTTCCAGAGGTTTTACCACAATAGCTTATTAACAACCCACTATGGAAACATATTAAAGCATACTCCAGCTTTTACCAAGACATATAATTAGATTGAAAAAAAAAAAAAAAAAATATATATATATATATATATATATATATATATATATACATAGATACAAATGTCTATAGTTTTATTTCTTTGTCCCTCACTGGTCACCTCTGCACATGAAAGCAAATTAGACTGGGATCTATCTACAGTTAAACAGGATTACAAACAACAATCATCTAAGAGAGATGGGATTCGAGCTCACAAACTGTTGAACAGAAGGAAAGAGTGCTAACCATTCCCCCATCAGCAGTGTGTGGGGGAGGGGTTTGTATGTCTGTTTATATATAGTTGCACATACATAAGGCAAGATGCAATCTGAAAAACAATATTAAAAGACCAAGTGTGAAAAATCAAAGACAAGAATAAGTAAAACTTTGGAAAGATAGGAAAAAGGCATAGGGACCAATTATGAATATGGAGATGGTTAGCTCTGCAAACTAAACATTTCATTCTGATATGCGCAAAGGACATGTCTAAAATTCATGATACAATGACACCAAAGAGTGTCTGTAATAAAGGAAAGATGCATAAAAATATCTATATCAAAATATTAAGGTACCAAAGCAATGTACCAAAATCCAAAGTAGAAAAAGGAAACAACAAAACAGTACAGTAAAAAGAATATCAATAAAGGCACAGCAAACCTATCTATTAAATTACAGTAAAAATATGGCTGCAAAAAGTGATCTGAAAAATTATGAATTAAGTTAAAAAAATTTAAATTATTTTAGAAACCATAATGTAAACTAGAAGTTAAAGTATATTTCAAGTAAAAGTTGATGTTTTCAGGATTCTTTCAAGAATTTCAATGCTTAGGTTGTGCTTCTATAGTTGTAAAAACTGCACATTACTTCAATCTGACAAGCAATTATCTGCTTCTTACATAGCTTAAAATAAAGTTGACAGGAATATCATTGTCATTAAAGCAAAGAATTAATCTTTTCATTTAATTTATAGGGAATTTATAATTATTGCAAATACTATTCTAGATGCAATTCAATTCATTTATATGTATATATATGTGTGCATTTATATATATACATACACACACATATATATATATATCAAATTATTATGATACACTTGTTGAATTTTTCACAATTTGGAAGACTAATCTATATTATAAAATTAAAAATTATATTTTTGATAATAATCTAACAGTTCTAGGTAATAAATTTAGCCTGTTAAAACCAGCTATTAAAATTCTTAAAGACAACTTTATAATTATATCTGTTGATAAAGCTTCCAATAACGATGCATTTGTAAAAAATTTTATTTAGATTTTATTGATTAAGCAACTTTAAACTCGAATACCTACAAAATTTTAAATTCTACAGCCGACATCATTAATAAAAAAATCAAGGGTTTTAATAAACTTTTAAATAAAAACAACTATAAATTGCAATTTCTTTAACACAGTTATTCCTAAATTTCATTAATTTTCTTTTAAATTTAGAGTTAAAACTTGTGGCACTAATTCATAAATGAATAAACCTGGTTAAATATCTAAAGCTACTTGGTTAATTCATAATAGACTGGTTCTGGACTTTCCATCAAATAAATTTATTTAAAATATTAATTCTTTTGATTTTTTTTTTTTTTTTTTGGTGCTATTCAGGTTGCCAATAAGGGGTTGGTTGGGTTTTCTGGGGCAAGGTCCAAAAAGGACAAGCGGCAATTTGGGGTGTGATGCTCTACTTTTTCAATTGAACCATAATTTGGTGTGGAGTCCAACTTCTTCATTACACACATGCCTTAGGTACAAGTTTATATAACAGGCAACTATTCATACTTTATTCAAGGAAAGGAGAAAGAGAAAGAAAAAGTACATCCATGCCTAAACCAGCATTTGAACCCAGAACCTCCTTATTCTCAGTCAAGCTTGTTGATGACTAGAAAGGTTGGGCAGCTATTTCTTTGATTTCAAAGATCCTTTTACAAGTATACACATTACCAAACTCAATAACATATAGTATTTTATTTTCAACAATGAACAAAGATTTATTAAATATTAATTTTGATTACTGGAACAACTTTGTATTTATAATAACTATATTTATAAAAACAAAAATAATTTTATTCAAAATTGCGGCATTCCACAAGGTTAAAATTTGTCGACAATACTTGGTAATTTATTTTCACAATATTTTAAAAAAAATATTTTTTTAATATCCTTTTACCTTTAGATATATAGATGATTTTATTATTTTCGATAATTTAAATTTTAGTGATATTTCTAAATCAATTTATCTAAATAAACTTTCTCTAATTAAAACCAACATTTCTAACAATAACAGTTAATTTTGATATTTACTTATAAACATTGAAAATTCAACTACTAACTAATATATGTAAGTAGTTGAATT
>JAPDSC010163534.1:508411-615589 GCA_026290005.1 Latrodectus geometricus
CATAACTTTGCTGAAGACCGAATCTGGGGACCGAGAGAATGAATCGAATCGACAGAATGAAGACCAGGTATGACAGAAGAGCGACAGTACATGAACTTCAGAAAGTAACAAAATTTTATTGTGCAAACCGATTCGACGACTCTTTGCTCTCCTCAAAATAAATAAATATCAAACAAAAGCAAAAAAGAGAGCACAAAATTCAATCTCAAAAACATATACAGTTTTGAAATTGAGGTCAACATTTTATTTTTAAATTATAGATGCTGCCAACATAGAATTTAAGTTTCATAAAATAATGAACAATTTATTTGTTCAATTACGCAAAAGAGTATGAAAAGTAATTATGACATTCAACTTTTTAAAACTTTTCAAGGCAGCTTTTTAGAACCTTCAAGAGTCTAAACACTTTATCATCTTTTTTGCTATGGAGCTTTCTGCATGATCACACAGTATACAATACATTTTTCTTAATGGCTTATGATTTTCTACATGGTAGTTTTCTTCAAGACTCTTACTCTTTGAGAATCCATTCATAGATGCATCATTTCCAAGTAAAAATAAAACATTTTACAACATGCCTGCTAACTTTTAGAAAAGTACTTCAGTATCAAAATTATATATCAATCAGATATATATTTTTTAATTTAATTAAGATAATTATTAATTTTATGTTAATAAAAATAAACTATTAATTAATTAAAATGCATTCTAAGAATTCAATTCAACTAAAGATTTAGTAATTAAAATTCATAGATTCTAGAATGCATCCATAACACACTACCACATTTGTGCTTTCTGAAAATTAAAATAATATTTACAAAGAAATATTTCACATCTCTCAGTGAAACTAATTTATCTGGACAGAATTCTGCTACACACAATCGCTTTTAAATAATTTAAAATTAATAATTAGAAACACATGAACAATTAATAAAATGAAAATTCTAGGTTTAAGATAGAAAAAACGCCATAAAACTTTTTTCTTGATTAAATTCATTTCTTTAATATTTTATAAGCTGGAAGAATTCAATGCCATAATAGTGGCTTCTTTAGCCTTTTCTAACAAACTTTTCATGAACTTCTGCTCATAATAAAATCCATCATTAAAGATTTCACAATAAGCAAATTTTTAAAATTATTATTAGATATTAAGTTTCTAAAATCATTTAGATTCTTTCCCCTAAATTCAAAATTCTTTCACACTTTACATTGCTATAGGGTATCACTAATAAAGATAACACGAATTTAGATCATGTTTGTCACTTTTATCTACAGTCTTAATTTCACCAAATTGAAACCACAGAGAAGCAATCTTTTCATTTTTTAACTTGGATAAGTCTTCAATTTGTAATGAACAAAACTTATTTTCTAGTTCACATCCATCCATATCCTCAGATTCACCATCTTTAACTGGCAGCAAAAATGGAAACATTTGAATAAAGTACCTTACACTTGAAAATTTGACCTCATCCAGTTTATCCACACCTGGCAACTACAAATGATGCAAAAGATCTTATTTCAATGGAAATTTGTTTAAAATATAATCACAATAAGTTGTGAAAAATCAGATCATCAGATAATATTACCACAATATCAGATGTGCTATTTTCGTTGATTAAATAACAAGATTCTTTTTGATTATTAGAAGAATGATAATCCACACTTCAAATAAAGGTAGACTTCAAATCATGGATGGATTAACAAACTTAGTTAATAGTACTTTTATAGCAAGCTATATATAATGTCTTCAAGTTTATGAATTTGTGGATGACTGGACTGTAATAAAACACCCACAAATTCATAAACTTGAAGATATTATATATAACTTTTCAAATATCTTTACAGCGTAAAGCAAAAACAAATTATAAGCTTTATTTATGGAAAATGATAAGAAAAAAAAAGTTTCTTTTCTCTAGATATATTCTAACACTTCAATTTATTATCTTTACGAAAAGGTTTTTTAATATTCTCTGACTCCATTTTACATCTTTTTTGTTTTAAACTTGGTTTGATGTATTGTATATCCACTTCAGAATTTTTTTTGCTCCTATTCTTGGTATGCTGAAAGATGCCAGATTTTCAAAATATGTAAATTTTTATACTTTAACTAAGTCATGAAAATATTTTATAAGAGGGTCCCATTGATCTACGAGTCTTTGAAGACTTTTGTAGTGAAAGCCAATTGATATTGTTGTTTGTTAAGGAAAACAAGAGAAAGCACTCATTAAGTATCACAATAGATCATGTTCTTTACCAACAGCTCCTTAAATTATATCTAAGTAGCAATATCTGCATTAGTTCACACAAAAGAATACTTAAGTTTCACTTTTCTATAAAACTTATTAAGAAAGTATTTTCAGTATGGCGCATATCTAGTATATTAAATCTTATTATTTTGTTTATTTAGATGATAAATATTTGTTTTCAATAATGAGACTTTGAAGTGAATTATATTTTAATTTCCTAGATTTTTTTAAATAGTGACATTTTTTCAGAACTTTTGAAAGAAAGTTTTAAATGCAATCCATTCATTGACATATATATTGGTCTAATTGTAGTTCATTCATTATTCAACAGGTCACTTTTTATACTTAGAACTAGTTTGGGATCTCTAGTCTAAAATATATTCCAATGCACTGCAAACATTCACAAATCAAATCCAGGAACTGTTGAGCTCAAAGAGAGAATGCTAATTATTAAAAGTTTAGGTTTATGGAATGGATTTCAACGTAAATATTTTTAATTTTCACAAATTATTTAGTTTTTATGTTCAATTAAACTGACCAATTCATTTGCATTTATAATTGAATACAGATATGATTACTAATTATTAGCAATATCTAAATGATTTTAATTGCTCATGTAATCAATATTTATATAATTACATTTATATGTAATGAAATTCAGTGTTAAAACCTGAAATCATAAGTAAATAAATAAATAAAATATTTTCAACTACAATAAAATAACACTTTAGATTTTAATTTAAAATTTGGAATCTTCTTGAACTCTTGATTATTTGAGAAGATAAGAGTAGGGTACATACATTTTTAAATAAAAAGGTAAAATATAAAAGCATACATTCATTAAAAACATGAAATACTATTAATTTTAATATTTTATTGAAGATCAATTTTCACTTGATATTATGGTAAATATTATAAATTCAATACCTTAGTCAAATAAGAATTAAGTCAAATTAGATAATTACTTAGATTTAGTCAGATCATAATGAAATTAGATAAATGCTTATTTAGATTAGATAAAGTGAAGATATAAAAGGGATTGTCATACTCAAGACTATTTACAACTTCCAAGGATTTAGCCTGATTAACATTTGTGGGAAACTGACATTGTCTTAACCCTTTAACGCGTGGTGGTCGCGCAATGAAACTACCAATTTTCAAATTTTTTTCTTAATTCCTTTTCACAAATTTTCACTTAAATTTTATAGATTTCTTATCTTTTACTTTCAAATAACACTAGCAGATGGCAGCACCAAACAATTTCATTTCAGAATCCTTCGATTATGGAGTTATTTAATGTTCATTTTTAACAACACAAATTAACCTACTATTTTAATATAAAAAATGATAAATATCAATAATTTTTTCTTCCTATATCGTCATGTCTGTCATAAACAATATAAATGCAGCAGTAATTTGAACTAGATACGAAAAAAACTTTCCTTTTTTGAGAGATATTCCTGGGGGTTGCACCGTGCAGCTAGAACACATGACTTACGTGAAGAGCAGACTATGTAAACTGGTGCTCACTGGCTGTCAAAGGACTAAGTATTTATTATGAGTGGGAAATAGAGTGTTTAGGAGTGTGGGAGAGGGTACTCCCAAGATTGAAGTCTCAAGCAATTGTAGGCTTCATTACTGGGCACTATCATTTCAGGAAACACCTTCATACAATGGGACTTTTTAAACAGGAACCAATTTGTAGGAAATGCCACGCAGGGGTAGAATCAGCTCATCATATCCTATATGAGTGTGATGCTCTTGCCCTTACAAGATTCCTACTCTAGGTAATCCATATCCTAAAGAGTTACACCTAAACTCCATTGAGGGCCTATCAGACTTTATAAACAAAGTAGGTGGCCAAAGACAATGGAACTAGGAAAAAATTGGGCTTGGAGCATGGTACAAAATGCAACAATGCAGAGGTGCCACATATCTGACAAGCTCAAGAAGAAGAAGAAGAAGTGGGAGAGGGTGATTTGAAACATGGGGTCATTTTACTTGTAAACAACATGTGCACTTTATATCCCCAGTGAACACGTGCTTTCGCTATTTCTGTTTCAGAAAGACTTTTCAGTTTCAGATTTTTCTTTGCCTTGAATGTTGCATTTGCTCCCAGTCTAGAAATTTTTATTTAGTAATATTTCGTGTGTTTTAAATTTAATATATATATATATATATATATATATATATATATATATATATATATATATATATGTAAATAGTATGTACGTAAAAGTTTTATTTAAATTTAAAATAATTAATAGAAATATATTTTAACTGTGTATAAATATTTTTTTCTACTGCTCAAATTGAAAATGCCTCGCAAAGGGCAAGGAGTAGTTGAAACATTGGCTATATTTGAAGAACTTCCCTCAGATACAGAATCAGAAATCTTGGGTGATGATAGTGACAAAGAAGAAAATGTGCCATTCACTGCTAATGATTATCTTCAGGTGGAAAGTGATGAAGGATCGGAAGATGAAGACAATATAGATGTAAATTTACATGGTCCTTCTGAAGTAACCCAAATAAATTGGAATAGGAGACAGAAAGTGAAAAAATCAATTCCTAAATTTTCTGAGGATAGGTCCCAACAGAAGATATTACACTAATGGATTACATAAATCCTATCAATATATTTATGTCTTTTTTTAAGCTAGCATTTATGGAGAAGTTAGTTTTTGAAACTAACTTATATGCGACACAAAAAGAAAACCATTTTCAGCTATAACTTTTCAGGATATGATGATTTTCATTGGCATAAACATGCTCATGGGAATAAAAAAGCTCCCGAGCTACCGTGACTTTTAGTCTACCAACAAAATGCTACACGATTCATATGTGTCAAAGCAAATGGCAGTAAAGAAATTTACGTGGATGCTAGGAAATTTGCATCTGAGTGATAATAACTTGATGCCAAAAAGGGAGGACAAAAATTTTGATAAACTTTATAAACTTCGGCCTCTTCTGACACATTTGTCTGATAAATTTAAAAGTCTATTTAGACCAGGAAAAAACCAGTCTATTAATGAGTCAATGATTCGTTTCAAAGGCACTAAAACAATGTATGCCCAAAAAACCCATCAAACACGGGTATAAAGTGTGGATGCGTTGCAATGAGAGCGGCTATGCTTCTCAATTTGACATTTATACAGGTAAAACCCAGGAAGCCGAAAAAAATCTAGGGGAAAGAGTAGTGAAAATATTATGTGAGCCCTTGTACGGTAAGAATCATAGGGTGTACATGGAATATTTTTTCACATCATATGAACTGTTCCAATACTTAGAAACAAAAAATGTATATTGTTGTGGAACAGTAAATATGAAGAGGAAAAATCTTCACAAAGCATTGATGGAAGATAAAAAATTAAAAGGGGGTGATTTTGACTGGGCAGTTAGTGAGCACAAAATAACTTGCCTAAAGTGGAAGGATATAAGATGCGTGGCAGTATTATCTAGCCTAGAAGATCCCGTCATTCCATCTACTGTTGAAAGAAAAGAAAAAGATGGACAAAAGTTCAGGTACAGTGTCCACAAGCCATAAAGTATTACAATCAAAATATGGGGTATGTAGACTATTTTGATCAATTGAAAAGCTTATATGAAATTGATCGGAAAAGTAAAAAAATGGTGGCATCGAATTTTCTTCCATTTTACTGATGTCACTATTGTAAGTTCCTTTAATATATCGAATGCTTCCAGAAAGTGATCCAAACTTAAAAGTACTTAAGTTATTCAGAATGGACATCATCAGTAGTTTCATTACAATGGGAAATAAAGGATCTGTTCCCTAAAGAAAAATATTAAGCCCCGTATGTATAAAAAGCCACAAACCTCATGTTCCAGACCAAAAAAGATTAAAGAATGTTGAACACATGCCAATAAAATGCAAACCACGGTGGTGCGCATTTTGTAGCACAAAGGAGAAACCTCATAGAACAAGATATATGTGTGAAACTTGCAATGTTGGTTTATGCATGTATAAAAAAGATAAAATATGCTTTGAACATTTTCACAAGAAATAACTTTTTTCTAATTAACATTTTAAAAAAACTGTACCTGCTAAATGAGGATTCTAAATTCAGTATCGACGTGTTTTTATAGCAACAAAATTATATAAATGTTTAATTTTTCATTTTTCCTACTCTTTACTTTGTAAAATATTGTAAAAAGAAATGATATACTGCATTTTAAATACAAATAATCTAAGAAGTTTGCAATAATCGTCATTAATTGAAAGCGCACACGAAACAAGGTAAGTTTTCTTCTCCTACTAGCTCAGTAAGTTTCAAGGTCCTAGACGCGTGCTGGTTGTGCCTTGCGACAGCCACCCACAGATAAATGAGGGATGTAGATTTTTTTTAATTCATATATTATTTGTCTGTGGGATTAAGTCATTTAATTTTTAGAGTTCTTTAGTTTAAAATTTAAAAAAAATTATATTGCGCGCGTCAAAGGGTTAACAAACTTAATCAAAATGTATAAAATAGATTTAAATTAATGGAAGGGGACAATAAATTGGAGAAAGTTTCCAAGTTGATTTTAGATATACAAAAAAGTGTTATTTTAAGCAAAAGAACAATAGATTTGAAACATATAATTATGAGTAAAAAAGTATTTTAAAATGTACTTTAACATTATTTAAAATAAAGACCTCATCATGATCTTGACCTTTTCTTCATAAAAATAGAAAAATTAAAAAGTGATGAAAAACAAACAAGAGAAGGAAAGGAAAAAAAAAAAAAAAAAAAAAAAGGAAGCACATACAATAACTTACATGTTAGTTAAACAAAACATGTTAGTTTGTTCTTTAATAAAGTAAATTGGTCCAGAAGTTAAAACAGCATAAAACATAACAAAAAGTATTCATTTTTTGTCTTTAAAAATTTTGAAAGCACAAAGCTTATACAGATGTTCAAGCATGGCTGTTCTTCTACATTGAATGAGCACATTCTGAATCATATCTTTATAAAGTTTGTCTGGAGGCTTTTCTTCATACTGAAGAATATCTTTCTGATAAAATAAAAGATACCTGCAACATCCAAACATAATTCATATTATGATTATAAGTGTTATATACAGAATAGTATGCCAAATATTATATATTGTAATGAATTACATTTACTTAAAGTTATCTTAATATTTTTCATTTTTCTTTGTAGGTAAGGAAAATCATTGAGTACAGAAAAAGGTAATAGGCATACATAAGTAAACAAACATGCATACAAAAATTGTAAAATATAGAATAAATAAATAAAAAACCTTTAATTAAAAAATTGAGTCATTTTGAAAGATTTCATATTTAATACAATATTAAAATATCATAATAAATATGGCTAAGGGATAGAGCAATTATCTTTAGTAATTGCTAACTGTACAATAATCATTTCAAATTAAAAATGGTGAGGGTTACAAGGTAAAAGTAATAAATATTCAAGAAAGATGGTATTTCAATACAGATAGTTATTAGTTCACTAAAAAATTCCTATGAAACAAAAAGCTTGCAATAAAAAGTTCCTTTTGAAAATTCTATGCTGTGACAGTTTATCCATGAAAAAAAATTCCTTATCAAATTCATTAGATGATATCAACAAAGGGATTGGCTACTGCATCATAGAAACATTCAAGCGCAGTAATTTTAAAATTTTGAACTAATTAGAATAAATTTTGTATTTAAAGCAAATAATTATCAAAATTTCACTGTTAAATTTAAACAGAACTTTATGCACTTTATAAATTTATTGAAATAAAATTTTAAATTTTTTTTTTAAATTTTAAAAATTTATGCCCTTATTTACAAGTTAAAAATAAATATATAAAATCGTAATCAGCTCAATATATTTACAATACAAAAACTTTTCTTAATATATTGGAAGCTATTAAGATAGAAAAGAAAAAAATTTGGTAAAATTAGAAGAACAAACAACTGAGAAAGACACTTTAGAACAAATTACATCATAAGAAACTATATAAAAAATGAATCTTTTAAAATTATTGAAATGCTAGAATATTTTCAGCAGAAATGCTATGAACAAAAATAACGAAAAATTACTACATATTACACTTAAAATTTTCAATTAAAATTTAATTAAAATAAAATTTACATAATGAAATTATACATTGAATTTTTAGCGCATTTATTAATTCAATAGCTTTAATTCACAACAGCTTAAATTAGAAAATGTTTTTATTTCATTATTAATTTTAATCATTATTAATTTATTACAAACAAATAAAATATTTAGTAGATTAAAACATTCAACATATGAGGACAACTAATGTTATATAAGTTTAATATTAACGAAATTTCTTAAACTGGATAAAATTAATTTATAACAAAAATTAGCAGCAAAGAACTTATAAAAAACGGTTACTTAAACTTATAAAAAATATGTAATTTTTTTTCATAAATTATTGTACTGTACTTTCTTGCATATTAGTAGAGGTCAGTAAAATAAAAAGTTTAATACTTACAACATCTATTTGATCACACTTGTTAAATTATTTAGAAAAGTAATGGACAGTACAAGAAATGCTGAATAAGTAATAGATATTTACATACTTGTTAGGGTATTTCTTTAATAATTTAATCAAATTTTTATTAAAATGTTCAAATCTGTTATACTTTTTAATTATTCAATGTCTAAATATACCACTGGTGTAGGAAATATCTATATTTTCCCAACCAATGAGAATAACCATTAGTGTTATATTCCGCACATTAAAATCTACTAAATATTTAATAACTTTTTATGTTGATAATGAAACCATAATTTTTGTTTTATTGTTCAATGTATTAATACATCAAGGTTATAACTTAGTTATAAATTTATTTAGTTTTTTTTTTTATATGAATACACCTTTTTTCAAACATTAAATTACTAGTGAATTTATTGAAATTGCAGAAAAATAATTAGAAATTGTGTTAATATTATTAATGAATTATTAAATTAACATTAAATATAAAATTTTAATTGAATTTAACTTTGTAAAATTAAAAAAATTAGATGAGAAAGTATTTCACAGTAATATTGATTTTTATAATAATAATTAAAATGACTTTGATTGCAAAAAAATTGTTAAGACATGTTAAGCTGAAGCTAAAATTTAGAATCTTGTTTAATCTTAGAATTTAAATTTGAATAAAAATGGCACTTTAAGTCAAAACTCTCTGTAAGCATATAAATGTCATGCATGGTTTTAAGAACATACATTTATAAAATGAAAATTTAAGAACCTTATATTTTATAACAAAATATTTGAAAGCATGGTTTTCACAAAAATATGAAATATTTTTCTTAATTATAATATCAAAATGAAAAGAAAATCAATGTTTTCCTAAATGAGGAGTCATTGTGAAAAGATCAACAAATAAGATTCAATATGCAAGGAACATGAACATATCAATATTTTTATGGAGAGATAATTATTATTTGACATCAGGTGCAACTCTTATTCTTCACCCAATAAATGCTCAGATATTGAAGTAGGTTACTTTTAATAAATTAATAAAAGTTTTATTAAACTTGAAAAAAATAGCTTTATTACTTATGAGTTGAATTGTTTTAATTGTTAGAGTTTTAGATTTCATAAAAAACTATTTCTTGAATATTTTATGTGAGACACAATTTTATTTTTAATATTATGAAAACTTCCCAAAATTAATGATTGTTTCTTTGCTTCATGAGATTAAATACTTAAAAACTTTAATAAGTAATTTTATACTTAAGAAATTTTTTAAAGTATACTTAATGCCTGGAATACATTTATTTATGAAGAGATACAAAGTAAGTTTTGAACAGCACCGGATTTAAATCAAATAGTAAAAATTCCATGACTTATCATGAAAAAGGAAGAATTAATTCAGTATTGTAATAAAATTACACAAAGTATATATATATTTAAAATAATAAAATATGTTAAAATATTTCAATAATGCAAGTTATTAATTATAATGACATTAATATCTGTTTTGAAAGTTATTTTAAATCAGGTTTTTAAAATGTAATTATAATAACTTTAATAATTTTGTAGCACTTACTTAATTTTTTTCCAATCATAAATGCTTAAATTTTTAATGCAGCTATTTCTATCACTATATCTTATTAAAGTTAATATTTACATGGACAAAATTTTGAAACTTTACTAAATTATTAATAAAATATTGCAGAATATAAAAGAATTCCTCATTAAAAGATGAATAATTTAAAACATTTTTACTGACGTATACAAAAATATCATAAGATGATGTATACAAAAATCATTTTTCACATGTAAATCAACAGATTTTATTTCTAAACATATCAGTAATCTATAAAGGAAAGGATATTTTAAATCAAATTATGCTTAATATATATTTTTCATCTGATAATTTCAGCTAACGGTACATCTTTTTATTTAATTATATCCTTAACTTTTTGAGAAATTCATTAAAGAATAAATAAATTCGAAAAAATTTAACATTATACAAGACTCAATTATTTTTATTATTCTAACCCAGAATTCGCCATTTTAAAATGAAAGTCACCATAAGCAATATATTTGCCCATCAAAAACATTTGACAACAATCCAAAGAATATAAGAAAGGAACATTTTTATGGAATCTTTATAACGCTAGATCATGTAAATATATCTAATTCTGTTATTCTAATTCATTACTGTTTAAAAAATTTCTAAGAACGAAATTTTTAATAAGAAGCAACTTATTTCAATATACAGTCATATGTTGAATCTTTTTGGGAATTTAATATGATAAAAAGGTTGTTTTGGTATAACTAACTTTGAAAACGACAAAAAAAAAAGTAAATTTCAATTATGCACACTACAAAGATTAAAAAATGCTATTATATGGTGAATAAGAGTTGTCTTTCACATAATATTATGTTAACTCTATGAAAGTTGTCTATATTGGTTTTTAATGTAATAGAGATTTTACAAACATTTCTTGCTTTAGTCTTTACAAGAATGTTATTGAAGTTATACAAAATATACCAAATCATTTTGTTCTTTTATATTACTTGGTAATGGAAGGGATTAAAAGATATTATTTCTTAATCTTTCAAGGCAAAATATGTTTATAACTCATTATATAGTAAGAGAAGAAAATTAACTAATTATCTTTGGAAATTTTGCATTTACAGTTTAAATACTTATAATTAAAAATAAATAATAGATTTGTAACTAATCGTTTTTTAAATTTATAATTACTGATTTTGAATTATTATATTAAATAAAATTCTCATATATTTACTTTCAATAATATCAAGGAAACAATATCAGTTATTCTTGTCAATGATTAGGGAGTCTCCCTGACTAACTCCAAAATGGAAGTAATAGATGGAAATATAAATAACTTATATTACTGATAGAAAAATAATTGAAGACTACATATAATTTCTATGAATGACAGGAAAGATAAAAAAAAAAATAGTAAGCACACAAAGATAATTTTTTGTATTTTTATCGCATTATTGAAGGGTTAGATTTAATGGAAGGAGCCATAAGATTAATGGAATAAAGATAAACGCATTTTAGAGAAAAGAAGATGAGGATTAGCAATTATTTAACATATATGGAAAGTATATTATGACAGCAAATATTTTTTTAATATTATTTAAATTAAACCTAATATTTAATTTCAGATTTTTTGAACAAGCAATATGGTTTTGTTCTGAACATATTTCAAATGATCCACATGTATTTTATTTCTAAATTAAACTTTTTTTTAAATAAATATTACAAAACAAAATTTAGAAAAATTGCAAAATTATTTGCACATTTTTGAGAAATGAATAACATTTTAACATTTTATTTAAAATTTGTATTTTGAAACTCAGCACTATCTTTATATGTATGTGAATTTAAAATTAATGCACTTTCAAATAAATATGCAATTTTATTTTTTTATTATTTTATCAATTATCAGATTATCTTCCTTTTCAAAACTTATGAATATGAAATTTTATTCCCTTTTTTACAAAGACTGACCATAATAATTAATAATTTTATACTATAAAAAAGACAAACATCATTTATTTTTTGAATGAAATTTATCATATATTAACAGTATTAGTTTATTTATGTTATCAGAGTGAGAAGTAAAGACTAGGTTCTTGCAGTTGCATCAGCATGCTTCCCTGTACCTAGTCAAGTTGCGCTCTACCAGTTAGATGGAAGTAGCTGAGAGGGAGTCTTTGTAAATTTAAAGCAAAGGCTAAGAAAAAGACCTCTGAATACCTGACCTGCCACCTCCAGAGATATCATTTCAATTAGAGGATACTGCGACCATGACATATTATATTTGTTTCATACACCTTTAATGAACACAACAGATCTTTGGTTTCTTATTTATTTGCATAGAATAATTCAAAACTATTATCAAGTTTTCTCTAAATTTGTACTTTGAGACAAAGTGTCCCTCTACTGAACAGACTGTATATATTTATACTTATGAGAGAAGTATTTTGCAGAATTACTATTAAAAAGAGCTTTTATATTTGAGGGAAGGAAGAAATACATTATCCTATCGCAAACAGTTTTCATAACTTTTGCACACCGCATCACATGCATTCACACAGTATATATAATGGACATTTGTATTTATGAACATTTACCTTTTTATGATCTAGAGGCTAATAACTACACTGACATAATTGAAGCAATGATAATCTTACTTCCAATTTACAAGTCTAAAATTTTGAAAATTTTTATTTTTTGCAAACTTTTGTTTCTGATAAATATTTTCTTTTCCGTTTTTTATTTTTATTTTTGTGGTCTGATATTCTCTCAATTTTTTTATTTGATTCCATTTTATATAATGCTTGCGAGCTTGATTCATTCTAGAACAACAAAGTGACATGTGCAAGCATTACAGACATTGGGGGTACAATAGTCGAAGACACATGGATATCAGGCATTTGATGGGAAAGAAGTGTGGACTTGAATTCCATTTTTGTGTTTTCTGTACATATGGATACAGAAAGAGAAAAAAATTCTCTCTTCAACATATGTCAGCAGATAGAAAGGAGAAAAATTAAAAGCTTATACTCTCTTGTCCTGTAATTGGTTTAGTTTTATATGGTTTTATTTTATAAAGTTTCGCTTGTATCAGTTGAAGTAAAAACTAAAATTCTGAAAGTTTATAAAAAAATATTAAATAAGACAAAATTTGCCCAAAAATATGGAATTCCAAAGAACAGCCTTTTGACAATTTTAAAAACTTGAAAAAATCTGAAAAAGAAAATAGCATCACTGAAAAGTGTTTCCTGTTGAAAATATTGAATAGAAGCAAAACATCCTTAATTGGAAAAATATTTGTTTGTGTTTCTGAGAAAAATGAACATTTCTGTTGATGATAATGTTATTAAAGAGATATCTAACTGCTTAGCTATAAAGCTGAACATAAAAGATTTCAAAACATCAGACAATTGATTCCTAAAATTTAAATCCAAACCACGGTTTTAGCATTAGAAAATTATGTAACGAAGACAATCAATAAAATGAATCTAAGTGTTGTTTTTAAGTATGAATCTTATTTTGTATGTGTTTTCTATAGTGCATTGTAATTAATTTTTTTCTAATAGTAAATTATTTATAAAGTAGTTTGATAAAAACAAATCAGATCTTAATATAATATATTGTTTTTCTATTTTACAAACTCTTTTACTGATTCCTACAAGTTTGTTAAAACAAACATCTACTTATTTGTAAAAATATTATTGACTTTTTTCTACCACCAGATGTCACATAATTCACAAATATTTTAAAGATTTTTACCAATTAAATTCAGCTTGGAATAACATCTTCATGGTGAATCTTGTTACTTTTGATATTAAAATTACTTCATGGCAATATGCTATACATAATTAGTAAACACAGATAGTTTGTGTATATTTCAAGAGAACAATTTTAGAAGTATTTTAAATTTAGTTTTAGAAGTATCTTCATTAAATTAACTTCGAACACAAAATATGTTAAGACATACTTAAAATTGAAAATATTCAATTCATTAGTTTATTTAAAAAAAACTTGTATGATAACATAAATCAAAAACAATTAAAATGCTCAAATTACTAAATTATCTTTTAAAATATAAAACAAATGAAACACTAAATATTTATCGCTAAATTTAGACTTATATTCTTTTAAATAATTTCATTATTTTTCAAGTATAGTAATGTTTTAAATTATACTCACGCATTACTATTTAGGACAACATCCGTAGTAACTTCTGAAACTCTTTCATCATTACATAGAAACCACTTCCCATGTGCTTTGATGTAGGCTACGTAATGACCACTTATTTCAGTTCCAGTGTGGACAATAACACTTAATAAGCTATAACTAAAAATGTGTCTACACTTAATTAATGAACTTTAATTTATGAAGCAAAAAATGTCATGAACATATATGATTTATATCATACGTATATAGATTAAAATTTTAACAAGAGCTAATAGAGGAAAGAACAAATAAGGACATTAGGGTTGTGTTGGAGGGAATGTTATAAATCAATAACAAAAATTCTATTCATATTTAATAATTATGCGTTTTACTTAGTTCCCATTAAATCGAAAAGGAAACTAGAAAAATCTAAATACATGTAAGTTAAAGGACAATTATCATTAGAGCAACTACATAGTCACAACATATTTCCATTGAGATTCAATATTTTTCAGAGTAATATATGTCAAAGCACAAGGACTAAGAAAAAATAATTGAAAAATTTTACATTAGATAATAAACTCCCCCAATAACCATCATAAATTAAATTTTAATTAGAAGAAATTTTAATAATTTTTATTCATTTTTCTATAAACCAGCACATACATTCTCATCTTTATAAAGAAATTCATTTTAGAAGATGTATGTGTTTCTGTAAATTTAATCACCTTTAGGTAAAAATAGTTACAACCATTGTCTGGTAACCAGTCAATAGTAAAAAACTTAAAACATCATAAAATTTTAAGTTCATTAAAAGAAAAAGGCAAGTTAGGGAATTTAATTTTTAACTGAAAAGATATTGAAATTTAGTTTAATAAAATAAGAACATTAAATAATCAACCATTTTTGATTATTCAATAATATTCCAAAGTTTCTAGAATTCAAACATTTTTAGGATGCTATAGATGAATTAGTTTTCCTTAAGTAATGTTCTAGATGAAATGAAATTGCCTCAATTCGAATTAAAAAAAATTCTGTAATATTTTTCAAAATATTTATATACTTCAGCATAAATACAAGTAATTTTAAATCTTAAAAGTATTCAAATGAAATAAAATAGCATAAAGATATACCTACTTCAGATGCTTTTACATAAAATAATAATTTTTAAATGGTTGCACTGATATTTTACCCATGAAAAAGTTAAGTATAATGGGAATAAAAAAATGGGAACTTTTACATTTTTTTAATAAGAATTGTAATATATAACAAACCGATGAAAAAATAAAATGAATTAAGTGTCTTTGATAAATTCTTGCCCAGAATTATTAAATTTATAAAACAAAACTTATGTCCATATAGACTTTCAGTAGTTCCTTAAATGAAACTTAGCCTTTAATTTTGTTTTGTTTCAAGAGGACAGAAAAAGGATAAATTGAACCTTGATAAAAGAATAAAAAACAAAAATTGGAATAATTCCAGACATAGAAAATAAAATATATACAAAAAGAAAGTACATAAATTTTTTTAGATAGTCTGATAAATAACAGCGTTAAGTACAAATTTATTGAGCATTTTTTTAAACATCAGATGTTGCAAGAGAATTTCATGTAAAAATAATTTATAGCATAAAGATAAATCAGACTTATCTGCAATGTGAAGTAATCTTTCAATCTAGAAGATAAGAATTTTAAAAAGTGGATTAAAACTATTAGGATTAAAAAAATCTGCCAAGTGAGGAAAAAAGAAAGTACAGCTGTTATAATTAAAGTTTTCTTGCTTTCACTTTTTGCGAATTCAAAAATAGATTTTTTACAATATACAAGATATGTGAAACATATTATTTATTTTCGCTGAAGAGCAAAATTATGTTTGCTCAGAATGTTAAGAGATGATTGAAAGCCTTCTACAACCTGTTATTAATTTTATCTCAAAATGGCACAATAATTATATTGCATTGAAAATAAAATTGATATTTCCATGCAAATAAAATTGAAATTTTTTAAAATTATGTTTGTTTTAGGCAACAAGCCCCTCTGCAGGCAGCACCCTGGGCTTGATAGAACTCCTTGCTCTCCCCCCCCCCTCACTTGAACATCGAAAAACAGACTGTTGAAAATAATGAAACAAAAGGAATCTGCTTTGTGTACATGATACTGCATTTTTAATATGCTTATTTGAAATTAAAGAACAGATTATTCAAATTATCATTGTGTGTATTCCTACAATTGGTTATTTTATCTGAGTATTAAAACTTGTGAATTTTTTGTATAACAAAGAATTTAATAAAAAAATCAGTGCACTTTCGAATAGAAAAAAATGTTGGAATAACATTATTCACATTGTGCAGGGGGAAATAAATTCTTTTTCCGTTGAGAAATAATATAATATTCTCTTAATATTTTTCATTTCACTTTATAACTGTATATTTAAATTATATTTTAATGTATATTAAAATTAGTAGTTACTTTTCACCGTAACCACATTTTAACTTTATTTATTTAATATTTGCCTGAGTAAATCATCCAAGTTATAGCGAATAGTGTTTATCTCAAACATAAAATCAAGAATAGATTTTATTCGAGCATTAAAAAATCACTTGGTCGTTTGTATAATAAAGAATTAATGTAATAAAATTCTGATACATTTTTTAATCGAATGTAATGTTAGAACAACATTATTTACAACAGGATTGTAAAATAAAGACCTTTTTTGAGAATAAATAAAATAAAATACAAAAGTCTTGACTTGTACAAAGTTTAATGCTTGACTTTTATAAAGAAGATTAAAATCACACAGACTAGAGTTAATGATTTAAAAATTGACTTATAAGATTTTGTTGGCAGAGAAATTAAGTTAAGCGAGAAATTAATTTGAAAAAAGTGGAAACAATTAGATAAAAAATACATAATACAAACATTTTCAAGACATGAAGATAGTGAACATCTGTTTCATTTAAATATTCTAATTTGGTTATGTAACTTAATTTTCCCAATTAAAGATCTGGTTAGTTCATTGCTTAAAGAGATGTTTTGAGCACGACAGCTAATTACAACAGAACCTACATTTTAAAGTGGAATCAAACGACTAAATATCCAATACCAAAATCTTCCTTACCTTTTAAATTTTAAACATACAGATTTTTAATATTTTTGTTTGTCATTCTATTGTTATCCTAGCAATATTCAAAGTATATATTATAATTTTAATGTTTATCTATCTGAAACATATGAATAATAGTGGATTTCGAATCACAACAGACATCTAACTCATTTGCAAGAAATGAGCCCTGAACTCATCTAAAGAGATTTGCTTATTAATTTATAGCTAAAAAACAGATCCCTCATATCAACTGATCACAGATATTTATACATATTTATGATTTCTTTTTTGACAAAAATAGTTTTATCTAAAATTTTATTTAACTTCATTGGTTAAAAAAAATTTCTAAAAGGTAATTTAAATTAGAGTGTAATATAATTTAAAAAAAATATTTGTAGAACCTACAGAAATGGAGTTCATGATGATAATGGTCATCAGATATAAGAAAAATGTAAGGATTACTATACACATGAAAATTCTATCATTACTTTTAAAGTATTGGATGTGAACTAGACATATGAGCCTCTTTAGCTTAACATACACTGATTTGTCACAATTAAAACACATTTTATTTTATGATAACATAAATGCAAAGTCCCAATCATTAAGATGCTGTGAAATTTTTTATAAGATTTAATAAAAGTATAGGAATTTATTTCAAAGGAAATAATTACAAACATTGGCCCCAGAGAGAAATTTACTTTGAAAATCTGTGTTTCTCAATATCATGTCACAGTAATCATAAAGCTGAAGTCGTTTTCCTGTACAAGTATTTATCCTGTAATTAATATGCATGAAAAACCAATGTGATAAGTTACCAAATTATAATTTAAAAAAAAACTGTTAATGTTAAAGCAATTTTGCTATAACTGCCACACACGCACACAAATCTAATTAATATAAAGAAATCTAATTTATGTTAAAATTTAGTAGAGCATTCAACATTTTGTTGGCTGGTTCTGTAACAAAAGAAAAATTTTAAAAACAACATTTAGTAGAGGCATTGACCCAAATGCACCAGCCATGTTCAATTGATCATAAGCTCTTAACGAACGTTTTTTTACATACACTCAGGGGCATTGAGAATAGAGAACCAAGAAGGAAGAAAGGTACAAGCACGAAAATTTGCATATGAGTACATTAAGATTTGATATGCAAATAAGACAAGTTTGGGTCCAAAGTGCATAACCACACACTTAGCAGCGGCGCTGCAATCAGGAAATGGGTCCTCAATGCAAAATGGATTATTCAGAAACATGACAAACACACGTCAATGCTAGGAGGACTTTAGTAACCGAAGAATTCCAAGGAGACATGTGAGAAGACATTTTGCACAGTTAAGCCAGTTTGAGAGAGACCTCATTATCGGCTTTAAAACCACAAGCTGGACGACAAACCATGTAGTTCGCCATGTCGATAGTTAGGAGTGTGCCATCAAAACATGTTGGGAGCAGTGGACACAAGATGGTACCCAGGTGCATGTCTGGGGCAACTAGGAAGATGCTGAGGGAAGAGGAGTGAAAGATCATGTAGCCCGAACTCGTGGATCCTGTTGACGCATTCCACAATACACACAGATGTAGAGGTGCCAGTTGTTCCACAAACCATTTCCAGACGTTGTACAGAAGCAAATCTGTGATCTAGTTGCTTGCTTTGTGTATTGTCTTTAACATCGCAACATCGGCGACCTCATCTACAGTGTCAGTCAAGATCAAAGGATGTAGAATGATAAAGATTCGCCAAATGTGGTGTTTAGTGATTTATTTTAATTTGCTTTGGGGGTAGATGATAACTGCCTATGAGTGTGGGGGTGCCCACTTTCAACCACACTGTTACAGGACACATTGCCCAAACAACAGGTATTATTGTCTGGGGGCATAGCCTATCATAGTCAGTCCACTCTAGCTGTAGTATGTGGAGCTTTAATGGACCAGCATGATGTTGAAGCCATTCTTTGATCTCCTGTGAGAGCTATCCTAAATTATCTTCTAGGTGCAATAATGTCTGTCTGCATACAGTGCGAGTTGCATAAGACTTCCAAATTGTGTTCAGACTCTTCCATGGCCGGCCTCCTTTCTGAATTTGTCCCTGATAGAGCACATTTGGAAACAGCTGAAACAACAGATGAAGCAGTTTCACTCAATGCATTATTTAGAGATGGCTGTTCAAGATTTCTGGGCACATCTGTCTCAGGACAACATCAGATGTCTAATCAAGTCAATGCAGAACTGTGATATTTCACTAAAAATGTTTCATTAAATGTTAAATAATAATTATAATTCAATTATTATTTAAAAAATAATTGGGCCTAAAAAAACTTAATTACAATTACTAAGACACTACTTAAGGCAATTATACAAAGGTAATATTGAAAACTTTCCTTGTTCTTTTCAAAAATGGAAATGTAATGTAAGTAAATATTTAACTTCAGAATAAGGAATTCATATGTTATAAAAAGATTTCTTTTTAAATGGCAGAAAATTTAATCTAATATTTAAAATCATATTAAAATGTAAGTAATTTTAACTACATAATATTGTATTCTGTATCAGTTTACAATTAAACATTCTTTAAAATTTTAGTGTTCTGAAAGTGGCAATTTGATTTTCCAAAATCAAATTCATGCCCAAATTCTAAAAGAAATAAGAGGCAGTTAAGCAATAAAAATATTACAGTATGGCAATTTTTAAAGCTGAAAAAGCATGCTCTGCAGAAAAAAATTTAAAGATATTTCAAATAATGACTTTTGTTAATAAAATATAACTAGTTTATATATAAACTAAATAAATAAGTAAAAAGTAATACTAACGTGCTTTCACTTATCCCCATTGGTGAGAGATTATCATCAAAAATAGGAATAAATTCCCGCCTCCCAGAAATTTTTTCCATAATTCTCTTACACTCAGTACAATTCTCAGAAATTCCTTTTTCCAAATCAATAATTACATCAGTAGAAGTTTCCTCTTCTAAGCAAATATTCTCACTGATAGAAGTTCTTTTTGTACTACTAATATTATTCCCAGAAGAAATTCGTTCTTCCAAAGAAACATTTTGAATAGTAGAAGTTACTTCTTCTAAAGAAATATTTTCACTAATGGACAATTCTTTTCCAAGACAAATCGTCTCATCAGGAGAAGTTCCTTCTCCCAAAGAAACATTTTCAGCAGTAGAAGTTTCTTCCAAGTAAACATTCTCAGCAGTAGAAGTTCCTTCTGAATATTTCATTAGATCCATATCCTCACAAGATGTGCCCTCTTTTCCCTCATTGGGAGAGATGTCCTCCCCTTCCTCATTGGTTGAGATGCCCTCTCCATCCTCATTAGTAGAGATCTCCATTTCTTCCTCACTAATAGGAATTTCAATTTCACATATGTATGGAAGAAGATTAAGACGTTCTGGAAATGAAACATAGGTTTCATTTTTCTTACCCCTTATTGATCCTAAACGCTTGAATTAAAGAAATGCTTTTATTAATATATTTAATGTAAATTAATACAATTAAAACTAAAAATATATTAAAATACAAAAAATAGTTAATAAAATGTTACTTATACACTACCATGCAAAATTAAGTTCGGGAAAATTAACTATTGTAAATATTACATGCAAACATACATACATAAAATTATTACAATACTTTTACAATCTTTGACATGTAAATGCTACTAATTGATATTTCAATAAAAGAACAAATGAAAAGTCATGAAATATATCAAGCAAATAGCATTTAAGAACATAGTTTCAAAAGAGATATTTATTTTGAATATTTTATGCTAAAAATAATACAAAAGTTTATTTTCAAAAATATATTTTTAAAGATTAACAAAATAAGTAAATAATGTTGCTTTTTTATTCTCTAATCAATATTTTATCCATATTTATGATTCCCTTGACAAATATTAACTGAATGACAAATATTTACTGAAGAACAAATATTTACTGAACAACATAGCATTTGCTAAGCGATTCAATTACAATAAAATATCAATATAAAAGATTACATTCAAATGACATTTTCATTTCCGATAGCTAAAGCAACTGATAGCGGAAGTTACATAGCTATCAATATAAATAATAGAGCAACTGTCAGATTGAATTAATTTATCTTATTTATCATATGTAGCTAATAAAAATGAAAGCATAACATTTCATCATTTTTTTATAAAATGCAAAAAAATATTTAAAATATAATATTTCTCTAAAATTATGGAAAAATGATGGAAGAGCTTGTAGGTATACATATATATTTGATTTATTATATACACATAAAATTACATTTAAAACATTTCATTTATCATACACGTAATTAATGAAAGTAATTATTTCAAAGAATAATTGACATATAGAAAGTTAATCTGCCAAGAGAAAATATTTATTTTATAAAGAGAAATATTTATATTAATTTATAAAAGGACTGAAACTATAATACAATTGAATTTCTTAATTTCTCTATTAGTCTCAGATTTTATGCTTATTTTTAAGGAAATTTTCATTCAGCATATTGCAATAAATATAGCAAATTGTTGTTAGCACATATTGATTTAACTTTTTTACTTATTGAAATCATACCATACTATTTTTAATTTCTTTATAAATAGCTAATTAATGCAGTAAAAACTTTTGTGGATTCACACACAAAATTTGCACAAATTGCTTTCATTCATTAAAAAAAACCAATCCGTATCTATAAAGAGTATTTCATTGTTGTTTGCTCTATAAGTTTTGTCATTTTCATTAAATGTTTCCAAAAATGTATTTTTAATTTTGCAGATAAAAAGTTCAGATGCATAAAGTATTTATATTTGTAACTAAGTATGGTAGTATACCTTTATGATGTTCTTGTAGTTAAATTAAATAAGTTTTTTCATGTTATTTGAATTAAATACTCATTTCTTACTATTTTGTTTAAAATTCCTTTTTAAAATAAAAATTTCTAAAATTCTGGGGTGATATATTTGAGTACAAAGCATATTGTGAATTTTTATTTACATTTTCAATCCTTAAAATTAATTTTATCAAAAAGAAAAAAAATTTAAATTTGAGAGTTTACTTGGGGACAAAAGCAAATTTGCTTAAGTAATAGGATGGTGGTCCATAAACCACATAACAGCAAAAATAATAGATAAAATAATGTAAAAGTAGTTGAATGATAAGAGTTTGCATTTGTAGTTACCGTATTTTCCTGTATATAATCCGCACGGCCGTTTTTTCGAGTAAAAGGGAAAAAAGCGTCGCATAATCCGCAGTGGCGTATAATCCGCGGCAATTTTTTTTCGGCGAATAGTCTAAAATATGTACTGCTGATAATATAGGTGTCACATGAAATAAAAAAATGCACAGTAGGATTAAAAATTTAATAAATTGTATAGAAAAAAAGCATTTATTATGAAAAATATCAGTCTAGATCCAGTTTATCGCAGAGTGCGATAAACTTGAGATGAAAGCACGAGATCAATCAAAAGCGATAATTTTGAGAAGAGAGTCTTGTAAAACTTATCGATATTTAGCTTCTAATAACTTTTAAAACGATGTTAGACATATTTAAATTAATATATATTTGCTTCGTTAATATTTAAATGAAAGAAATGGGTTATTTACAAATTGCGTATTTTATACAATTTTTTTTTATACCGCACGTGTTTGTTTTTCACTTCACATTAGCACATTTGACGCCCTTGTTTTTATTTGCCTTCGCTATAGCTTTTAATTTAAAATCTGCTGTGTAACTTAAAAATTTTCGCTTCCATATGACGATATACGAATTTGAATATTTTCAAAACGAAACAGCTCATGTCAAGGCAAATTGCAAAATGACGTTAGCGAATTTACAAGTGTAAAATCTTTAAGAGGAACCGAATTCGTTTTTGAACGTAATTGCACAAAGCCGATTATAGTTTAAATAACTCATAAGTGTCCTGGTACCACCTGTTATTTATTTTATGAAACATAAAGAGTATTTCTTACAAAGCTTTCTTATAAGCTTTTCTGATGAAGAATGTTTTTTATCAGATAATCCGCGGCGGCGTATAATACGCACAACGAAATTCGGAACTTTTTTAACACATAATCCGCGTATTATATACAGGAAAATACGGTGATTGAATGTAAATGAAACATTTTCATATGTGGTTAGTGGTACAGCAAGATGTTGTTGTTGCTTATTCCCCTGGTGTAGGAAAAAATACACCAGGTCCAGAAGGCACCGACCCCTTAGATAAGATGCTGCTCATCCCACAGATGCCTCCAGGAAGCACCAAGACAAACAAGAAGGTCAGCAGGACTGGCAGGGAGGGAACAAGGAGAGAAAATCTTCTCCCCATTCAAGAACCTCAGACATTTTAAGTGTCCAGTCCTAAATCTCACCATGGCCGATTGAAAAGGCAGGGGGCCATTGCATGACAGAGACAGACCTGGAACATTGGCAGAATACCAATGATGAACTGGTGGACGATGCCATACAGAGATCCATTTCTGTCTGTTTAAGGAGTGTATTTCTGATGGAGTAAACTCATTTAAATTGTTTATTGGCAGATCACAACCATTTTTGGCCCGCATGTCTGCTATCTCGTTACCACATACCCCTACGTGCTATGGTATCCACTCAAGGCAAACAGGTGTTTTCAAGCCAATCTCGCAGAGATGCCGCAATATAACCTGGTCTAGGACATCAAATATTTATGGCCAATTTTTAAAATACTGTATAGCACTCTTGCTATCAGTCAAGATTCAAATACCGTTTTTGTCAGTAAGGGCATAGTTAAGAGTTACACCAATAGCAATGATCTAAAAACTGAACAAAAGTCAGGGTTTCTGATACTAAATCTACTTTCATCCTCAACATTATTAATATAGACACCACTCCCGGTCCTACCATCCTCAAGTTTGCTACCATCCATGTAGATGACCAAGGCTTCAGATGGGATATTATTTACAACCTCCAAGGCCATCTGTCTTAAGAGGTCAGGGTGGTCTACTTGTTAATTGACATGGGATCTCAAATTGTCATTAAATCTAATATTATCCAGAGACACACTGGGAGGCAAACAATTAAAAGTGGTTCTAGGAACAACCTGAAGATCAATAAAACCCTCTTTCCTCACATATTCCAGCGGGGTGTCTCTCTTAAGACGTTGAGCACTCTTCCAGTTTAAAATGAAATTAGAAGTCCTGTTAAAAACACCAAGACTCGTCAATTTGTTAAAATATTTAAAGGAACCAATCTTAAATCTCTTGGTCAGTGGCATAATGTCAGCTTCGTATAGGAACCCATCACTAGGGCAGCTATCCCTTAACCATGTGATTATTCTTGCAGCACTCAATTGAACTCTTTCCAAGATCTTTAAATTAGAGACAGAAGCCGTTTGAAATATCTGATAACCGTACTCAAGAATGGGACGCACGAGAGAACACTATGTAAGTCTAAGAGTGGAAGCATCAGCTTCCCAGTCTCCGCCTGAGATGTACTTTAAAATTTGTAGTCGCTATCTAGTATTGTCAGCAATTTTCTCAATATTTTTATTACAATTTATCTCAGGATCCACAGTAAGTAGGGTATTTGTCACTAACCAGCAACTGGTCTTCAAAATAAACTGCAAGAGAATAATTGTAAAGGTGTTTGTTTGTGATGAAGAAAACTACTGAATGACTGGAGGCATTGAATTTTAACTTGTGAGAGTTCGAGAAATCAAGAACAGCATCCAAAGAGCAATTTAAAATACTCTAATTCACCAATATCAGTACCACTAGACCATAACATAATATCAGCCAAAATGTCTATATGGCATGGGGAAACTATTTTTTCAATTCCTGCAATAAGAATAGAGAACAGGGTTGCACTGAGAACGGAACACTGAGGAATTCCCTGATGAATCCTGTAAAAACCTGATTGACTATTAAGATAATTTACACAAAAATTTCTGTGATTCAGAAAGTTTGTGATCCATGGTAGAGCTCTACCTCTGATATTAAAGTCATTATAGCATGTATTAATTTATTTATACTTAAAAACCCTGTCAAATGCTTTTGTTAAACCCAGAAAAACCGCCAAAGAATGTCTTGTTGGTTTGTAGTTTTAAGCATCTTTAACACTCTGACTGAAGAACAATATCTGATCCATGGCCTCTTCTAAATGCATATTGCTCAGAGTTAATTAAGTCATTTGACAGAAGCTGGTGTGTTAATCTTCTCAAAATAATTCTTTCTATCAATTTACATATAACATAAGTAAGAGAGATAGGGTGGTAACTATCAACAGAATTTGCTTTCTTGTTGTGTTTTCGAATGGGAATGACTATGGCCCATTTTCATTCCCTGGTAGTTTCCCAGTTGACCAAGATAAATTGAAAAGATGGAGGAACCTTTTCTTGCCCAGGATACCCAAATGATCTTGGAATTGACCATGAATTCCATCAGGACCAGATGACTTGGTCTGGTTCTGGTGTTGAAGAGCATAAGACAGTTCATCAGCAGTAAAATCATCATCAAATAATGAGTTCTTTGCCTTGATATCCCAGAAGGATTTCACAAGGTTTCTTGTAATTCTGGACAGCCTTTTGTCCGATCTGTCAAATGTCACTTTGCTTTCCCTTGCATAATGTCGGGAAAAAATCTCAGTTCCACGAAAAAGCCTCAAGGTCATTAATCGTGATAGTGCTGTCATCTCTCATGATGACGTTAGTGTCTGCATTACTAACTAGCATTTTATCTAGACTTTTTGTCAAATTCCACAGTCTTGAATTTGAAGTTCTGTGGTCTAGATTCCTAAAAGTGTCCTGCCAGTATAATCTCCTTTTAAGCAATGATTGGATGGGGGTCGCTCTTATGTATAAAAAAGTGTCTCTTCCCTTTATGCTTTCTACGAGGAATGGAAGCCATTGCTGCTGAGAATATTATGAACTTAAGACGAGACCATTCTCTCTCAAAGTCCTCTGAAGGAGAGACCTGGGCAGCCAAAACCTCTGAAGGCTCTTCAAATAAAGCCCAGTCAGCTTTCCGAAAGTTCCAGTGGAGCCTATTATCATTATAGTAATCCACTTTAAAGTCAATTTCAATTAGTATTGGAAGGTAGTAACTTCCTACCTTGTCAAGAACTCCCAGAAGGAGTAAGGAAACAAGCCAAGACTGATCAAAGTGATATCAAGGGCATCTGTCGAGTTATATCTGTGAGAGCGATAAGTACGACATCCCCACTCAGCGTATTTGGCATTTAAGTCTCCAAGAAGAAGCGTGTTGTTTTTAAGAAGATCTTCTAACTCATCGACAGGAAGTCCATGATTATTGGAAGGGTGGTAAGTATTAATAATTTCTATATCACGATCTTTGGAAAGAATTTTTAAGCAGAAAGATGGATCTGACCAGCACTTGGTCAGCCATGAAAGGATGACAAAAACAGGCAGATTGTTTCAATAAATAATATGTAAGATTGTTTACTTTAGACTTGCTAATTGCAGCAAACAAGAGCAGGATATGATGATGAAATGATTTATCATTAATAGGTATGCCAGCATGTCGGGAAAGTAGTTTCTCATTTCTTTTGAATTCACTAATGCTCACTTAAAAGAATAACCTGTTTGTTTTCAATCTCTGTCACAAATATTATTTGCCTTATGTCATTCAGTGTACAACACCATGGCATTTGCAATTTGAATGTAGTAATAATTTTTGTGCAGAAAGATTTAAAAAATTAGAATAAATATTCCCTGCACTAGAACCCAACAATATTACCATATTCAGAGATGTACTATGGCCTAGGCTTACAAGGCCTGAGCCAGGAAGCCTTGTTGTGAATAAAAAATTTGTATAAAGCGAAAACTCCATTTTCAGGGTAAGTTAAATATTCCTAACAAAACAGAAAATTCTTTATCATAAAAACTTTTTAAAAATTGCAAAATCATCCTTATGTTCAGGCAAGCTATAATATGGGAAATTCAACCTGTATATTATTATACACATAAAAAAGGTGTTTGTGGCATATTTTAATATTTCACTAATTATATTAAAAAAACATTCATCGAAATTAAAAGATTAGAGCTTTTTATTAAAATATTTTTCAAAATAATTTTATTTTACATATTTTGTTAGCAGAAAACAGTGGACTGGTTGGTTAGGGTATCTTTTTCCTTAATGGAAGGTATTGAGTTCGAATCCCGGCTTAACCGAAAATGCGTCGCTTTCATTAACAGAGGCAAGGATTCGTTAAATAGGATGTGGTCACAATGTCCTCCCTATGAAACCTGACATCTGGGGGTGGCAGATTAAGTATTGAAGGTCTTCTGCTTTGTACTAGCTTTTAAATTTCAGAGACTTTAATCTAAATCGTAGACCCAGTTCAAGTAAAGTGAGGGAAGTATGCTGGTGCACACATTTTGTCAACATTCGCAAAAAATATGATATTAAGTTATAACAATTTGTTTTACAAATTTTAACAAGTATGTTATTTCAGTATTTAAAAACACAAATAGAATTAAATTTTGTTCTGGATTGGTGGATTTAATATTTCTGTTTGAATATAGCGAAAAAAAATCAACAGAATACTGACGCTTTGAAACATATTTTAGTTTCTTACTTTGACTAAGAATTGTAGCATTATATAATTTTTTTTATGTGATTGATGGAAATGGTTAAATTTTTTTAATAAAACTTTTGAAATATTAGACAAGCCAATTGCATTATGGTGCATAAAACTATTTTTTAATTAAAATGAAAAATATTTAATCATTGTGATATTTTAAAGTAATTTATAGATGTAGGGTGTTTCATAAATAATGATCCATTTCCATGAAAACACTGATTCTTTTTCACAGCTGTTTGAAGAAATGATCTCCTTAGAAGAAAAAATAGCCATGGTTAACAGGAAACAATGTAGTAAAGAATGTGAAAAAGTGTGTCAGCTGTACCAACGAAAATAAGCAATCAACAGGGGCTAATATTAGACAACTTGTGAACAAATTCAGCAGGACACGTAACGCATGAAAAACATCTGAGACAACCATCAACTTTTGACCATACCCTCAAGAGTATTCGTAAGGTAGTTAAAATAAGCCAATGTTCTGTTCTTCAACTGATCTGTGAGTTAAAAACTCCACAAGCATTTGTTTTGAGTACTCTTTGTTTTATTCTGATGAAAAATGTAATGTAGGTATTGCATCATCTGTAAGAGGAAGATTATGCAACTCACGTGGCAAAGTGTAATTACCTTTCGGGGACCATGAAAAATGATGATTTGTGAGTCTGTATTTTGTGTGCAAATGAAATCACATTTGACATATGTAGATAAGTGAATCATGATAATTGCAGGGGTAGGAGTACTGAAATGTTTTTTCAGGACAATATTTTCAAGAAATATTGGACATATGTCAATAATTAAATAAAACCGATGTTACTTTTACATACTAATTTTTGTATTATGAATATAACACATTTTAGAAAGAAATACACTATTTAATAAATTCTGAGATTTTAATTTTTAATACAAAAATATGAAAAATGATACAGAAATTTAAACTTTTTATATTGAACATTTTCTAAAAATTAATAAGTTACATGATAAATGCTTTACATTACAGTAAATTTATATGTATAACTAATAATGTTCATTTTGAACTGGATGCATTAGCATTTAATTCTGATAATTTAATATTGCTCTTTTTCAACTAATCATTCATAGATATAGTCTGCATTAGCAGCAGATAGCATCATTTGTCCAACTTTCACATCACTCATTATCATCACTAATAGCACATGCTATTTTTTTATTTGCATCATCCAAAAGTTTTTGAGCTGCACACTTATTATCAAGCAAATTTTTCTTTTCTCTCTTAAGTTCATTAATGTTTCTAACAAGTGCGATTTTTTAAACTTTTTTTCACAAGTACCTTTTATGTCTTCCACCTCCTTTCTTTTCTTCTCTAATTGTGTTGCATCTTTTGATTTTGCATATATGATGCATATTCTGCATGAGATTTCTGAATATAATGCACCATTTCTTTGGTATATGAAATAGAAGAAACAGAATTGCCATGCATTCCAATAACATCATGACAAATGAGTAAACTTTGAACTGTTAATTCGGATAACGAAACTCTCTCCTTTGTCACAACAGAATTGTTAGTCAAAACCCTCTTTCTGGGTGGGAATTTACATTTAATAACAACAGACATGCTTTAATAACTCTAGAAAAAGTAGGATATTTTATATAACCACCAGCATCTTTTATATTAAAAACTGCATTCCAATTTTTACAGATATTTTGGACATTATCATAATCATTCATAAGCAAAGTTGTATCTTCACACATGTAAACAATCCACTCTTCATTCATCTTATCAAAGTCTGAAGAAGTTTTACTCACATGAGGAATATGTTGAATTAATCAGCTAAATGAGCTCCTAGACTCTTCTTTTTTCTATTATAAGGAGACAAACACAGGAAATCTTAGAGTAAAAGACTTTTTATAGAAAGTTTTTGAAGCAAATGCTTAGAAGTTGCTATGCAGCAACTTCTAACACTTTGTAGAAATGTTGTTTTATCCATTAGCTTTTCCCGTATTGCTGTGGCACCATGACCTATTTCATTCTTGTTATTAAGTTTAATCAATTGTTTCTTGAATCAACATTAATTTATAGCAACTATTCCATTTTTTCACAAATTTCTTCGGGATTTAAAAATTTAAACATGATATTGTGAACAAGTTCATTAAACTTACTGTACATCACATGTACTAACGGTTTGACTTTTTGTATCAGAAGTAAATATGGTTCAAAAGTTTTACAAAAAATGAAACAAAATGACAATATGCCAGAGTCTTAAGGTCTTTCAAATGTTTTATAATCTGAAGATGTCTATCAGAAAGAGGATACTTTGACTCTTTAGGCACTTTAACAATAAAATATTCTTTTACAACATCATATTGCTTATCGGTTCTCTCACAAACTGGGTCAGTTTGTGTTCAAAGTTAATCAACATCTCTCAACATGATGAAAGAAACTAAGTATAGATAAGGTTTATTCCAGTATTTCCAACTGTAAGGAATGATAATCTTCCCTTCTTGCAGGAGATAGTTTGAAAAATTGACGAATATCTACAGCAAATCCATCAATAATACAATCAATTTTATCAATACCCTTACGCAGTGCTCCATGGATTATGTGTAAGCAACATATACACAAATCAATTAGTAATGGTAAATTTGCTCTTACTCAATTTACTATTGATTTGTTTTAAAACAGCTAAATTAACTCTTGATACATCCATTGACAACTGCATTAATTTTTCTAAATTCAAACCATTATTTTCAATAAAATTTAATGAAATTTTTACAATTTTATTAGCTTTAGCATGTTCTATAAAGTGTGATTCGAGGTAACAAATGACTTTTTTTCCTTGTTTGTCCAACCAATATGAAATGTAAATATCCAGCTGTTTCTTTGGTTTGTAGTAGTTCATCGAAAAGTTAAACAAAATATGAAGTGCCGATATCCCGAAACAAAAGAGTTTTGAAATACAGAGCTAGTGCAAAATTAATCATATATCTGATTTTTTTTGTCAAATAATTTGAAATTTTCGCTAAGAAGGAATCATCAAAAATTTCTCTGTAAATATTAGCTAAATCTTTCAAAGATAAAAAAAAGTAATTATTTTTTATTGCCACCAAAATTAAAATGGTTTCACCTTTAATGTTTTTCTCTGATGTCGTTTTGGGAAGCCATGATTTGTTATTCACTACCACAGTTGATGTCAAGAATTCAGATGAAGTTGATGACTTGATAGTAAATAGTGTTTGATTTTTGTAAGAGCTCACAGCTTTTTTGTGTTTTAATCCATCTGCATGAGCAAGCACTTGTCTAAAATCCATATTTAAAACGCTGAATTTGCTTTTGCACATGAACACTTCGGCACCATGTCTTAATTAGGCATTTATTCCCATCTTGCAGTTCCAATCATTTATCGGAAAATTTAATTTTCCTTGGCATTTTTTAAAGAAAATTGTTTTCAAATAAATTCTAAACTTGCTAATAAATGTTCTTCAAAACATTCATCAAAATAATTCAAAATAGCGCATTAAGCATTTCATGCATGCGCATAAACACGTAGGCAAATAATTCTCACAATTTCGCTATCATTATAAATAGTTGAATAAATACTAAAAATAGAATCTTTTGAGTGTAGCAGAAAATAGAATTTAATGGTTAACCCAAACCTAAATGTTTTTGGTTCAGACATTCGTGACCAATGGCCGAATATGAGGAGGAGACGAAAGTTTGGCAACCCAACTTCCTGTTTGAAAGAGAACAAAAAAGGGGGAAAGAATTTCTTTTTCTTTTTGATTAGAAAGCAGTTGAAAGAAAAAAATATAAAATTATTAATTAAAATTAAACTTTCAAAGCAATATAATAAAAAATTAAGGAATTCCAGGATTTATTTCACAAAATAAGGACATTTCAGGACGTTTTTTGAAAAATCAGGAATTTAAGGAATACTAGGACAACTCTAAACCCTGTAATTGTCAGATATGGGCTGACACAAATCCTTATGAAATGCTTAATAGGATATAAATACCTAGAAGGTTAGCATGCAGTTAGGGATGACAAAGACTAAGATTTATGGTCCATTCATTATTGCGGAGGAAGTGTTAAATTGTACAATTTACTTTGATATATTGAGTTTTATTTGCAACCACACTTGGTGTGAGATAGAATTCTGAATACCATTGTGTTAAACAGGATAGACCTCTTCCATACTTTGCTGCCAGTTATTGTTTGCGATTACCTAAACTACAAAGTCCCAGAACGGTGGATCGGTAGAGAATCCCACTAAACATGTTTACCAAAGTCTCCTGATCTAATGTCCTTTTACTTCTTTGCTTGGAGTTGCATCAAATTCCCAATATACACAGTTAACGTCACAAGTCTGTGTCAGATACCAGCAAGGAATGTGGAAGAAGCAGTCAGCAGCATCACAACTCATCAACTAAAGAAAATGTTCCATTCCATGGTAGAATGCTGGTCTTTGTGTGTTAACATGCAAGGTGTGAGTATATTAAAATTTATTAATTCTAATATATATATATTTTCTGTTCTATGCATGTATCCATTTCCTTTTTTAAAAGTGATAATGAAAATGGATCGTTATTTTTGGAGCAACCTGCATAATAATTTAGGGCAGTGAATGCTCAACCACTGTGCCATGGCACTTTTGTGCGCTGCCAAATTTTAGAAATGTATAAAAATTATGTTTTTTTGATGAGTAAAGTTTATTTATATTAAAGAAAAGTACACTGTATAAGGCTTAGAGATGTTAGTGTGCCTGCTATCATTGGGATTTTTCATTGGTCGTTGAAGGTTTTTGGGATTCTTTGTTCCATGCGATTATACGTGGATATTTAATGTTACTTTATATTAACTAGGAATAAAATTGAATAATAAACACTAAAAACATTTATCATATATAGATATAACCATGGATAGTAATAATTTTTGACTATAATATTTTTTTATCAGAACCTTCTGAGAATGGATAAAGAATTAAAAAGAAGAAAGCTTAACAATGATAATAATCATAACATTAGTGATCAGGCCAATGAGACCATGCTCGATACAAGTATTTCCAATAATTCAAAAATTATTTTATTTATAGCAAATACAAAGATGATTCTTTGATATCTAGATTTACATCTACAATGCACAATGACAGGGTCATTCCCGAGTGTGTGGTATATTGTTGCAAATTATAAAATAGCTCTATTGTTCCCAGCAAGCTCCAATGTCACTTACAGACTAACTATCCTTTGCTTTCAATAAAAGATAAAAGCCATTTTCAAAAGTATTTATCTTCAAAATCCAAGCAAGAAAACATTTTTGAAAGATAATTTGGTGTGTCTGAAAAAGCTCAAATAGCATCTTATGAAATAGTTGATTCGATTGCTGCTAAATTGAAACCTCACAATTTGGGACAAGAAATTATATTACCAGCTTGTTGCAAAAATAATGATTAGTGAATCAGCAGATATTGATATTTGTAAAAAAACACTTTTGGATGATATAATCTATAACAGAATCAGATATGCCACAAAATATTGAACAGAATACTACAAAAACTCTTGACAGTTAAATTTTTGCTCTGCAAATTGATGAAACAACAGATATTATAGGAAAAGGGCAATTAATTGCATTCGTTTTAGAACATTATTTGGCATACTTTTAAATTTGCAAGGAATTAAGTCATTTTTCTCTAAAAAGAAATAATTTTCTAATAATTTTTTCCTTGTTATAGATAAAAGTGTGAAATTTTAATATTAATTTGAATGCAATAATACATTAAAAAAATCCTCGTAAAAAATAAAATTTCATAAAAATGAATTATCATTGACGAAAATTTGTAGGAACACAACGAAAAACAAAAATGTTGGTTTATAAATTCTGAAAATTCACATCTTTAAATCAAATTGAGATGTGCAAAGCCTGAAGCACTTTCCTTGTGAATGAGATGAATGAATAAATGAATGTGTATAATAATATGCTTCTCAATAAATTACTTTTACAAATGCTATGTTTTCCACACATAGATTTGGTTTATGCAACAAAAACAAATTAGAATACAATTATATTATCGTGACTTTTGTAGGATTAAAATATAAGTAGGCTATGATTCAGGTCTAAATCTTTTAGGAAACTTCTACTTCCTTTATCATTAAAATTTGTAACAAAATCAAAACCAGATATTAATTCCCACTTTTCAAATCATAAAGAAATCCTTATTTTTATATCTTTATTTCAGTATTCTCAGGAAGAAAAATCCTTTGAATATCTAATCCAAACTAAATTTTTACTCTCCTAAATACAATAAAAAATTCCCTTATAAAATCTCTTATTCTAGGAAATTGTTAGTTCTTTAATTATCATATAGTAAAAGTCCAATAAAATCCTAAAAATTTTAAGAAATATAAATAAGTATAGAAATACATAAGTGCATTTGATAGCTAAGAGCCTCATTAAATATAAATCTGTCTGATGATTATTTAAAAATACTCATTTTAATGACAAAATAATTAATGTTGAATAACAAATTCAATGATTCGAATTTTAAGTTTGTTCCCATTCTGATTAAATTAATTATATTCAGGTATATTCTTTACCTAGTGAAGATCACTCGATCAATGGCAACATTTCAGGATTTCATTTTGGGGAGCAGGTTTTGTAATCAGAATTTTTGAACACAATAAGGACTGAATTCAATGTTTACAAGCGTGTATACATGCGTGTATTCTGGAAAGGGGAGGGGAAGACAGCTTTCAAAAGTGAAAATGATAGCTAACACAATTCAATTAATATTTTGTGATTTTTTAAACAGATAATTACCAAACAACAATTATTGTTGCAGGTCACATGGGAAACATTATTAGAACTTCCAGGCTTATGAGCATATTTCATGATGGCTTTTCATTACAGAAACAAATACTTCTTCCTGAATTAAATTACATATTACCTTCTACTAGAATTTAAAATGTTTGTTGCTATATTGTTAAAGAAACAAAAATTTTGCTACAATATTATTATAAATTAAGAGAATCTCTTTCAATTACTAAGATAAATAAAGATGAGTCTTTTTTCAATTATACTTCTAAGACCAATCTCTGAAACATGAAAAGGATTGTTCACAGTAGGCTGAAGTCATTGGCTCAGTTCGAAAACAATAATGTTATAAGAGGAAATGTAATAGGTCTAACAAAAACTTCTGTTTGTTCCAGTTACAAACAGTTTTAAAAAGTATGCACATCAGAGATTGCGGAAAGGTTTGACTCAGCTCAATAAACCATTTCGGAGCATAATAGGAAACTAGGGTTTGTATGGAAGTATTCAAGATTTGTGCCACATAAGTTAAATGAGAAAAATTTTAATGATTGTTTTATACCCACATATTTGCTTGCATGCAACAAAATCAAACCCTTTTTGGACTGGAACATAGCTGGGGATGAAAACTGGATTGCCTATGAAAACATCATAAGGAAAAAGGCATATCGTGAACCTGGAAAACCTGCCCCCCACCTCTAAACTGCAGTTGAGCCTGAACAAAAGAATACTGTGTATATGGTGGGACATTCAAGGACCAATATGTTTTTTGCTGTCGAAACCAAATAAAAGTCTAAATTCAGAGAGGTATTGTTTCCTGAAAATAGCACCCCTGCCGGCAATATTCGGTAGGAAGGACGTCATTCTACTTCATGACAATGCCAGGCCACATGCTGTTTGGAAGCTCATCAGAAATTCGCAGAGCTAAGGAGGAAAATTCTGTCACATTCACCATAATTGCAGGATCTAGCACCTTCTGATTATCACTTGTTTCTGTCTTTAAAAAATTTTTTGCGAGGCAAAAAATTCAAGAATGAAGAAGATATCAGAAGAGCACTGGTTCAATTTTTGGCCCTCAAGAGACACTTTTTAAAAATGGGGTATTCAAATTGCTATCACACTGGGAAGAAGTCATAAATAATGATGGTATTCAATAAAGTTTATTCAAAGCATAAAATATTTATTCTTTTATTTTATTCTAAAAACAGTAGAACTTTTCAGAAGATATAATATTTTGCAAATGTTTTTCCTTAAAAAATTTATGCTATTTTTAAATTTACAATTTTCTGCTTTCAGATTTTATCATTGAACAAAACCACTCTACCTCACACATTAAATCTTCTTTCTGCAAGTTACAGAAATTACACATATTTAAATCATTCTGCTCATCTTGGTGTAAATTTGCTGACATGGCAACATAGAATTAATGGCAATAAAAATAGATAGGTCATTCTCTTCAAATTATGTTTGAATTTTGTTAGATATTGAATCTAGATACTGAATTTCAATTTGAATTGTAATTTTGTAATATGATTTAGCATCATTGTGTGGATTTTTTTCACCATCGCCCAATTTGCATGAGAATTTATTTTCATTTTTGGTTCAGGTTAGAAATTTTTTCACGAAGTTTAATCATATGGCCCCATACTTTATTAAAAAGCACATTAAAATGGGAAAAGAGCCAAGAGTTTTCAACAGTAGTTCTAAATAACATTTTTACAACAAAACAGATCAGGTGACTGCAGGTGCTTTGAAGGACTGTAGAATTGTACAAAAACATTAAACAGCATGTGAATAAAAATCACTGTCATATGTTTATATCTATGACAGTGTTTAAATTTAAGTACAAAGCCCCTTTGTCTTTTTAACCGAAGAGCATCACTTTCAAATATTTCAAGTGATAAAATCACAGCTTCTAAATCATCAAGTAGTGCCTTTATGGCAACCCCCATCTAGTATCCCTAAGAGATTAAAGTTAATAAGCCACCATAAGACATATTTGTGGACATTAGTAATTTTTCAAAAATGGTATGTATTTTTTATGATGCTTTTTTGAGGGAGTACAGTGTGTTAATTTGATAAAATGCATTTCCCACTACAGGAATGGATGAGCAAAAGTAAACCACAAATTTAAGATATTTGCATAATGATAAACAAAAATTTCCATTGGATTATCTGTCAGTAATCTTGTGGCTACAACACTGTATGGTTATGATGCTGTTACTCTAATGCTGGTATACCATCATAACCTTGGGCTCGTAAATATGAAAGATTTGAAAAATGATGAAATTGCTTCTTTCAGCAAATATTATATGACGATTCTCCTTCCATTTTTTAGTCCTGTAAAATCCCGAGATTTGAGGATTTACAAGCTGTTATCTACGTAATGGAAAACTACAGCCACTTGCTCATAATTGGAAATATCTTGATTTTCATTAACACTTACATAAAGATAAAGCATTTTATTTTAATTTGAATATAGTTGTAGACATGTAATTTACATAAATTATGAGTATCATTGCATAAATTAAGAATATCATTAGAGAATCTCTGAGTACATAGAACAGTTGTTCACTTTATTTTAAAGCACTTTTTCAATAAGTGGATAGTCTTTAGCCCTCAAATTCATTAATTCCAAAAAAATGCTTCTATTTGAATTTGTTTTTCACAGTGCCTTATAGCAATTTTTTAATGTGAACAAAAAGTTTCAGTTGCATAGACTCTATTGAATATTTTTAAAATATCCACATTTTTTATGAATATTGCTTATCAAACTTAGCACAGATGGAATCTGATAAAATGTTTTCAGTAAAATGTATCAAACTTAAGAGATTTAAATTTTTGAACTGCCTTCAGCTAATTGTAAATGTAGATTAAGTATATCTTTTATTAAGACCTAAAAATATTTTGGACCAAAACCAAAACACTTTATTTGTAGAAAGATTATATTCTAACCATTGTTCACATTGTATTACTCTGTTCTTTCATCAAGTGGGAAAACAGAAAGTTCAGCTCCACATGAATTAATTATATTCCTCTTGGCACTTTGAGGACCAATAGCAAGGCCTCTTTCATAAATTACAGACAAAATTTTAAATTTATTATCATCTGTCTACTTTAGAGGCAAACCATGTTGGATTTTCTGCAGATTCAATATTTTCAGCTATACTTCGAGGTTTTGCCAAAAAGTCTTCAATTGTCAAACAACAAATTTTAGAGCTCATAATTAATTAAGTTGAAGAAAAAAATTACTTTTTAACACAAATGGATAATTGCATTAAAATTATAGTTAACAGTAGCATTTCTTAACAATGGAGAAAGGAAATCATTCTCAGCTAGTAAGTGTCAAGAGCCAGTTCATGCCCTTCCTTATTATAGCTTGGTGACACCACACACTGTGATGTCACTTCAAATAATAAAATAAAATTTTCACTGTCATTGCAACATCAACACACACATGTGTGAAGGCCTTGACAAATCAAAGAAAGTGTAATAAGCAATGAAGAGTAACTGTTGAGTCTGACGTAAAGATATCGGTGGTGTCTGAATGATATTGATATTTTTATTAACACATACAGTCATTTTTCAAAATGAAAAGGTCAAATTTCATGACATAATTCTATAAGAATCATTTAAACAAGTGATAGAATTAGAAGAAATTATAGATTCACTATTTTAACATTAAGAAGCAAGTAAACAGATAAGTTAATATTTAGATTTTTCATATGAACTTATTGTGCATCATTACAGAATGATGAAAGGATTTATATTTTCATCCCAGTTTTAGTTCTAGCATCAAGTTATACCAGGGAAAATATTCTTTCTGAGGATTGTTTCATATTAATAACGACACCCTATGGCAAAAATATACATGACCAATATCAATATGACCGCCAATGAAGGGAAGAAAGAATTTCTTTCGGGGAAGGGGAAAAAAAAAAAAAAAAAAAAAAAAAAAAAGTAGGAATGGAAAATTAATTATCTATAAACTTTAAAAAAATACATTTTTAGTTTCCTTGTTTTTATTATTTACATCTTAAGCATGTCATTATTTTCCAAATAACACTAGTTTCATCTCACACAATTTTTGAAATAGCTTTGTTTGTTTAAAAAAGGGTATACTGAGCTGAAAATATAGAAATTTTTATTTTTGGTCCACCATGTATATGCTTTAAATTTTCTTAACAAATACTGATTTTTATAAATATAAATTTATAAAATGCATTTGTTGTTTCAAAATTCAAAATCAATTCATTTAGTGATTTTATTTCTCTGAAAGTGATAATTACTTGATTTATAATACCATTGCCCCTATAATATATTTTTATTGCAAATTAAATGTTGGAAAAAACTTTTTATTAACAATAAAAAATCAAAATGAGCAAAATATTCTCTTATGTGCTTGAGTATTCTTATAATAAACATTTCTTGATTATATTTTAAAAGTATTTCAATTTAAACAGGATTTCTGATCGTTAGAGGAATATTATTCCAGGTAATATAAAAGAAATCATAAATTATTCTATTATCTTACTTTTATTTAAATTTTATTAATAAAATATAGAAATAGCTTTAATTTTTTAAAGTCTACTTAATGGAAAAGAAAAATATTCCCTTTAAAGAGAAAAAAGATTGCTTTTAAAATAATTTAATTTAAAAATAAGCTCTAATTTTAAGTGACCTCTAATAAATTTAATTTTCTTACAAATTTAAATATATTTAATTAAACATGTTCAAAAATAAAAATGCTACTGGTAAGACAAATGATATGGAAAAGCTCTAAAGTATGATTAAATGTAAATATATGTGTGTGTGAAAGTTAAATTTTTTTGTTTAAATCCTGACAAATTTGGTGATATCTTGAATGAATAAAGATATGTGTGTGTGTAAAAGTTGAAGGTATGAGTGTCTGTATAAATTAAAGATATGTGTGAGTGAAAGTTAATTTATTTTAAATCCCAACAAATTTGCTGATAACTTGAATGAATTATATTCTGTTTATCAGTATTGATGACAATAATATTATATTTTAGATTCTTTTAACTCAGATATTTCTTATTATAGTGTAAATAAAAAAAAATGCTTGAATTTGCTTTAAAAGAAATTAATTTTAAATTTTGATTTAAATGAGCAGAGTACTTTTGCACAATGCTTAAGTATTTGGTTGTTTATTTCTATTCTGCTTTTACATTATTGCTCAGACAGAATTTAGTCAACTAAATCAAAAGCAGATGGAGATTTAATAATACGGATTTTCTAGTTTTGAAACTAATTGAAATTTAAGAAATCGATTTATTGGTACCAAATTACACATTTACAATATAATTTAAAATCTTTAGAGTAAAAATATGATGGTGCAATCACTGATGATTAATGATACAAGTAATTTAAGTAGCTATTTTAATGGTTAATATTTTATATAATATTGAAGGTTGATTACGAATTTTTTCTTATTTCTTCTGAAGAAAGAAAGTAAATAAAATGTTTCTTTTAAATCTGTAATATATAAAACAATTTAATAGAAAATGCTAAAAATGTGGGGGAAGTGATTCTAAATTAAGGATTTAGAATCTTTTATATTGGAAGGACCAACAATAAAAATGATTATATTATGAATGGTCACAAAACATAACTAAATTTTAACAATAAATAAAAATAATTTACATACAGTACAATATATTAGCGTTTTTGAAAAGTGTTGTGTTTGTTGAATTAGAGTTTAGAAAACGAAGCATGTAGCTATCTGAGATGTTTGTACGATAAAAATAAAATTATACACCAAATACCGTTGATATGAAAAATATTTTTATATTATATGATAGACTAGCTAATAAATACATTTTTTATTCAATAAAACATATACAAGATAATTTATATTGCCTTTAAATTAAGCTAAATAGAAAAAAATACTGTTACTTTATTTTATTTTACTATATATTTTCATAGGTATGGATAAAGTACACATTTAAGCTTTTCTGTGCATGGTGTTACAAAACCTTGGGAGGCAATTAGGTGCAGTCTTAACTGAAACTGAACTTAGAAAGAAATCAATAAATTTATACTTAAAAAATATTCTAAACCAGCCGTTTAGGGATTTATTAAGTGCTGGGAATATATAATGTAAGGTAACACTTCCTACAATTGACAACCCAATAATTACCAGTTACTTTATAATAAAATCCAGTTGGAGTCAATAGCTAAAAGGATTCAAAATGGACTATAGGTATTTCAAAACACTTTACTTTTTGAAAATGAATCTTCTCACTCATTTTACATCTTCTCTACTACTTAAGAGCACTAACTAGACTCACATTTCTCTGTTTATTTTTACATATAGCAATGTTATAACACCGCTAAATTGATAATGAACACTTTTGATATAATAGTCAGTGTTTTAAGCCACATACTGTATCATATAATAGAGTAACCACTATATCAATACTTAAAAATAGCTGTAATCAAGGATGTATGTATGATAATCATATCCGTGAAGTACTACGTTTTGTATTTTTGTCAGATAGAATATGATAAAGGATGACAGGACCTAAATACTTTTATAGGCAATCAAATTTTTTGTCATTGCAGAATTAATGAAATTATTTGTAGAGTACAGGATAAGTGAAAAAACAATGCATAAAATGAGTCATTTTCCAAAAGCCAAGAAATGTAATGGTTTAAGGATAACTAAAATCTCACGTCCATAGACCCAAGTTGTGAATATTGTCAGCATTACAAATGTAACTTAATGGCGGACTAATGATTTTGACTCTTAACATTGACTGTGGCATGAATCAACTGCAATTCTATGGTCTCTTTAATTTTGAAATAAAGCCACAATCATGACACATACTTTTACTACTTGTCACCAAATACTCAACTTACAAATTAAAAAGATTATGCTGCTTTGTACAGTCTAATCTCTTACAAGAAATAGTAGAATAACAAAGAGAATTTGAAATTGAAATAAAGGGAATATAACTTTTACTCATATATCATAAAAAATCCCCCAACTTCCAATTACTTAATCCATTAAAAATATATTAGCACAAAAAAAGAAAAAAAATTCTTATTTTTTGACATGGTTAGTTTTAATTAAGCATTAAGTTAAAATTACTGCTTGTTAAAATTTTTTACTTAATCTTAATTTCTAGCTTTTGATTTTTCTATAAATATGTTGTAAATGATAAATAATAATATAAAATAACTGATTTATCTAATTTTAACTTAATAATCGAGATGTTTGTGGTAGATAAATCACAACTGCAATGAGTTGAAAGTTTGGCATCAGTTTAACACGTCAGTGGATGCGAAGAATCTTTATAAAATAAAAATAATCGAATCATTTTTACTTTAAACTAAGTAAATTTTAAATAATGCTAAAGTAGACAATTAACTAAAATAAAACTGAAATGATGTTGATAATTAATAATTTGGCTTTTAAAATATAGAATAATAACTAATTTCAAACTAAATTAATGTTCTTGATTAAAGTTGAAAATAATGAATTCGTTTGTGAAGTTTATTAAATGAATAATGTTTAACATTAAAAAGAATTTAAACATTAAACTTTACATGGAATATTTTTAAGTCAAAAACTACCTTAAACTAAAAACTTACTTCAAAATGGAAACACATTACTACTGGTGCTGTGTGCATTTTAGTTACTTTTTCACATTGTGTTTTCTTTCCATTACATTCTTCACAAAAAAATTCAAAGTTTTCTGATCCCATATACCTAAGAAAATGATTTATGGTTACATATAAGAAAAGAAAGCATGAACAACTACAAGAAAATTCCTTTACAACATCTTATTATAATTTTATTTAAACTGTATTAATCAATATTAATAATTAATTGTATCCAGTGTCATAAGTTCTATAATGCAAAACACTGATATTATTTCCTATGGCTATGAAAGATCATTTCCATTAGTAATCATATGAGTCTCCTTTTATATAAGATTGAGTATGCAAATATTAAATCTCATGTTCTATTATGCAATTTTTATATAAATGTTACTGAAAAGAACAATAATGACCTAGTTTGTAATACTTATATGTAATTTTAGTAAGTGCAACAGTTTTATCTCGCTGGTGTTTTAATTATTATAATTTTTCAATCAAAATATCTACTGATATTTTTAGAATAATTTTGATTTTAACAAACGATAGTTCTTCACAGTTGATCATTTTTGGCTTTCTTTACAGTAGTATAAATTACACAGTCTGATTGATTTCTGCAATTATTAAAAAGGCATTTATATCTTAATAATTTATGAGACTACAAACTAATTTCTTATATATTACTTACATTATTAGTTCTCAGATACATGAAGAAAATGGTAAGTGATCTTCTTAAAAAGCACAATAAAGTAGTTATATATTTATATAAGATCCAAAATCATAACGAGATATCGCTAGTTACTAAAGAGTATCACACATGTTTCCACAGAGTAAAAAATAATAAGAGACACTAGTTAAGTATTACATTGTAATGAAGTAAGAGAGACTTACTTTTGCTTTGTGGATGCGAGCAGGCGTTCCACCGATTATTGTCTTCATGTTATATTGCTTACTAGTACGAGAAGGTACTACGTCAATATAGATATGTCTTTTTTTTATATGTTGCTGTTTGTTTAATATTTATGTAGTAATAAAAGTGTGTCTAAATTTTAAAACTGTGTGTTGCTTAATAACCCATTGACAATCTCTACAACTTTATGTGGACACGGCAGGGATCAAAATCATTCTGCGAATAAAAATATCTAAAGAGATATTATCTCAATTAATATCAACTGTGACTGAAGTGATATTAGGTGGATTAAATTAAATGTGAAGAAATCTACAGCCTCAGCTTAGCTGTAACTACTGAGGTAAAGTACTTTTTTATCTCTTTTCATTGCGATTCATTGTTTTTGGAAAAATGAGTAATTTTCTGAATAATATAAAGAAACAAGAGCTTAGAATTAGGTTTAAATGCTCCAACAAGTGCCAAAGTGATAACGATTAAAACTTTAATTGAAAGTTTGGATATTTTAAAAAATTATCCCAATTTTATGAAAAGTGTGGTTAAGTTGATCATAGAGGATCAAAAGAATAAAATATCTGCTGAACAAACTGAAATCAAGTTAGCTAGAATTAAGTTAGCTCAAATTGAAAGAAAAATTAAGCTAAAAAACTTAATACTGGGAGCAGTCGTGGGAAAGCTTAGAAACGTTGATAAAAAAAAAAGTGTTAAAACTCTCACTATATCTGTGCTCGATAGTCCAGAAGCTCTGCATTTGTTTTTAAAGTCCTTTGAAAAAGCTTTTTGCTTGAAAAATATCCCATTTAAATTAAAATTGGAAATTTTGATTAACTTATTAGGTGATAAATGTAATGATATTTTGACTTATATTACCGAAGCAGAAATTCCTAACTAAGATGAATTAAAAGCTTTAATTTTAAAACAGTTTCAACCTACACCGCAGGAATGTTTATGTAATTTTAAAAATGCACAGAAATATTCACCAGAATCCCAAGTACAGTTTGCTTCATGGCTTAGGATGGCATGGACTTTGGATTATTATTGTAGATTACAAGATGTTAATGATTTTAAATAATTGTAAGATCTTATAGTTTTCAATAAATTATATGAAACTCTTGATTTTAAAACTAAGGAACATATTAGCATTCATGAAGATCAAAATTGGTTCACCCCTAATGGATTAGGAAGGGAATGCAATTTATATTTTCCGTCTAAAGCAAAACCAGAAGTGCACAGCTCGCATATCAAAAGCACTGAGAATAGAAGGTCTAGTATAAATGAAAACTAAATCAAAAGAGAATAAATGCATATTAAACAATTTACATTTTTAAAGTTATATGTAATTAAATTCATGCAAGATTATAAATTTAAAAAGTTAGATTCATTATCTGTTAACACGAAAATGTTTTTCTTTCTATTTTTAATTAATATGTTTAGCAGATTTAAAACTAATTAAATTCAATGGTGGTTATACAAAAATACAATACAAATCAGAATAATCTAACACTTATTTTTAATACCTCAAAAAGCCTTTACTTAAAAATTTATCATCTATTTTTGTACACGTTCCAAGCCAAAGCTTCACTGATCTAATTAATTTGATGACCACTTTTCTAATTCTTTCTTATATTTTTGTAACATATTTATAATTGCTGAAGAAAAACAAATGCTTGGCTTAACATAAATGCATAAGATTTAATATTCTTTAATTAGCAAGTAGAAACAATTAACAAATATCAAGGTTAAATTTGATTATAATAATTTAGCATACATATATCAAACTGATTGTAACAAATAACATAGTTTGTGGCACATTTTATCAAAAGTATTTACTATCAAACATTAACGATTAATTTCTTCTACTAGAAAGAACCTTTTGTTAACATCTCATTAATTATCTGATGAAGAAGAGAACATAAAATAGAAATTAATTTTTTATAATAAATTAAATAAGCACTTTATGCAAATGACAATTGAGTATATAATTAACTTCTGATGATAAAAATGTGTGATTTTCAAATTAAGTAAGTTTTAAGACAAAATAAACAATAAAATAGCACATGTAGTCACTGTATTTATTAAGATTTTACTAAGATTAAAATTTAATTCCAAAATATATTTTATAATTCCTATAGCACATACATAGCATTGAATTATTAATAACTGTTCAACATTAGATTTGCATTAAGAACTGACAGAAGTGACTTTAAATTTAATTTTTAAGTTTCCTTGTATTTCTTTGAAAACAAGATGTTGCATTGATGAAAGAGTTCATGCTAAAAAAACCAATAAGCATTTTATAATCAAAGCTCCTGCACAAAGACAAAATGAATACTTATACTAAAAATATTTCGATTCAGAAGGAGGAAAAAAATGATGTATCAGGATTAAATTTACTGTACTCTTTCCACAGAAATACAAAAGAAAGTATATAATCTACTGTTACCACATATGTAATCAAGTACTGTGCTTTTATTATAGTATACAAAATAAAATTATGTTATTACACACATTATAAATGAAACATTATTAATTTCCATGTAATCATTGTTCATAAAGAGGTCTTGCATCATGTAATATCGTAAAACTTGATTAATCACCTCATTGCTATTCCTTACAGTAAAAATAATATGAGTAAAATTGATGGCATAATAATGTTCTAAAATTTTTATTTTATAACTTGGTATTTTGTGAGTACAAAAGATATCAGCTAGTTTGCACATAACAATATGACAGACCATATATATATCATTAAATGATTTCTTATAGGAAATTCAAAGAAATTTCTTCCTTAGACACAATTCACAGTTGTAAAGAATCCCTCACTACCTCGATTAAATTAGTTCGATTATTAATTGAACTATATATGTTATTTGCTCATAACTGGCCACTGAATAAATATCTGTTCGAATAAGTATGTATAATTATAAGGAAATTATAATAGAAACTGTTTGAGATATAATATTAAAAAATTCTATAAATTAATGAAAAAGAAATGGAATAAAACAAAATTTAAATCCCAAACAATTAAAAAAATATATACACATTGAGCAACTATACAAATATTTATTGTTAATTGAAAACGAATTATTAGTATTAACAAGAATACTTTAGTCACTAAGCAATATATTACAGTATTTGAAATAGTTTTCATTCTAAATGTAAAGTACAGAAAGTTTATAATCTTAGATACTGCAACAAAATGAATTTTGAAATTTCTTTTAAGATAATTATTATCCAGAAATTACCACCTAAAAATACTTCAATTTTCTAAAGATGAAATTGTGTAGTAGATTTACTGCACAATTTCAAGTCAACAGTTAAATAACTTAAACAACAAACCCAATTGTATAATAAACTATCCTTATAATTGTAAAAAACGAGTACAATGCTTTATCAGGAAAATTCCAAATAAGTATTTAAGGTTGAGAAACAATTCTTTTAAATTTATATTTAATTAAGAAAAAAGTAACTACTTAAATACATCAAAAAATAAATAAATTACATATTTGTATGTAATGAAATTGTTACAAACTACTTAGATAACATCATCACAGTCTTAAATGTAAAAAATTTAAAAGGATCCTCACGTGTTTATACATTCTGTCAAAGATAGTTCCTCTACAGCTGAAGCTGCTCCCCATGATGATGAATCTAAAGAAGAAATTATTTGGAAAATTAAATTTATAAAATCATTGATTTCATGAAATACTTTACAAAATTACCAAAGATATAATAGTGAGCATTACAAAGTTTAACTGTTACTATGAAATAAAGAAATTATAATTAATAATTTTCCTTAAGACTTCTGTAAACTATTTTTCTGAAAATCACATTCATTCCTTCTTAATTTTCCTCATATCAGCCTATAGCAATGAAAATTTTATTCTTTCTATTGGAATTTTCTTTTACAACCTTAACATGTTTTTTGAGTCTTGATATCAAGAAAAATTCACTTCAGGTAAGATCTATTGAACTGAATATGTGAATTAAACTTTTTAGTGGCAACTTTTTTAAACAAGCATAGTAATTTATTTTCTCAATTACAATTAGATATGAGTGAGCAAGTGTATCGGTTGACAAAGAAACATGTAATCTAATGAGGAAATTTTGCCATTTTTTGACAAGAAATATATAAAATTTAATCAATAATGTAGAAAGGTAGACAACTTTTATCATTTAACTCTTAAAGCAGTTTGTTAAAATTATTTAAGATAGTCCCAAAAACTGAACACGATACAGTTTTGTGAATTTTGCACACATTTTCAGAGTAATAGCTATTTTCAAACATCTTTATTTGTGATTTTCTATAATTCATATTTTGCTCTCTAAGCCCCATTATTAAATGCAAGATTAATTCATAGTTACAAGTTGAAAAATCAGCTTTATCTTGCTAAAAAAGTCTAGCTGTCCTGGTAGTTTAACGCCAGTATTTTTTTTTTTTTTTTATGAAACAGAGTTAAGTGAGAAACTTAAAATGCAAAAATTTATTACATAATTAGTGCTTGATAAATAATGTTTTTTGCAGTGTTTCAAAGATCAAATATATCCATGATCAATAATATTGTTTGTTCTCATAAACAATAAAACTATATTTTTTATATAATAACATCATCATACAAATCAGTGACAAATAACAATCCTATTTCAGAGTAAATGCATCTAAATTCAAACTTTCTCTTCCATTTTACAACATGGAGGTGAGAAAAATTAATACTTTCACAGTAAAAATAATATAATTTTAGGGTGAAAGCATTCATTAGTCCCTTTTCTAATATATTTTCATTAATCATATTTTTTTTAGAACTGTAATTTTTAAAATACTGAAGTTTAAAATTACATACTAAACATGTATCTTAGCTAGCTGGAATCTAAAATCAACAATCACAAAAAGTTCAAATTGACACAAATAATACCAATTAGTAAAATTGGTATTATTTGAACCATTGGGAAAAATGCAGTTGAGTAGCATTCACATTGTTAAAAACTTACAATATTTAAAATAAAAGTCAAATATGATTTATATCGATTTGTATACCTGCAACATATGAGTAAAAAAACACTAACAATACTGCTGCATTAATCACTTTAAGTATTCAACTTGAAGCAATTGGAATGAAAAGCATTTTTATTCAATTGCTGCAAGTAAATTATAAGTTTACTTGCAGCAATTGAAAAGTTTGCTAATAATTTAAAATTAATTGCAAAAACTTTTTTAAAATGACTTGAATGATTATTATTAAAAAAATTAAGTGAACTTATTTGTAATAACAATAAAAATTCAACAAACAAAAATTCATTAGATTTATTAAGATTAAAAATGTATAACAGTAACTATGGAGAATTTAAAAACATGATTAGCATATATGCTTTACCACTGATAAACAATCATTTATTACCTTCATGTTTAACAATTTACAGCCTGTCACAAATAAAAGGATGAAAAAATGAATTCTTTAAAGTAGTTTTATGGAAGATGTGAACATTTAATAAACCCAATTTAAATCAGAAACCAATACGAATTAAAATTTATCAAGATTAATGGCAAAAAATAGAAATTAACAGCATTAAGACAATATAGATAGCTCTGCAGGAACTAAACAATAGAAAAATTGCTTCCAGTTTGAAGATAAAATACATAATATTTCTCCAAACAAAAATTTTGTAATCTAAGTTAGGATTTATATTGCATGATTTTCATTTAAATTTACAATTTATTATCATTTATTTTCAAAAATATTTTCTACAAAGGCAAAATTTCAAAAATAAGGGGAAAAAATAACTTTGGGACATATTTTACGATTCAAATATTTAATATACTTAGAATAATATTTATTGAAGTGTTCCTTTCATAATGAACTTTTAACATTATTTTTTCATGTGTTTTCTTACACAGAATATATAACGAATTTCTTACAAAAAATTTATTATCTTTTGGAAAAACACAACTTTTAAAATAAGTTAATGTGCAAAAAAATGGGTAAAAAGATGCAATGAATAAGTGTTATTCACAGCAATCATTGACATAAATTCTAAGGAATCTTAATTTAAATGTCTTTTACTCTTTTTTAATGAGAATATTTGGTTAGAAAAAAAATTTATGTATCACATTCTTTTTAACACAAAACCAACATAAGTAATATGCAATGGTTCAGTTTATCATAGAGCAAAGTAATTAATATATTGTTTCCAAAATTTACGGAAAGAATTATAAATATTACATGACTTCATCAAAATAAACATTTATAAATTATGAAGTAAAAATTAAAGAATTATCAATTTTTCTGTAAATTTTAGTGAAATGCAAATAGATAAGCTGTATTTTATAACTCAAAATTAAAACTCTCTGTAAGCAAAAAAAAAAAAAAAAAAAAAAAAAAAAAAAACAATTTTTTACTATTGTCAGTTTTACAGTTGAAAGCAATTATTTTTTAAAATCTTCTTACTTCACTTAGATTCAGCTACAAATAGCACTAGTAAGTATTTGAAGTAATCATTTTTTTACACATTTTATTTCCTAACCTGAAAATGATTTGGAATGAAAAATAAAATGCCCAACTTGTTAAACGTAATTTTTATTGATGTAAATATTTTATATTTAAGTTTTAAGACATAAACTGTCTTAAAAATTTGTAAAATTGAATTACCCAACACTGTGCAACTAGAAGATAAAGCAAGTGTACATAACACATTTTTAGTAAAATGTTTAAACATTACCTTTCAAGAATATTTTCCTTAGCATACAAACAGTTTATAATGAAAGAAAATTTCTAGATATTTAACAGTAAAAAAAAAAAAAAAAAAAACATTTTGTAAAAGAAATTTTTTATCAATGTGGAAAACAGAATAAGACAGAAATAGTGCTTTTTCCATCACCCAAGAGAAACTTAAAATTTTCCTTCTCCTTTATTTAATTAAATTTGATACATAATTAAATTTAATAAAAGAGAAATAATAAATTGAGATATAATTAAATGGGATTATTTCTTTATAGTAAACATGTTGAGCTAATTATCAGTTGATTAGTGAAGCATCAATATTTTTGGGAAAACGCTCATGTAGGCACTTTTGGTTGGCACAAAAATATTTGTTGTTTTAATTTTTTCAATAAAGTAAAAAACAATGTACTGATTAACTACTAATATTTTTCGACAATATTTAAAGAAGTTTAAAAATATAATTAACTGTAAAGGTTATTTAAAATTTGTTGGGATTTTTTAAATTGTTGCAAAAAAAATTTAACATATTTGGATCTGATGAAAATCATTTTTACGATTCAATAAACAAGATTTAAAATTTAAATTTTCATTTAACTAATGAAATACAGGTTTAAAATTTTAGAATTTATTTTTAGATTTGTGAATATTTAAGTATATATAACATGTAGATACATTTCTTTTCAGTCATAAATATTTTGTTATGATGTGATTACAAAAATATTATTTACTTCCATCCATCCTAATTTGATCAATTTTTAATTTGCAGATCTCATGAGAAGTAAACCTTAAACAGTCTGAATATTATAATTAACGATTTTTCTTTGTTCTTTCTCATCTGAAATTTGAATTTTTGTATAAGGAAAGTTGTTTTATAGACATAAAGTATCTTTTAACCAAATGATTTTTCATTCAGCTCCCAAAAACTCAATTTTGGAAAAAGAAACTTGAGATAATATTTTGGAACAGACCCTGTAACTAAGAGATAAATTAACTCTCCTTAAAAATCTTTTTCTTTTGAAAGTGCAAAACAATTCTTAATGATTAACATAGTTTAAATGTTTGATATTTTGATCACTTTCTGCTAGAAAATGAGAAAGGCTATAGGATATAAGACAAGATCATCAAATAGTTTGAAAAATAAAACAGTATTGTTACAAAAGCAGTTAATCCTTCAAGCAAGAGTTTCATAAACTGTGGTTCGTGATGCCAATGGAGGTCTAGAGATCTGCACAGGAATAACAAATTTTAAGCAGTAATAACATTTTTTTTAATTCATTAATGGTAAAATGATTTCACATAATTTCTGATATTGTCATAATTTTCTATGATGTTTAAATGAGAGGACACTTTTGTTTCTAACTACCAAAGTGTCAATCAAATCAAGAATGAAATGACGTATGAGTCATATCTACTAGATTTTATTCATAGAATTAGTATACTTTCTTCCATAATGTTGAATGATTTACCTAGTTAAATCACCTGTTTCTTCATTGTCTGGGCTGGCTCTCTACATTGTCCCAGCATTTGTATAAATGATTAAGTTGTAAAATATTTTACATTAATTTCCTATCATCTTAATAGCCCTTAGAATATTGAGAGTTCAATAACAACCAGGAATGAGGCACAATGTCAACAATTCATATTTCACATGATTGTCACTATCCTTAACCTTTAATCTTATTTTCCAAACAGTAGAAAATTTAATATTGCAAATCCAGCAGAGGATTGTAGTTTCATTATATTATTAATAAATAAGTTTCTTCTGAACCAATTAGAGTGAATACCAACCAATGTATACATTTATATGTGCCAGTGATTCTCAACTTTTAATGCTACCATCCTAAGGAGAGGAAAAATTTTCAGAGACAAATTTGGTAATTTAGAGTATAAAGTAGGAAAAGAGGTTTCTGAATTATAAAAAGCAAAAATTTTAAGCATTTTTTGCAGTCGACTGACACACTGAGTTTGCATGAATCAATTTGAAACTTTAGTTTCAGGACTAGATTGCTATAATTTTCATTAAAATTAAAATAATTTATGCAAAAAGTGCTTTTCATTTTCAAAAACGTATTAGTCTAATCAGGCACTTGAAAACAGTAGAAAAAATTCCACTAAGAGAATAAATATTAATGGGACAATCAAATATCTCAATGGCATAGTTGTTTTTTATGGTTCACATCCATTTTTGAATACAGTTAAATGAAGACACAAATCCTCATTTTATTGTTTGATGTCAAATTTTCTTTTTTAGTAATTAGATCTGTTTAGTGCTGAATTTAAGAAGTAAAAAGAAGGGAAGGCAATCAAAATTGTTTGATAATGTTTCTGCACTCTGATATGAGGTGATACTTGAAAACAAAATTCTGTGTAAAACGATTATAATTTCCGACACAACCTTTCAAAGTTACATTAATTTAAATTTGATGAACTACTCGACAATCTAATATTTGCTGTCTCAGTATTTTAAGAGTTTATGATCCACAGATAAATGCAAGGGCCAAAAATATACTCAAAATGCTTAGAAAAATATGTGTGCATAAAGATATAAAGTGCAGATAGAAAAGTTGTGATACATTGATAACGGTTCTATTACACATATGCAGATCTGACAAGATTAGAAACTGACTGAACATGTGATAGAAATTCTGATTCCTCGGTAATTTTTTTAAGAAAGCAGAAATAACAGATTTTATTGAGATCATATTAAATTTTTTAAAAACAAATTAATTCCATTGAATTTCAAAAGTAAACTTATAATTTTATGTAAATAAGATTTATAATAAAGATGTATAATACAATAATTAATCAAAAATTTCTTAAAATATAGTATCAAAATATATCAGAATTAATTTTGGAAATTTAATTTTATTAAAAATACACATAAATGTGAATTGCTATAAAATGTAAAGTATATAGTTAAATGTACAAGAAATTTTATCATATTTATTATTAATTAAAATACAATTATAATTTGAAATATATAAAATGATTAGTTAATTCCCCTCCTTTATAACAAAATTATGCAAATATAAAATACTTCCACTCCTAAACATTAATGGTTATAAGATTTTATACTACTAAAGTATATAATCTATACAATTCACCAAAATCAATAAATATTTGATAGAAAAAAAATCAAGCATTAAATTTTGCATCGATTGGTTGGTTGGTTTTAGAGGTGCAAGGTCCAATTAAGGACAAGCTGCATCAGACATCAGTTGGAAAGTATCCTGATTTTGTTCAATTCATTAAAAGCTTATTTTCATATTTTATAATTTTATTGTGTTTAATGATAAGCATATATATAAAAAATAAAAACTTGTGATAAAATATTTCTAAATTTAGATAAAATGAATAAAATTAATAGCTTTTAAAAATGCAAACAGATTGCAATGTGGTGGTTCCCCTAGCAAGTTTTGGAATGTTAAAAAATATGAAGCAGCAATGGTTAAAATATGGAAACACAATTAAAATATGATGTATTGTGTATGGTTCATCACACGTTTCCCGTCAAAGATTTAAATCACTCAAGAGTAGTAAATGTTTATGGGTGACACACGTGTGCCCAATATGAAGGCGAGTCAATCTGATATCTGCACTTCGTACAGGTAAAACATGTAATGCAATAATAAATGAAAAAATGGAATACAGTTTGTTGCAGACTTGCATGCTCCAAGATTCCTGCCAAAGAGAATTAATATCTCACATCTATTGATGGAACGGAAGGCAAAATAGAAGTGGATGTAGACCCTGCAGCCGTATCAGCCTTCTCATTGCCATCTATTCCTATGTGGCTGGGTATAAAACAAAACAGTATCTCAAATCCATTTCGAAAGATCGAATCAAGCAATTTCAAAATTTTGGACACAACTGGGTGGCAACTGAAGTTAAGATATTTCAAAGCTTCTAAAACATTCTTATAGTCAGTGTATATACAGTATTTATGTACGTTTTCAGTACTCACATACTAAAGTGCAAGGTATATAGCCATGGCTTCAGCAGTGAAAATGGAGCAGGATTTGTGAAGGCTGTAACTAAAGGAGGCGTTATCAACATAAACTCCACAGCCGACATATCCTGCAGTCTTTGATCCATCTATGTCGACGGGAGTGTACATAGCATACTGACAGCAATGAGATGCATAAAGTTGTTGAAAAATAGCAGGAGTTGTATTCGACTATTTATAGTATTCAAAGGCATTGAGAACTGTCATACATGGGTCATACCAAGGAGGATGTGCGAGAAAGTCTGTAGACTTAATCCGGACATCACATAGAACAGACAGCAAAAGATAAGATTTAATACGAATGAGAAAAGTTTGAATACTGGAAGGTCTAGCATAATATAATCTCTTAAGAGCAGCATTTGGAATCATAGAATGAAAGGGATGATGAATTGCGGACATAATTTTTGAAAAATAATTAAGAAACAGCTGCATCCGTCGCAGGTCTAACGATAATTGATGGCAGATTACATATAGACGGGCGAAGTGGGAAATGCACCAGAGCATATTCTTAAAGCAGAGTGGTGAATAGTGACCAATATGCATAAGATGGCAGATCTAGCTGATCCATATGCAGCACAACTGCAATCAATGCGAGATAAAATTACCGACGGTAAATTCGAAGGAGTGATGTGCGATCTGCAACCATACGAAAGCACCCTCAGGATATTGATTAATCGTTGGCATTTCTTTCGCAGATGGAATAATATTTGAAAGGAAAGTTAATTTTCTGTCGAAAATCACCCCAAGAAATTTTATCTCACTGACCATAGGGAAAGGTCTACCGTTGATGTGAAGCACAGGATCATCATGAAAACTAGTTTTCCTGCAGAAATAAACACAACAACTCTTAATCAAGACAAGCTAAGGCCATTTTGTGCACACCAAGCAGTGAGATTATTTACAGCTGTTTGCAATTGTCTTTCAATTACATTCATGTTAGATTCTTGATATGAAATTTGCAAGTCATCAACATACAAATTACTATGAACAGAAGGTGGTAATTGATGAAGTATGTTGCTGATAAAAAGGATAAAAACGGTCACGCTTAAAACGCTACTTTGAGGGACGCCCTCAGCTTGGATAAAAGTATTGGAAAGTACAGTTAAATGCACACTCTGCAAAAGCAAAAGGCTAAAAAATTCTGTATGAATAATGGAAGATTCCCTTTAAAGCCAAGATTGTACATAGTACGGAGAATGCTTTAACGTCACGTACGATCATATGCCTTCTTAATATCAAAAAAGATTGCAACAAGATGGTTTCCCCTCACAAAAGCATTTCACATGTGGGATTCCAGATCTATTATATTATCAATAGTGGATAGAACTTTTGGAAAACCACTTTGATAAGGAGGGATGCAATTATTCTTCTCTAAGATGTAAGTGAGTCTAGATTTGACCATATACTCAAAAGTTTTGCATAGCCAATTCGTAAGGGCTATTTAGCGATAACTCTTAGGGTCAGAGAAAACTTTGCCCAGTTTCAAAATTGGAATCATTATTGCTTCTCTCTATGCTGTGAGAAAAGCATGTTCAGTCCAGATTCTATTAAAAATAAAAGTATGTTCAATTACGAATTTGGATGTAAATGACGGAGCATTTGATAAGAGATTCCATCAGGTCTGGGACTGGTGTCGTTTGCCTGACATAAGGCAGTATTTAATTCTGACAATCCAAACGAACAACTATACAGTAGATAATTTCGATCAGAAAACTGTAGAGTGTCTGCTCAGCTATTCTTTTAGATGTTTGAAAATCAGGATTATATGAATCAGAGCTGGACACACTGGCAAAGTTTTCTCTGATGACATTGGCAAAATGCACCATTGAGGAATGCAAAGCAGCTCCAGTTTTTAAAACAGGAATGAAACAATCCTGATAAATACCATTGGCTGCTTTCACTTTCCTCTGCAATTGTTTGCTGGATGTCGATGATGTAACTGAAGACACTTAACGAATCAAAAATTCTCTTTGACTCTGGCATCTTACTCTACGAGCTTCTGCTTTGGATTTTTTGAAAGCTATAAGGTTCTCCGTAGTTGGGTATCTTTGGAAAATATTCCATTGCTTCCTTTGTTTATTATTAGGTAGTCGCCATTCTTCCTTCCACCATGGTTTCATAAGCTTACGTGGAATAGAAGAACTTTTAGGAATAGCAACACCTACACTTCGATTAGTGTGTCAGCAACATATTTAACGGCAGCATCAATTGCATCTCTCTTAACTCTTGTTTCCGTAATCATAGCCAATTGGGTGAATAGAACTCAATCGTCTCAACTGTACACTTAATTAGGTGGCCTATGGGACACATTATTACCTCCAGTCTGAGGGAGATGATCATTGCAGAAAAGATCATTTCCTATGGCAAAATTCAGCAATGGTAGAAGTGGCATAAAACAAATAGCTAAGTCAAGAGAGTGAAATGTCCATGTAAGTTTGTGGAAATAATACTTTTTATACCAATTATTTTAATAATAAAAATCTATCAGTGATTTAGAAATATGAGAACTTTTGTAAATGCATCTTATAGTTTTATTCCTATTAGAATTGTCTAGACATATTACTCTTTTTTAGGACTGAGAGACAAAACAAAGGATTTCATATGTTCATTGACATAACGATCCAGAATTAACATTGTTAGTATAAAATTTATCTTCTATTTGTTACTTCCAAAATATTATATGCTTGAGAATTTTTTTCAATTTTGCATTTCATGAATAAAAGTACAAATTAGCAGTACCTCTTTGCATTCTTTATGTTACTGTCCTTGACACTATAAAAATGTGTGTGTGTGCACATATATTGCTGATACATTTATAATACATAAACTATAACAAACAACAGGAGAGGAAGCTAATGTAAGTCTTTAAAAGTAGTTTCAATAGCCGCCCCCCCAAAAAAAACATGTTAGACACACATTGGAAAAACTCACAGCACCAGCATAGGTTATGGATGAGACATACCAATGTTGTGAACGTGGAGACATTTTATAAAGTAAAATGTTGAGTGTTTGATGTCTGACACAAAACAGTTATTGCTTTCTTAGAAAGGATAATGAGTCTAGAGCCTACAAATAATGTATATTCCAAACACAACAACTGTCCAAACACGAGGTAGGTATCAAACCCATAAACTTTGAAATGAAGGTCAAAGTGTCAACAATGCATCTGGTAACTCATGCATCATGCTGAGCGATAGTACTTCTACATGGTGAATGTGGTCACAATGCCAAGGCAGGATGCATGGTTTATCATGAACTTTTAACTGCACCATTAGATTTTGTGGTGAAAAATAATATTTTTGTTGTGAAATGGTTCAGAGTGATATACTTGTTGAACTGCAGCCAATGAATAATAGACCAGTCATTATCAATTGAGATATGCAACAGAAGGTCATAACATATATCTTTACAAATTCTGAATGAAACCCAAGAGAAATGAGCGTGATCTTTCAAAAAGCAGAATACAATAAATCACACAGTAGGCAGATGCTCATTTACATCAGTCAATATTGTTGCAGACATTACTATCATGGTATTGGCACAGCTTGTTCTTTTTAGACACTGCACCATAAAACCCAACCAACCAACCATAGTAAGTTAAGTAATGTTACAAATGGCAAAGTTTCATAACAAATCAATTAAAGTTTCAGGTAATCTTTAATGACCTTTTTTTGTACAGATTGTGCATCGTTCAGCATTATATGCACTTACAACAAACAGACTTGTTATTACTAGCCACAGGATGAGTGTTTTCCAGATGAGGTGGTCTTTTAATATTTAGTGTAATATTTTTAATGATATATAGTTCAGATATGTATTTATAAAGGTATCCTCCAATACTTAGAGCTGCTTTAGGACATTTTGATCAATTTGTTGGGCAACATGCTATTGTAGAATGTTGGAACCCTAAGTCTCATTATTCAGCAAACATCCAAAGGTATCTTGTCAAGTCATTTCAGGTATGATGGTGCATCAAATGGAAGCAAGGTTCACCAAACGTTACTTTAGACTTTCTTTGGAAAGTCTAAAGTAAATGTTTGGTGAACCTAAATTAACTTAAACTACTTAAAAAGCAATGAATGAGATCACTGATAGCTTTACAGGAATTTAGACAAACTATATGATGCAAAATTTTAGATATCATAAATGCTCATGGTAATCTTTCATTTGACATATTGTGCAAAATTCAATCCAGTGTCCATATGCATTGTAGCTGAAGGTGAGCAGATAAAGCTCATTCAAAGGTCAATGTACCTAGTGATAACTAATTGCTGTTACATATTTTGACTACGTTGAACTTGCACACAAAGCAAAGCATGTAGTTTGGCATTTAATTGCTACTCTACAATAATTTTGAAATTGATTTACAATTGAAGCTAGTTATGTTACTGATTTTGTATCACAAAAATATCATAGAAAAGTTGCTTTGCCATTCCAAAGTTAAAATGGTAAGACAGAACCAAATTAAGTACTCTGTATTCTTACATGCAAATTATAAAAAAAACAGATTTAATACCTCATATAACAATACTGGCACAAAATGAAAATGATAAACAATTTTCCAAAATAACAATTATATGTTTTACAATTAACATATTTAATGATAACATGATATACATATGTAGACTTGTTAGCCTTAAGAAAAAAATATTTTGCAATAAAATTTCTGTACGCACATACACATACACACACACATATATGCATGTATGCTAGTAATTAAAATTTAAACTTATTGGAATACTTATAATTTAAGATTTCTGAAATATGTTTTTTCTAGGAAAAATTATGCATAATTTTCTGTTTATTGATTCCAATTTATATTTATATGATCAATCTTGATTAAATGCATCCAGAATCATGCAGTATTAAAAAGATATACAAAAAATTTATGATAATCAAATAACTAATTAATGAAAGCTTTAAATGCAAATTTCTCTCTCTCTCTCTTGCACACATGCACACTCACATATTAGATTTTAAAAACTATTTTGGATGCTGAAGGGCCTCTTCTTAAATTTGAATCAAATGTCCACTTTTCAATTTGATGCTAGTTTATCAAAAATATGCAGAAAGATTTATTCATAATTGGCAGTACAATATTCTAATATTTGGTTTCAACATTTAACAAACAGCTTTAAGCATTTGGCTATTCAAACATAAGAATACAGGTCAACAAAAAAGAAACTAAACTTTATTATTGTTTTACATTTAAATTCTCAACTTTAGCAATAGAATTTTTTTTAACCCTGGATTTTTAAAATTAGAGCTTCTTTTTCCTGTTTTAAGTATTCTATTTACACGAGTCTTCCTTGGAGATTTTGAAACTATTTTTGTAATTGTATATGAAAATGTAATTTATAATTATCAAAATAGTCATTTTGAATTCCTACTTTAAAGTATAAAAAAAATGGAGTCTACTTCTGAATCAATTTATTTGAAAGACACCATCATGCATTGGTTGAAATGCTTAAATTTAATCTTTTATATTAGAGCATATTTCCTAACTAACAAAAAATATGAACTAAATACTCTTTAATTTTTACAGGAAGTAAACAGAAGCGTTCTTTATAGCTAAATCAATTAAATGATAAGAATATCTAATACAATGTGAAACAGGGAGTTTGCTTCATTTGTTTTGCTACTACACCATTATTTATTTCCTATCGTTACATTCCCTACATTTTTGCTATTGTCAATATTGAAAGAAATGCAGTTATTAAAAAGAATATTACCAGAAATGAATTTATTTAAAATTAACTTACCATATTTAATCCAGCAAATTCACTTTCCAAAAAAGATAAACGTGATTTTATTTACAAATTCTTATTTTATAACAGTTCAAAATGAATACTTACAGTTTAGATTACCTAGTTACTTCTATTAGTAGAAATGGAAAACAGACTTTTTAAACATACAAGCATTATTGACAAGTCTTTTTTTCACGTTTATCCCATTCCTCCTTGCTCTTAGTCTTAATTCTTATTGGTTGTTACTGAATGAAAATTTTTTAAAGCACTGGTTCTGAATAATTTGTGCAACTTTTTGAAAATTTTGTGTTCTACAATAATTGCAGTAAATAAATGTTCTGCTCTTATTATATTATCGTCTGTTTGAAGAAGTTGGTTGGTTGGTTTGTTGCTGAAGGTTTGTTTGGGTTGGTTTGTTGCTGCATTTTTGGCTCATAAGGGCTAATTTGTCAGACTTGGAATTTAAAGTAATTTCCAAGCCACGACAAACACTCAAGCCATAGATGGGTTTCGAATCCATGAAGTGTTGAACCAAAAACAAGAGCACTAACTATTTGGTATTTGATGAAGAGTAAAAAGTGTTTTATTGCTCTTTTGGAATAATTGGTTTGTTTGCTAGGCTCTTAATGATCATTTTTTGGACACAATGTCTTATTAGGCTGAGCCTTACAATTTAAAGTAGATTCTGAGCAAGTATGAACATCCAATTCTGAGGTGTGAGGGCTAGTGGTAGATCAGCACTGCTCAGAGTGAGATTCCAGGTTTGATCCAAGAAATTACAGAACAGGAAATGGAAGATGTGCTTTTGTTGCTTGCAGACACATTCACCGAGTTGGGTACCTGGGTATTTTCCAAGTTTTCTCTCTTGACATGTGAATATAGGTCACTAGCTAAGAAAAGTCCAACTAGAAGGCAATTATGCAGCAGATATTAAAATGCATCAAAACTTTCTTAGATAATTAGGCTGTTCAATATGCTGTATCAAGCTAGAAGATGGAATCGAACAAATGAACTGTAGAGCTGAGGGCCAAAGAACTAGTCATTAGGATGTCAGGTAAATTATCTTTTGAATAGATTTTCAATATCTGGGTATTTTTGCAATTCAATATGCTTTATACTATATTTATATCCGTGCTAAGGGGAAAATTCCACTACACATGATGGATGAATCAAACTTCTCTGGAGGTCATAACAGAAAGAAATCCTTATGTATATGATTTATCAAAAGTCCTATTATATTTTTTTCAACCACATAGCGAAATACCAATTTTTTAAAATCACCCATAAAAGCAAAAACACACTTTTGACATACTGTTGTGGACTACCTAATGGCTTAGGGTTCTTATAAAGCATTTAAATGTCCATGCATAATTGCTTTCTGTGTGGACTTTTCCTAGATATTGGGTCATTATATGTCACGAGAGAGGTAAGCATGAAAACTCCCAAGTACATACTCCAACAAGCATACACGCAGAAGACAGAAAAGTAACAACCATCTCCTGTTGAACCCGGGATCTTTTGCACTTTGTATCTTACTCCTAGAACATGGTAAGTTTAAGCAAAAGCATATCAAAGGCTCTACTGTGCCAAGACATTGCTCCTCGGAGCATGAGTTCCAATATACAATCCTAGCCATTGTTGAACAAAAAATAGATGCTGGATTGCTGGCTTCAGCATGCACATCTGTCGTTTGGGTGCTTGGTAGTTTTTCAGATTTCCTCCCTTGTGAAGTATGAAAATATACTCACTCTTTATGGAAAGTCTTCCATTGATAGTAGATCGTATATTTATTTATGTGATAGATAATAAGATAATTTACAAGGTCCTTCTGCTGTTAGGCTGCTTACAATGCAGAGTCATAATTACAAATATAGTAAAATGACGGGCTGCTTCTTTCAGTATAGTTCTGAGCATGAAACACAAGTTGCCGATGATGCCCACACTCAAATTACGCTCCCTAACATTGAGAAATGGAACCATGAAATGATTGAATATTTATCAGAGTAAGTGAAGATAGTCTTTTTTGCTCACATCCAGTTTATGTCATATCAAGAGCTTCCCAATTTAAAATTTTCCTTAAATAAGTCACATGATAATAAAATAGTTTCAGCAAAATAGATAATTTATATTGATTTTTGATAAAAAAAATATTAATGAAGAAAAATAATACATCATACCTTTTAAGAACTAATGTCTAAGAAAATTTAATGAGAAAAAATTGACTGAAAAAATGATGCGTAGGGAATGAATAATTTCAACTCTGACTTGATAAGAGAGATGATGATTAGAATCAAGGTTATTGAGCTATAACATCTGAAATTAAGTTATTCAAGGAATAAGCAACAGCCTTTTTTCTTAGCTGACAAAGTTCTTAAAAATTAATTGTTTTAACCTACTTGAGATATTATTTAGATAATATAAGCTTCTTGTTAAAGTTAAGCAATTTCAGTAAAAAGTTTTAAATGACATTCCTCCACAAAAGTTACGAAAGTATTTTAAAAAAGAAAATGGTATAATTTTTGGAAAAAATAATAAAGTTAGCAATAAATTTCGATTTGAACATTACCTACTGATATGCATATTTTTTTACAGTATCCTTTGATTCATTTCTGTGGTTGTTGAACGAATCTCATAATAATGGAGAAGGAATTTCAAATCAATTTTTTTTCAATATACTATTTTAACATTTTAAATATAATAAACATAATAAATTTTAATGTTTCATCATAAAAGTAATAAAAATACTTGAGTGCATCACAGGAATTTACAGCAGAAATATTTACTTCAAAGGATTTGAAAATGAAGTTATTAATTTGGAATTAAGTCTAAACACCAATTTTAAGCACAAGATATGTGGTGTTTTTTGATTATCAATTTCAATTATTGAATATCAATTAAAATTTCAAAAAGTAACAACCACAAAACAAAAAAAATTATTGTTTCAATTAGATACACCAAGTAAAATACAAAAGTAGTAGTTTTTGAATAAAATATTCTACCATTCTAACTTTACAATAAACAATATTTTTTCTTAATGTAAATTAGGAATTAGTTCTTGTCATCCCACATGATGTGCAACTTATAATATGTGTGAGAACTGTTAACTTAAAAAATATCAAACAAGCACTAGAAAAGTTTAATTTGCAATGATTAAATTTTAATTAATGTTTACGATTGACTGAGTTAATTACCTTACCATAATCTAATTAAATAGATTTGACAACATACAGGAAGAAAAGTTGTGATAGAAATATTCTTCAAAAGCAGAACACACTTCAGTATTTTTAATCTGATAAGCTGAAAAAACCTAGGTTCATTTTTGGGGAAAAGCGTTGATTATGTGCTGAAGTCCTCAAAGAAGAAAGTTAACAATAAAATACAACAATATTTAACATTTAGTAGGACAATCAAATCTTAAATATTTGCTATATTTCCCAACATTAAGCAGATTAATTTCAACAAAAAATAGAAATACAGAACAATTTCATTACTTTTGCATATCAATTTTCAAATCCACACTTTGTATTTTTGGATGTTCATAAAGTAAACTTGCAAACAGAATACAACTTCTTTAAGTGAGAATAAAGGCAGCATTATTTTACATATACACACGCAAACTATTTTCGTTTAAACAATAGTTTAATTAACCAGAATATATCATACTATTTGATTTGGCAAGTGTTTTCTCTAACATCTGAATGTGAATGCAGGTCGCAGAAGTTTTGAATAAGTCATAAAAAAATTAATGGATTCCTTTATACACTTTATAAAACATTCTCAGCACTAATTTATAATAAATAAATGCTGTTTTTTTCTGTAATAAGATTTACTTTTGTGTTCACCGCACAATTTGGTGATAATTTTCAAAACAATGAAAAGTTTATAAAATGCTGTGGAAAATAATGCAAATAATGACCATTTAATATCTGACATAAAAAATTTGTTATCATAAAAATTAACCACAAAATAACACATGTTCATAAAGTTTGCACAAATAAACATTTGTACATAGTGATTTCTATAATCATATTGAGCATAAAGAAATAATTACAAGTCTCTAATGGAATAATATTTTAATAATAGGGGCAAAAAAAATGAAATTTCAATAAGTTTTAAAGATATTTCTGGCAAATTTACACCTGAAAAGAATGGAATATATAGCCGCTCAACCTATCTAGTGGTCAGTGTGCCTGACTGCAAATAGTGAGGTCCTGGGTTCGAATCTTGGTTAGGACATAGCTGTACTTTCTCTCCTGTCTTTGTCCTTTCCTTGTATGAATGGAGTACAAATGGTTTCTTATGCTATAAATGGGTATCTATGACGTGTGTACTGAGGAAGTCGGACTCCACACCAAATTATGATTCAGTTGGAAAAGTGGAGCCCACACACCATACTGCCAGCCTGGCTGGCACTCACAAAAAAAGGAATATATCACTTTTTCCTCTATGCTTCTCTTTATAAAAGTCTATGTTTTGTGTACAGATAATTTACTGAAGTATTAAATATTTTTTCCTTAATAAAGATGGCATAAAATGATAATTAAATTTAATTACATTCAAATTTAACATTAACTCTTATGAAAAGCTTATAAAATATGCAAAGCGTAACAAATCCTGAATGTCCATACATTTTTATATTTTATTCATATATTTTTATAGAAATTCTGTTTGCAATTTGCTGACAATCCATTCTGTGTTTGAAAACAATTTTCAATGCAATCATTCAATTAAGAATTTTAAAGTGAAGTAACTAATATACATATCCTTTTAATGTACAGATGTTGTTAATCTTTATTTTAGTTAATTTAGTTTTCATTATAATTTTAATGCATAGATGTTTTTTCTTTTTAAGTGAAATTACTATTGCATGATTATTTATGTTTCTATATTTCCTAAAGACGCATTAGGTTTAATATTGATATAATCACAAACACTTGGTAACGTTCAGCTTTCAAAATAACAAAGAATTTTTGGATTTATTTATTAAAAAATATTATAAAATAAATAAAAAACAAATAGTTTAAAAAATACAATGTATTAAATTTTAAAGATTTCAAAGTCATTTAAAAATTTGATCAATCACGTTAAAAGGAAATTCTAGATTTCAAATAGTTAACGAAAGACAAATAAAATACTGGAATTATCATTAATTTGCACTATCTTTCTACCTCATTTATCAGTAAAAATAAGTTCACTTAAAATTGATAATTTTTATGATGATGTAAAACACTCTTGTAACTGTTTGTTTTCAATATTCAAAAAGAAGTTAACACTTTGGATTTTCTAAAAAAAAAAAAAATAAATAAAAATATTTAACTAGCAATAAAAGTCAACTTATTTTGAGTTACACTGCATAAAAATATATAAGGGGTTCCACAATATTTATATTATCATTGATTTACTCATGTTATAGTTATTAATAATGCATAGTAAAATACAATATACAGCTCAAAACAAGGGATATTGTAAGTCCTTTATAAGATAGAGGTATAAGCAATTTTATTTTTCATAAAATGAAAGAGAGTTACAAATACAAAGTTTTTTTATTTTCAAACTTTGCAGTTTTCATGTCTTGAGCTTGTATTGAAGGTGACATTTTAATAGCAGCAAATGACACTTAGCTTTCAATTTAATGGGAACAGCAAAATATGAAAGCCAATAAGGCTGTTTGCTTGCTGACAAATGGGGTGTGTGATGTTAACAACAAGGCACCTTTGCGCAAGTACCGAGTGGGCAATAGAGTATGTGAACTGGAGGGGAAATGAAAAACACAATATTCTAATTTACCCTAACAAGTCTCATTTTTCTCTTCATCCTGATATTAGGTGTATTTCCATCTAGGAAAATATGGGACTAGAAACAATCCTGTATTTGAGCATGAAATTGACATATTTAGAAATGAAAGAGTGATGGTGTATAATGACATCTTCATTGATAGGCGCACTGATTTCCATATCATTTGAAATGGATCTATTACCGGTCACCAATATAGGAATTAGATCCTCAGACCTATTTTAATGCCTTATGTTGCAGCAATTGGAGATGATTTCACATTAATGGAAAACAACTGAGAGCCACATTATGCTAATTTTATGAATGATTTCCTTTTGAAGGAAGGAATCATATGAATGCAATGTCCAGCATATTCTCCGGGCATAAATTCAAGAGAACATGTTTGGGACATTCTAGGCCGACGAATTGCCGGGCGCTTACCTCAATAACAACCTCCCCCACAAAGGCTCCAAAAATTGGAAAAAGCTTTTCAGAAGTTGGGCAGAATACTCAAGCCCCTCTTTTGTAATCAAATGTTAAAAAAATGTATTTTTCAATCTAAACAAATGTCATTTTTATCTCATACATCCTACTATGCCTGTCAATTATTTAATAATGAACCAAAGAATTCTCCCGGTGCAACATCAACCCATAACCTCATTATCCTTTAATTGTTTTCTGCAATTTATCTTACATTAACTAAATATAAAAATAAGGTTACCTTCATATTTCAAACATAATAGATTATTGAAAAACTTTAAAATTAAAAAAAATGATTTCTCCTTTATTCCTGATTTTGAAAAATTGTGGAAATCTTATTTATGTTCCTTTATGATACATTTTATCACACGTAGTGATCAATAAAGTAATTTCATGACACTCTATTAGCTTTTATGAGATGGCCATGACATGCTTATAGTAGAAAGACCTAGTAGGTCAAATATTTTATGGACATTGTTGAAGGAGACCGCATGGATATATTCAAGCAATGTCTTGTTGATAATTAGCACATATTCCTAGATCATAAATAGATACATTAATAGAACCATCATCTGTAAAATGTCCCAAAACGTTAATAGATGTCATCTTAGACCATATCACCAATAGTTTACAAATTCAGGTATGGCAAGTTTCTTAATACCCATTGTTAATAAGTGTCATTTCGTGGGTATTTTCAAACACATGATTGAAAAAATATCTTTCTACACTTAACAAAGATTTTAATAGGCAAAGTGTTGAACATGTGATATTTTGTTTTTTTACTATTATCTCTGGGAATTACAGAAATGTTATCAATATTCATTCCCTGTATAGCAAATTTTTACTGTGCTTGTAACATAATTGTTTTTTCAATGCATTGGAGATCTGGTGCAGGAAAAAATGTGTCCAGTCATTTGTAAATTTTGATAAGCTTTATCAGTAAATCTATTATTTTGCATCATCAAAATCATGAACACATATTAGTTATCATGACTACAATATTTGACATTTCCTTTGAAATAGTATAGGCGATAGGACAACAGATGTACATGTATCAAGGAGGAATTTTTTTATAGACCCATCCTGTGGTTAAATAGAATTTTAGTCATAAGAAATATAGGTACTTAAAAAAATTTACAATATGTATAACATATATTTTAAATATAAACTAGAGAGTAAAATATATAATTAATCACACAAAAATAAAAATATCAAATACTAACCTAAACTTAGAGATAAATAAGAGAAATCTTCAAGTTTGACATTTTTTTTCCTATAAGAAAATAAATACAATTCAAGAAAAAACTTAATCATAAAACTACAATTAACACACACAATTTTAAATTAAAGACTACTAATACTTTTAATTGGTAAGAAAATGAAAACTATCAAACTTTAATGTATCCCCTCTATAGTAATATACATATAAACATAATTCAACAAATACTACAAGCCTTAACTCCAGTGAATACAAGAGGAATAAAATGCCATCAATCTGAGACATATATAATGCAGCTTTATTTTACATGAAACTTAGCAATATAACATACATTTTTAATTTAAAGTACAAATTAAAGTAGAGAGTGAGTGTCATTTTGAAATATTTTCCAACAACAATAATAAACATGGAAAGGATTTTCCATCTTTATTTTTTTAAGACACACATTTAAAAAAATAGTTTAAATAAACAGCTATAACTAAATATGCCTTTTCTTATCATGTTAATTTATAGAACATAGGAGGAAAATACATACACAGAATAAAGTTCTTAATTCAGATTAAAGAAAAATACCTAGTGTAAAATTATCATACTATAGTAATATAAGATATTAATTAAATTTTGGCTTGTTTGTAATGGGAAAATTAAAGTAAAAGTCAGCATTTTGAGCAAAAATTTAATCAAAATTTTTCTTGAATACAGAATAGCATACATAAAAGCTGATCAAAAAAATAAGGAAATTTTTTTAGCGCACTAGAAATAATATTTGCCATCATTATTTACCTGTATTTTTATACATTAAAAGAAATTAATTACATTTAGTTTATATTTCTTGTTCTTAATGAGAATTAATATTGCATTGGTGTAATACAGATTTTGCATGCATTAATTATTGTAATAATGAAAATCAGGTTACGTAAAACTTTCATAACATTTTTGTTAAATTTTTATATACAATTTTAACAAAATCAATTTTCTGTGCTTTACAATAAATTGAATAAATTACATGAAACACTACTTTTGCAATAGTTTATGATTGCAATATCTCACATAAAAGTTTGACATTTCATCATTCATATATAAATAGAACAAAACTAAATACAACACAAATGCTGATTTATATTCTAATCAGATGAAGTATGCAGAACACATTATCTAGACACTAAATATAGATAATTATTTACCTACTTTAATGTGATTTTCCAATGTGCGTATTATCCAATGTAAATATAGTGTTCAATAACAGTGTCATAAATTTTATTCAAGCAATAAAGATAACACAAACCTGAAAATTTAACAGAATTCCCTCCAATTATATAATTAACATGCCTGGAGAGTATTCATATGACAAAGTATTGAATAGGCAATGACTGAATAATTCTCACGAGTAGAATAGGAAATTTGCTGGTACCCATATGTTAAAAGAGAAAATTACTCGAGAAATTCAGATGAAACTTAAATTTTACTGTAAAGAATTTAATAAATACTAACCCACATTCTTGACAACATAACTCTTGCTGTAAAATTCCAAAAAATAACAGGTGAATATAACACTTGCAGTTGTCTCCATCATCATCATCACCTGAAAAAAATAATGCAATTTTGCATGTTTAATAAGTTCAAGAATAAGTTTTAACATTTCAACACATGTTATGATTAGTCAGAGGCAAGTTTTTAAAATCTTCAGTTTATTTATTAAGTTTGGGGCAACTTCCAACATTAACTGAAATAAAAAAAAAAGGAATATTATATATTATTAAAAAAGGAAAAAAGGAATATTTAAAAGGAAAGTAAAAAAAAAAAAAAAATAAAAAGCTTAGAAACTACATATACTATAAAAAGATATATTCTTAAGGACATGAAGTATTTTATAAAAATACAATGTGTCTCTTTCAGATGCTAATAGCTTGAAAAAAGGAAAATCTAATGTACAGAGAGAGTGTAAAATGCCTTGTAGAAATAAATTTTTATCTCTTTTATTGATTACAATTTAATATTGAATTACAACTAAATATAAAAAAAAAGAATACTTTGAAAAAATTTAACAGCCAGATTTAATGCAATTTCAAGATTTAAAACTTGTATTATATGTAGAACTTGAGATCAAAACACAATAATTGTAAAATTTTTGTAAGAAATAAGAGACAAATGTTTTAAACACCTTTAAACTACAGGATATAACATAAAATAATTCAACTGATTTTAATTTGATCGAAAAAATTTTTCAAACTCGGACAGCAAAATAATTTTGTATCCAATTTTACAAAATGCTATTTTTTTAACTTTCGAGCAATAAACTCATGTAAATCTTTTTTATATTTGATTGACTACATTTTCTACTTTAAAAATTAACACAGGACGCAGAAATAAGGGAAAGTTTGAGAGAATATTCATATGGTCAAAATATAATGTTTGTAAATAAGAGGTAAATCCTTAATACTGGATACTTCATGAATGTTAATTATTATTTTTACTCAATTATATTTTATTAACTACCAAGCAAGAGCTATTAATGTATAGTTCTCAGCTTAATAGAGCTATCTCACTATGTAAATATATATAGCAAATTTTAACAAGCAAAAGATTTTCGTGCAAAGAAAAAAAGAAAACATACCAGGCAAACAACATTATATAAAACAAATGTGATAAGTATTATAAATTGTAAAAAAAAAGTATGGCTCACAAATTGCAAAAATATGTGAAACAAGTAAATAGTTAAATAAGTGTTACACTTGATTCTGATATGTCCTATTTTGACTTTTATGTCAATACAAAAATTAAATAATTTTTTAGCTAAAGCATGTAAATGCTCAAACATCTAAAATGAAAAGTATGATTATATAATGGAATAAAACCATGTATTTTAAGATTAGGAATAACTCAAACAGAGAAAAATATTCCTGACTTTATTAAGGAAATGTTATATGTATTGATTAATTGGTATAATTTTTGTTTATAGAAGAATAAGTACTTTTACACATCTCAATGCTGATTAAAATATTAAATCCCCTTATTTTGATGTATAATTGTTATCTAAGAGAAATCTAGGAATAAATAATCCAAATACTTCACTGATAGAATTTAAAAAGCTATAAAGAATTTTTACATAATTCTTTTTGTGATAATAGATATAGTAATCAACTAAAAAAGGATGTATATAATAAGCATTTATTTCTAGAAAAAAATTTTTATTTGTAAAATCAAATTCTGATTTCCATAATTAATAATTAGCTAATTACTTTTATATATATTTAGAAACCATATACAAACCAGCTAATGCAGAGCTTTATAACACTGTGTAATTCAAATTTAGCACATGGCCTCAAGCAATATTAATCACAGCACTAAACCCTAAAAACCTACATCGAATTTCAAAATTAAATCGGAAAAAATACTGAAAATCGCGGATTTTTTAAAAAATATTTCAAATTTTTGTTTTATGTAATTTAAGCATTACTCAGCATACAAACTGAAATCTATGTGCTTAAAAATGAAATCTATGTGTTATTTTAAAATCTATGTGCTTAAAATTGAAATCTATGTGCTATGTGCTCTTTTTCAGGAGTCTCATGAGATAATTGCTGATTTTCTTACTAAGGTACACAATGTTTTTCATGTGTAAATTTTTTCAAAGTACATATACACACTAGGTAACAGTGACAATGTAAAATGAAAAACAAAAGCAAAAATGTTATGAAAATTGGAGACACAATAACATACGATAAGTTATGCTTATTACGATGTAATATACAGAAAAAAAAGTGCATTCATAAAAATACAGTATGTATGTTCAGTGATTCGTTGAGCCACTTTTGTGGCAATACATTCAATAACACATCTAGATAGATTAAAAAATGTGCAAATTGTCGATTCCTAATATCATGCATAGCATGTTGGCTGATTTAATGCTATGTTAGGTTCAGAATTATTTTGCTGATTAACAGTATTTGGAATGCATTGTAGAAAGGGTAATGTTACCAGATGGAGCGAATTGTTCACAAATTATTAAAATTTCATACTACTAACTATGTGGATTAACAGTGATTAGCAATCATAGGCATTCTTGTGTGTAAGATTAGATTTATCATGAAGTCATGATCATTTATACGTGGAAACTTTCATTGCTTACGCAAAAATGTGACTCATTTGAATATACATTGAATTATCATACCACTTCAAAGTTAACACGGTTGTAACTCAACACCACTTCGAATGCACTTGTTTGTGTTCTTCCTAATGGATGTTAAGAATATATGTTTTGGGATACCAATTGGCGAATAATGGTCTTTATGGATATGAAAACATCAAGAACATCTTTTACATACTGCAAAACGACAATGCTGCAATAACATCAATGAAAGCATATTGATGTGAATATAAATGCTTGTTATTTTCCCTTTAGTAGCATTGCCACTATTTCAATGAGTCATATTCCCACACTACAACAATCTTTTAGAATCATTGTGCAGAAGAAGCGCACAGATGGCTTTCTACTGCGATTCAGTGCACCGACCAATCAGTTCTTCTCTATTTGATCATTTTACTAATAATATACTCATCTATTAGTTACAAGTGTTATGGTCTTCAGGATTTTAGTATTCTCAGTTAAATACATGTACTGAGAAGCTCAATACTGAAGAACATATTTATAGAGATAGATAAACGATTTGCAAGACTATTCAAGCAAATATAGTAACAGAGAAATTTGTTTCCTTCTCTTATAAATCATTTCATTTGTTCCAGAATGCATCTCACTTCCCACTTATATAATTAGCTGACTATGAATTCATGATATTGTATTTTCATTGTCACACTGTGTATACACTAAAGAGAATATGAATAACACAGAATAAAAATTACTTAGAATTCCTTTTATAAACAGAAAAGGCAAACAAATTTTTTTTATCCATGAACAGCATTAAGCTTCAGAAAGTTTAAATGAGGTACAAAACTCAGTATTTTGCATAAACTCTTAATTTTTACCATTATGAACAGTGAGAGGCATATAAATATCTTTTTATTGTAATCCATCTGTACGTACGTACACACACACAGATATATATATATATATATATATATATGAAATTGAATTATGGATCATTTATAAGCAGTAGATTTTACTTGCTTTATGAAAATTTAAACATTCAGCATTTGTAACCATCTAATAGGATTCAGTAAATAACTTAGCTAAACAAGTTTGCTCTTTTTTAGAGCTTCTAGTTATTTTCTATTTCCTGAGAAATACTCACTACTTAAAAGCATGATTTTATGCAAATTTAACTAATTCACTTTGAAATTTTTCTAGTCATGGAGGCATGCACTCATGATAAGAGGCTTCATCTCTTATTTAACTTTATTCTACATTAAGCAATAAGAACTAGGAGTGTGAGAAACTCATTTTTTGTTCCTTATATTTCAGATCCTTACTAACAAGAATAATTCGATTTTTGTGAATCACAACTGTCAGTAGCCCTTATGATATTAGAATATTAAAAGTATATTTATTTAAATATAATTTTACAATATAAAAAACTTTTATTTTCAAGTAAACTACAAATATTTTAACACATATTATGTTAATAAAACATTGATATTATACATCTAAATTAAAGATAAATAATAAAAAATAAATAACTAGAGTCTTTGAATTAACCTTCATGAAAACGATGAATTAAAAGGTAATTAAATTTAATATGATTCACCCAGTTTAAGATTCAGTTTCACTATACTTGAAATCACATAAAATACATAGAAAAAAATCAATGGAAAATAAAATTAAAATAACAAGTAAAAGGTATAAGCACACCTTCATGCCTTCTTTTAAGAGTTTCATTAAGCATATAGAAACAAACCAACATAACTTTTTTAGTAACAGGTTTTAAACAAAACTGTCAGCCTATTCACAAGAAGTTTATTAATACTTACTGGATAAGACAGTTAATTAATTAATAAGAAATGTCATTTCTAAGAGTTCTTTGGGCAATCAATAAAAAGTCTATTAAATTTTTATGAAAATAATCAACTTGTCTGAAATAACCCATAACCAACATTTTTTTTAAACTATCCTAATATGTAATAAAAAATTTTAATAATTTTTTACACTTTATTAGGAAGATTAAAACCAGGAAATATTTAATAAAATTAATACTTAATTACATTAAAGATGTTCTTACATGCATAATATTTATTTTCAATGAGCTAATGAAACTGAACTTTCAGTGTCTTCTGAGTGAGCAAATTTAGAAAGTTTATGAGATTAGAAATTACTAATATTTTGATTAAATTTGCTACATTTTAAAGATAAAAATATGAAAAAATCATACAGAATAAATTGTACTGCCAGTTACAATTTTTTACTCCTTTTTATCAAGCACCCTTTTCAGAAGGTTCAGCCAAGGGCAGTTACGTGCTACCACAAATGGCAAAGACCAAATATTTGTCATTATGTACACGAAGGAATAGAGCCCCAACTCCAGCTGAATTCAGATACTACTTTGCCGCAAGCTCTGGAAGGTTGGTACTCAGATCAATCATGCATCACAGACTTTATAAACATAATCTTTATATGAAGCGACCAGCTATATATGCCCCTCGCACGTCATGCCATAGATGGGAATATTTGCATTTGACATGTGATCAATGGAGAGCTATTTTATTTACGGATGAGTCCAGGTTTAGTCAGGAAAGTGATACTAGGTGCAATTTCATTTTGAGAGAGTGTGAAAGTCGTTTTCATCCATCAAATATCAGTGAAATTAGTAATGTTAATGCTCACACCTATAGAGATGACATGCAGGGTGTTTATGTGTGCTCTTATGCTAAAACATTAGGTGAAACTTGCATGCTACAGGATGATAGCGGGAGAGTACACAGGGCTCATATCATAAATCCTTATTTTAAGCAGTAAATAATTGAGCACATCCTGTAGCCAGATCAATCACCAGACTTTAGTCCAACAGAGCATTTTTTGGACGCTCTAGGAGGACATTTAGCTGTTCTCAATCCATTTCCTTGGACGCTAGACATCCTTTCATTTGCTTTGGAAGAGCAATGACTAGTACTTCCTAAACAATTAATAAACCATATATTTGAGAGCATCACACATCACAGCATGTGCTGTATTGATTCTCAAGGTTATTACACCCCATATTAAAGTAACTTTTCCTATACCAAACTTACACATCCTATTTGTACATTGTATGCATATGCTGATTTTTATAACACCACAATTGTCTGATTATTTCTTTTTATGGTATTTTGTACTTGTCTGTGTGTTTCATAATGTTTATCAGTTTCATTAAATTCCACGTTAACATCATTTTTCCTTAATTTATGATAACTAATGTAGAAAGCTACAACATAGAAAGTAACTTAAAGCAAGTTAAATAATATAAACAAGAAACAAATAGAAACTAACATATAAAAATATGAAATATAAATATATTATTATAATAATAAGTTTTCATTACTTTTATTAGGTTTCATATAATTAGTTCAGTAAATAAAATCTGTTCTTATTTATTTGGATATGTTATTTTAAGGTCACTTTTTAATATGAAAGCTTATTCTATTCAAAATGCATTGTTTCATTTTAACAAAACAGTTAAGATCCAAAAGTGAAAACAATAAATGATAATTATATATTTTTCCAATGGTTATATAGCTAATTTTGAAAGGAGTTTTAAATATTTCAGTGCCCAGCATCAATTATGAGAGTATTTCAGCTACATTTTAAATTAAATTATGTATTTCAAAGTTTGAACTAGTAGGAACATTACTATTAATACAAAGATTTGTATAACTTAAATATAAATATATAAAGTCAGTAGTAAAGAGAGGATGAATTTTCATTGGGGACCTGATAAGCAATGGATTGTTTCAAAATAGGTGTATATGATTTAAAATAATATTGACAACAGTTTCACACTTTTAAATGAGAAAAAGATGAATTTCAACTAAAAAGGAATTTAAAATCGGAAAATTTATTTAAAAATATTATTAAATTTATCTCTTACTACCAAAGGCCCATCCTTGATTCATAAGGACCTTCATAGTGGTTTTAAATTAAATATTATTCAGATGTTTGTTTATAACATTTAAAATTTTTCTCTTCTAAATAAACTGAAAACATGCTCAAATAAGAAAGATTTTAAAGATATTAATTTATTTGGAAAATTTAAATAAAGTCAATCCAAATGCACCTTGAACAAAGGATGGCACCTAAAAATTAATATATTTGTCTTAATTTGTAATAAAATAGATATAGTCGAAAACTAATACAAAACACTTAAAAAAAAAAAGACTTGATTAGCCAGATTTGTGTTCGAAAAGATTTTTTTATCTGCACAGTCATCAATCAAATGCCAAAACACTTGTAAACAAATTCATGTATAGTATTATCAAAAAAAGTTATTTTTGAATTGCAGTATTTCTTTTCAATTTTGTATAGTTTTTTTTATATTTATGTCAAGTGTATTTTTATACAAATATTTACTAAAAAAGTAGGGATAGTTGTTGAAAAATTTACTTGTTAACTACAGAAAATCAAAACTGTTTTACAACAGTTTAAACTTTAGTAAAGTAGTAAATTTAAATTTATTAAATTCAATGATTTAACAAAATTCTGTTCTTTATTTAACTTGTAATAATTTAATAATTATTTTGATTAACTGACTTAAAGATACTCTTTTTATAAATTTTTAAGAATTTAAAGAAGAAAAATTTTAGATTTTGTTCAGCCAAATATCAAAGACAAATTATTTCATATTATATTAAAATCAAGTTCATTTCCAGATGAAGGGAAAATTAAAAATGATTAAAATGGTTGTATGATATAGAAAGTAATTTATATAATCTTAAAAAATATTGAACCAGTGAAACATTTTTATAAAATCAATTACTGAATTTGTAACATCAGTGTTGGTGATATAATAAAAAATTCTTATAAAAGTTATTTTAAAAGAATTATTAAGCAAATTTGGTTCTGAGAACTAAGTTCGCATTTTATTAAAGGAAATAGCTAAAGCATAACTAACTGAACACGGGCATATTGCAAATATATCCCCTACAACTGTTTTGAAATTCAAAGATACTAGTCCCTTCATTTAGACCTGCTTTAAAACATTTGGATAAAAAATTAATAATATAAGCAATATTAACATTAAAACTAGAGCTAAATAAATCAATAGTGTTATCAAAGGAACAGATGGAAACTAACATAAAAAACTAAAATCTCAAGTGAATTTTTTTTTTTTCTTTTTGCACTTAAATGTTGATATTATGGAGCGAATCCACAAAATTTACGATCATATTACAAATTTTGACTCGTAGCAATTTTCCTGCAATTTTCAGAGACTTGTGTGAGACAATTACTGGATTCCTTTCTCCTCTTTACCTTTTTAAAATATTTCCAATAAAGAGCACATTATATTATCTATACAGTATATTTTAATGAAATTTACAATATCTTTAATAAAACTTTGATACAATGGTAACTTAAAATTTCAATCACAATAACTGGTACATTACATCTTTCTTATATTAGACAGTTTATTTATTTAGAAATTATAAATAATAATTTTTAGAGTTGTTGATGAAAAATTTAGGAAGAAATTATTGGAAGGTTACTAATAGGAAAGATTAATAATACATATGTAAAACTTTTTTTGAGAATACCGAAAAGTATCTGAAAACAACAAAATTGAATAACATTCTTTACATTAGTTAAAATATTTAATATTGAAAGTAATTAATTTACCAATTCAAATGACAGAAGTAATTAACTTATAAATTTTTATAATAAGTTATTATAAATCAATAGGCTTATGTAAAAAACACAAAATTTTTTCATTAAATCCAATTAATAATCATTCATTGAAGAAAGCAAATTAATAATAAAACAACTGTTGTTGTTGTTGTTGTCGTGTGCCAGCCAGGCTTGCAATATGGGGTGTGCTGCTCCACTTTTCCAACTGAACCATATAATAAAACAACTAATTTAGTAATTTAAAGCTTCTTGTAATTAGAAAAACAATGTGAAATGATGAACTCAAGAAATATTATGATTAAAGATTATAAATTGAACAATATGAAATCAGAATAATCCTTCAAGAATGCAGAAAGGATAATAAAAAAAAGTAATTTGAAAGTTTCGTTCCAGAATTTTTGCAGGAAAAAGATTATTTCAAAACATATCAATGTATGTAAATATTACTATACGAACTAAGAGATCAAATGATTTATTTTCTCCAAAAACAATAAATCAAACTTTTTTCCAATTGAAAGTATTTCAAATATATGCCAAGTGAAGAAAAATTTTTTAATATAAAATAATAACTTATAAGTCTGAATTCAAAAATATTCTTGGTAAATATAGAATACATAAAATTTTTGGACTTACCATATGTTTCTGTTACTATTTGATATCTATTGTCTGAAATTTACAATAACTTTTAAATATCTGAAAACTTGCATTTTCTGCTATAGCAAATATTGCATAATCTTTAGTCAGTACTTACTTTTGTTACTATGCAATTTCTGACAATTTACTTATTAAAAATTTATATAATAATTAATACAAATGGTTATAAGAACTTTAAAATTCAAATAACTGGTTTGTACATACTTTGTTTAAAAATCTCCTGGTTTTTTATATTATTTAAAATGATTTTAAAATACAATGATGAAATCAAATAAAGGCAGACAAATGTATGATTTTTAGAACAATAATGTTAAAGAAAAATGCAACTTACTTACAAAAATGATATAATACAAAATTTTCTAAATATTATAAATGCAAGAAGTAATCACAATATTTCAAAGAAGTACAATTTCACTATGCCACATAAACATTAAAAGCACAATTTAAATTTTGAGAAATAAACTTAAATAGTACTTCTCATATGTTCATGCAACAGTTGAAGAATTAAAATTAAAAACTCATGTGCATCTTGTGGTTGATCTGGCCTATCGTTTCCTGGTAATTTATAACCCTTCTCATACAAGAGTTTCCAAATCAGATAAAATAGTTGTATTGGAACTATTGGCAATGTCTCACCAGAGAAAAACTAAAAAGGAAAGAGTTAAAAAAAAAAACAATTAGTTGCTTTACAGCGAGTAATTCCTAATTATAACTATAAATTTTACCATTTTTCCTGTCAATTCAACAAAAAATGCTATTCAGGCATTTTAAAAAATGATTCTGCTAAAAAATTATATGAGTTTATAAGAGAGAATAAGAATTTTAAATACTTTGTTTATAATTATTTTTTTTTGGTAAATTAAATTTAATTTCTTCAAAAAGACTTGTTTCTCCTAAAAATTGGAATGTCAATATTCTTTATTTAATGAAACAAAAAAAAAAAATATAAACAAAATTATCAAAAATATTTCAGTCAAATAAATTCAATTGCAATCAATCATGAATTATTGCTTTGACTTAAATTATAAATTACATATACTAAAAATTTATAAATACTATCAATTTTTTTGAACATAAAAATTTACTAATGAAATACAAAAGCTACTCATAAATAAATTAGGAATATAATGTAATCACTTAAAGAAGTGTAATCAAATGAAAGGATTTTATCTTCATAAAAATGTTGGATGTTTGCAGTCTAACAAATTCAAATATTCCTATTTTTAACTACTCTTTTCTCAAAATTCCTTTGTATATTAAATTTAATTATTCAAGTATAAAAATTACAATATGATTGGAATTTGATATGTTTCATTTCAAATTGTGAAGAGTCAAATGAAAAGAAATACTTTTTCTTCAATTAATTATATTTATATAAATTAACATTGATGATCAGTTGTCTTAGTAATCTTTTAACAGTCTTAAATACCGGATTAAAGAAAACCATAACAATTATTTAACACATTCAATTCAAATAAGAATTAATAAAAATAAATTTATAAATTAGGTAATTAGTTTATTCTCTTAATATTGGTCCAGAAATATTTATTAACATGCACACATTTAAGAATATTAAAAAAAAGATATAATAAGGTTTAAAATTAATTCAGTTATTAATTAAAATTGATTTTCAGAATGAATCATATAATATGCATTTTTATACACCCATGTTTACTGATCTGTATAGATATAATGTTATAATAAGTATTAAATATGCTTTAATGCAATTCCATTTCAGACTTAATACCAAGCCTTTGTGGTAAAACCTAAGAGCTACCAACTCCTTCTGATAAAAGCTTGAAATGAGCAATCACATATGATAGGATTCATAATTTCAGATAAATTATGATCAGCATGTCCCATAAAAATTAAAACTCATATTTTTTAATTGAAAATAGAAATTGCAAAAGTGATCAAAATAAGACATAATTTAAGATTATGTTAATGGAACTGTTAAAATTATTTTTCAACAGTCACAACAAAGAAAAACAAAAAATGTAATATTTATGCCATTCCACAAATAAGATCCCCAGAGAAAAAGTTGAACTAATGCACAATTTTCTTGCTAACTACTAGTTATAAAAAAATAAATCGACTGATCAAAGAAAATAAAAATTATGAAATAAAAAAATTAATTAATGGTGGATGCATGCAAAGATGAAGATAACGTCTACTAAAAACTTTGATAGCTGACTCTTAGACAAAATAAAAATAATAAATAGCTATAACTACAGATATTAAATGAACTAGTTTCATACTTTTGGTATTAAGTTTGATAAATTAAAAGTGTTATACACGAGAAACTAGTTTATCTTTGAAAAAATTTTTTTTCAAATGCAGAAGTTTTTACATAAAAAATAAAGATATGTAAAGTAGTAAAAAAGCTTTCTTCATTTGCAAGACAGATTCAGAAAATGTACCTGTACAAAGAAGTGTACAACAAAAACGTGTTTGCACAAATCATTTGGCTTACTTTGTACTTCAAAATAACATATTAATTAAAATTGTTTTAAAAGATGTATTAAAAAAATTTCATATATTTCTTATTTTTTAATTATTAAAAAATTGTTCTTAAAAATTAATGGAAATTATTTAACAGTAATTAAATGATTGTGTTATATCTGCTTTTTTTAAAATGGGATCACATTTGTGAAATCACAAATATATCATTTTTATTTCTTATAACATTTCAAGTATAATTGTAAGACAGATCTATCAATATAATTTTAAACAATGCTTTATTTTGATCGCTTTTACAATTTATATTATCAGTTAAAAAAATTAAAATATTTTAACAGTTTTGGAATACATGGCATACTATATATCTGTGAATAGAAAGTTGTATAAAAAGTAATTCTTAGTTTAAAGCAGTTATATGGAGTTAAAAGCTTGAAACTAGGGACAGGACTCATAATAGGTGAACTTTTACTAAAAAGACTTGGTACATTCAGAAAAGCAATCATATTAAAATCTATTTTAAGCATTTGCCAAGTAATTTTGGTAAAAGCTATCTATTAATAATAAAACCTAAGAGTTACATCAGACATTGAGTTTTTACAGTAGCAGGCACACATATATAATTTTGTACATTGATTCTTGTTTTTGTTGTTGTTTGAACCAAGAATAAGTTCTAAGTTTGTCAGTATTGAGTGTTTTCTGCTAGATGTTTATATTTATTTTATTCTTTTCTGTGTAAAGGCCAATATCATTTACATCACAACAGTGAAGAATATTTCATTAAAAATTTGGAAATAAAGAGGTTATCGTATACCTTTTTATTTTACTTGATAAAATATTTAACCCTTAGAATTCTCTATTAAGAGGATTCTCTATTTAGGAGATTCCCTATATGACGTCCTCATGATTTCATTCTGAACTTACTTTTTATATATATTTGCACATATTGCATTAAATTTTTATCGATACAAAATTTAATTTTGTATATTATTTTGATACATGTTAAATCTATAAAATAAAGATTGTATAAATTTCTGTACGTTTAAATTTTAAGATTTTTCTTGCATGTGTACCTGAATAGTGATAACATGTGTTCTAACTTAAATGTGGAGTGACTTTAAAACATGGATTTTGGATATTATTTTAATAAGTTAAATACCTGGAGTTAAATTAATTTACCTTATATTTTATATGAAAATTACCTTGTTTTTTTCATTATTTTGCAATATTGGTAAGATATGATTTCTGTTATTTGGCTTCATTGAGGTGGTATTTAATTTATTTTTCAAAATCTTTATTCTCTTTACTTTTATCATATTTGATCATGTTGTTCAATATAAAATTAATTTTTAAGATTATTATAAAAAAGAAAAATTATTCAATCAAAGTTTTGCTCTGAAATGTAAGTAATCACTTCTGAATTGACAGTTGAAATTTCTACTAGAAATAAACTTTTATCTGAGCAGATACAAAGGAAAGGATTCTTTGCATAATTTATGAAACACATTTTCTCTCACTCCTAAAAAGAATTTCTCTGAAAACTTCAAATAATTGTACTCTTAACTTTTTGCTAATTGATTAGCAAACATTTATTGAAAATTAATGAGATATTCTTATCCACTTTATTTCAATATTAGTAAGTAATCACATTTATAATTTATAAGTAAAATTATAATTTTCAATGATTTTTGTAAAGATGCAATTGTTAATATAGGAAGAAACAATTTATACCAAATCAGTCATTTTTTGAAGTAATTTGCAGAAATCTGACTAATAAATTTTAGAAAAAAGTAAGACAAGTTTCTTATGGGGTAAGTAGGTTTCTAGATTTAAATATAAGGAAAATATACAGGAATTAAATTACAATTTTACTATGTAACTGCTAAAAAAAATGCTCACATATGCACCAACAGAACTACCTTTGGTTAAATAAAAATTTCAAAAGGGAAAATTTTAAAAATAAAAAAATTTACAAAGTCCACTAGAAGAAACATTTTTCCTCATGAATGGATTTTTAAACTTGATTAAAGTTGCAAAATACCTGCATTTCAAAATTCCTTTGATTTATCACAGTATAATATACAAAATACTGTTTTAATACTGAATTCTTATAGGAAAAATACTTAAAAAATATTTCAAATTATGTTAGAAAACAAGCAAAGCATAAAAAATATGCTAAATTTTTTCATACTTTTGTGTTACAAAAAAGACTTTCTGGGCTACATTTTTCATTGAGAAGTTTTAAAATTACATGTTTTGTCACTATTTCTAATGTATCTATGATACACAGATACAGCTATAAGGAATTAAATTTTAGAAAAAAAAGAACAAATATATGCATACAAATATTAGAAGGTACATTTACACCATATCTAAATAAAAATATATTCATTAACACGTAAAATAACTGTAATTGTAACAAATAAGTTTTCCAAAAATAGGTTACTATAAATTGTTTATTTTCCGATCAAAACAATTGTAATTATAATTACCTTTCATAAATGATTTCCCTACTAAGTACCTAATTATATGTGTGTGAAAGAGAAAACTGGATTTAATTAAGATTGTCATTTCTGCAGTAACATTTTAACTACAAAGGTTAAATTGACAGAGATTTATAGCTTACTATATATTCTGAATGTGTTTGAAAATAAGTTTAAAGTACGGGTCAAATACTAGGGCACTGATAAGTTAGCCACCATCTAGGTAAATAGCATTTGATTTCAGTATAAAATTGAAAATAATACAGTAAGTTATATAGGATACATATGAAAACAACATATATAAAGTTAATAATCAAATTTTAAAAATTAATTGCTATTACTTGCTTAAGAATTAATGATTAGTCTTCTATTTTCTAATTTTATCCTTCAACAAAACTCAGAAAATTTTGTAAATAAAGTACAAAAAATTAAATACAAACCTCTTGAATCAATGAATGCATTTCACAAGCTAGACACATATTTTCAGTATTATTGAAGCGACAAGCCTTGGGATTGTGCCTCATAGATAAAAAAATGTTCCTCAAAACGGGAATATGTATCAAAACTTGAAGAATGCTGTTCAAGTAACAAGAAATTTTACCTAAGTTTTCAAGACCTCTTAATCCTGAAATCATAAAAATACATATATAACATAAGTATTTAAGTTATGATTTTTAAAGTATATATTAAATTATGGAAATTTAAGTTTTCATTGGAAATAGTGATAAGTTACTAAAAAATTAGAGAAGCAAGAAAAAGGTGAAAAGAATCATTCCAACCATCTATCTATGAATACCAAATTAAAATAATAATCATATTAAAATACAATGCAAAGACATGTAAAGAAGAAAAACATACTTAAAGGCAGAGTAAAATTTGTTTTCAAATAAGGTCCTATTTCAGGTCAAATATAATATTTAAATCAATGCATACTGTATTATCAAACTGTACAATATAGCTTGACTCTTATATAAAAATAAAATTACGAATAAGGGTAAAAGTGAATCAGATGGAGAATTAATAAAAAGATATTAAGAAAATAGCACACAATATGTGATACACTTTATTTAAAATATTGTGATAATATATTAAATAAAGTGTGTAATATATAATTCAAATCTAAAGGTGATTCAGCAAACAGACAAAATCAGCACTGTTTTAGGACTCTGAATATCAAAAAGATTTGAAGTGTTTTTAGCAAATTATTTTAAGAATTCTTTTCATAAGCATTAAAATAAAACTTCATTTTTTATAAATAAAAAATGTATATATTCTGGTTAAAAGTGGAAACTTAATTGAAATTCTGTAATTTTCCCAAAATGGTAAAATGACAAATCTCTCAGATTTTCAGAGGCCAAATAGAAAGATCTTGCCTACATGGAGCAATTTTGACTGAAACATATCTTACAGGCATTCATAGAAGTACAATGACAGTCATACACATGATACGTCAAGACAACCTCAGGAAAGCAAAAGAGTGGATGGAAAGAGAAGCTCAGTAAGTGACAGAGAAGTATTGAAGCGAATTGCAATGTCTAAAACGTGAATCATAGCAGTAAAAATGGTAGAATTCAATAAGCATGTGGATTTTCCACTGTCAATTACAGTTAGAAGGTAGGTACCTTCTTGAACAGAATATGTATGGCAGAGCAGCAACTCCCAAGCAACTTGTGACAGATACTAATGCAAAACGTTGACTACAGTAGTGTCACTCACTATCTAGTTGATTGATAAATGGAAGAAAGTATTACCCAGATAGCAAACGGTGGTAGTCAGGATGTTCAGAGGACATCCTTTCAGGACCAGATGGACATAAGAGGATGTCCGTCGACGTCCAACAGACATTCACAGCACGTCCTAATGTCCGGAAGTAATATGTACGTAGGACGTCCCACGGACCTCCAAAAAGGATGCTATTTGGCACATATTTGGACATTCATATAACCCCATGTTTAGCGTGTTTTTAAATTTTAGTATTAAATAATGAGCATTATCATTGTTTTTAAGCAATAATTCAGTAAACTTTTTGTATGTTATTAAAGTTTACATACTTTATTAATTATATGTATTTTGTTTATAACTTCATTATTTTTCATTAAGCTTTTTTCACAGTTATTTTTTCCTGCAAGTAGTGAAATTCGCCGTGTGATTGAGAACGAATTTTTTATTTTCTATGACTGATACCATTTTGCAAAAAATTAAAGAAATGAAAAATAATTATTTTTTATTTCAATTTTTTTTGGAACATTATTATGAATATAAATTATTACTGTCCTAAAAAATAAATGCAATAAAATTGTCACGGTATTAACCGAAAATTTCATTCAAAGGAAATATTAATACTTCTGACAAAGGAATTCTTTTGGGGTATATCTAAATGCTAAATTTTTAAAATGAAAGATATCTAAAAAAATGCTACATTATTTAGAAGTATGATACTCCAAAACTTTTTATTCACACACACAAATGCACATGAAAATTAACTCCTTTAATCTACAACAATCATTTAAATTAAAACTCACTTAAATAACAGAGAATCCACAATTTCAAATGGCACAATTGAATTAAGTTCTAATTAATATTTATCTAATTTTAGTTCTTCTCATGTAAGAAAATAGTTAATTTCTGAAATGTTTCCATGAGACTATTTTAACAGCATCATTATGATTTATTATTAAAATGTATTAATATTTATTAAGTTAACAAATTTTCTTACATTTTATGAAATTCTTAGAAAACAAATTTGTGTTTTAATCAAATGGATCTGAGATATTTCAGAACAAGAACAAAGTTTACAAATTTGCATTTCAATAACTATAATTATATATTGTTTTCTTTGAAATATTAAAACTCATTTCTCATTTAAAGAGTCATTCAAAATTCCAAGTATAAATTAAATGAATTTAAGAAATTAAATTAAATATAATTTGAAACAACAAAATATAGTTTTATATTTGTTTATTTCACAGAATTTTATACACACACACAATTTTTATCTATACATTTTTTTTTCTCTGCCCTTTCTTTTGCATGCCGCAGCCAATTCGATATGCTCTTTGCAACCTCTGCATTTGCATAAACTTTTTTGATAACTTGAGGCATATGAAAACAGACAGCATCTATTATTAAAAAAAGAAAGATAAATATTTTATAAGATTATCAGAAACAAAACTTTATATGTAAAGATGTAATGATTATTTCAACAAGTTAAATTTTATTTTAAAGATATAAATTAGTTTAAAAGAGCTACAGTTAAAAATTCAACACTTGTAAAGCAATAAAGCAAAATAATTTTCTTATCACCATTAGATTCTCATTTGATAGTTAAAAAATAGAATAAAAAACACATGGTCTCATAGACATAACAAATCCCAAAAATGAAATAGTAAGTTTTAAATTTTTAATACTTTTCATAACCTATTAAAATTAGTCTCATAAAGAAATAACCTTTCAAATTGATTAAATATATAATTAGTCCATTTTAATTCTAAAAAAAGACTGAAAAATTGTTCTCAGAAAGCAATCTATGATTATCAGAATTTTATTTTGAACGTAGAATAAATATTTTAATTAACTCAAACTAGAAGACACACTAAAAATTATTTCATAAAGCAGTAAATTTGAAAAACAGTTTTTCTTTTTCATGTCCAGGTAACTAAACTCAGTTGCTAATGAATTTGAAAACATATGATTTATTAAACGCCGAACAATGTTACCAACACTAGAGCCTCCAATTCGATTGATATATATTTGCTAAAAGACAGAATAAAATATTAGTAACATAAAATTTGAATACACAATCTCAAATATAATTACATATTACTGTAATTTTAATGAAAAAAAAATTAAAAGAACTAAGACAAATATAGGTTTTAAACTAACACAGAAAAAATTTCATGTTTGATACACAATTATTCATCACAGAAATTTTCTGGAATAATAAAATAGAAAGTTCTAACTCCCCACTTTTTAAGACTACCACAAATACTGTTCAAATTCAACATAACTACATTGCAAATGATCTTAGAATTCATCAACAATATTAAAAAAAACAAAGGAACATGCATATTATTTAATAAACAATTCGAATATATATCATTTTATGTTTAATTGTTTGGTAGTAGATATTTATAAAATAAATTCAATGTTTTCAATTTAATTGATAAATTAGCTAAGATATTATTCTATGCAACAAAAACGAAGTATTCAACCATTATCAACCCTATTATTGGGTGAATAAGAAATTTACTATACATTTTACGAAATAATAAAAACACTCAGTAGTAGAACCATTGTAAACTCAGGAAGTTAAACTTTTAAATAAAGCCTTTTCTCACCCAAAATAGGAATTTAGAAAAAAAATTTTCTGCATATTTTATTAACTATAAGCACAATAGAAATTAGCATGATGTGTGTACATTTTAAATTATCTTTTAGCTTATCAAAACAAACTGAAATAATGCCCACAAAGGATATATGTTAAATTATGCAGAATACTTACAAAATTTGTTTGAAAATCCAAATTCAGTAAATTCTTTAAATCTTGTATCAAATTAAAATTTTCTCATGGCAAATGTGGTAATTCTATAGCTTCAGATTCAAAATTTATGTGAGCTGGAGTTTCAAATTTATGAAGCAATTTATACTGAACTTCTTCAATCCTTTCCAGTCGTAATTTTTAATCTGCAGTTGTTTCAAAATTTCTGAAGAATATAAAATAGAGATGCATCTTTTTCATTTACAGAGAATAAAAATTTGTTTTTTTGAATCAAAAATTTACTTTGTGAACTTATCATGCAAAATTTTAAGAAAATAAAATTGCATGTTGGAAATGTATACATTTTCTTTAAAAGTTAATTTATCATTTAAAAGCAGTTATAGAACTTATAACAAGGATTGAAACCTTCATACAATTTTCTTTTCTTTTATAATTCAACATTTAAGTTACATTCCTAAAAATAACTAAATTAAAATTGTTTTGAAGTCTTAAGTAAATTTTATTGATTAAATAAAATATAATATAAATTTTTTAACTGCTGCGGACAAATAGCTGTAATTGTGGTGATGGTAACCATTAAATATATTAACTACTTTTATAAACTAATTATTTAAGCAATTTTTAAAGAACACTAACCATACTATATTTTAACTCAGATATTTTCTAATTTCCTGAATAGTTTTTAAATGAAGATTATTTTATATATGAAGCAATACCTTCAGTAATATTACTTGGAGTAACAACATTAACTACAGCATCGAACACCGATGAGCCAATATTGCTGCTTGTACTAGGAAAATTTGGAGAGTTGTTTATAACTGTGTCATCACAAGAGTCACTTAGTTCTGATACATCCCTTTCTGTGGCAGTAAAATTATCAGATTTATATTCAGCTTGTTTGAGTTTTTTTATTCCTCGTTTAAATGAATCTAAAGAGATGAAAAAATTATTGAATTTCATATTGGAAAATCAACAAGATTATCAAAACATTTTGTTAAATTATATAATGAAAATTTAGGATTAAAATAATTAATAAAGTAATAAACCAGTTTACTTAGGCTTACAAGAATTTTAATTTGTAAGTTTAAAACTAGTGTATAAATTTTAAAATTCATTAATTTAATACTTGATGAAGCAAATATCATTTTTACAGGATATGTTCTCCAGTTGCCAGTAGGGGGTTCTAGCTGTTTAACTGCTGTTTCAACACCTTTCATTGAAACACATTTTGGAAAACAAAGTTTTACCATCATTTATTAACCATGTGGATGCTACTAACTGAAATCCATCATCAAATTCAACAACTGAAAATAATTTATTCTTTGACATTTCTGAAACAATGAAAATTTTACAATTAATGCAGGAAATAGAAAATTAGATAGTTAAAAGCTAATTTGTTACACAGTAATTCTGTACTTATATATTATCTGGTTGACTTTAAGCAAATTTTAATATCTTTTAAATCAAAATATGAGGAAAATAAAACTATTAACATATAACTTCATATGAACAATACTAAACTTTAACTCATATGCTATTTTAATTATAAATTTTAAAATTGTATTTTTTCACGGAAACAAATTCTTTTGAACTTACTTTTTTTATTTGTTTATTAATAAATAGTTGGTAAGCAAATTCACAATATTATTAATTTTATTATCCCTAACTGCAAAAAAAATATTATCCTATACAAAGTAAACTAATTTGCAGTGTTTTATAAACACAAAAATAATGGGAAAAAATGGCGAACAATTTACAAATAATGTAGGAGCTATTAGTACTTACAACAAATAATCTAGGAAACTCTTAACATATTTTTTAAAATATGTCAAAATAGAAGTAATACTTCAAAATAGCTACAATAAAATCGTTATACCCAAGTTTATCTCACGAATGATACTTGGCTGGAAATCGCAAAAGAAAGGAAAATAATAAGCAAATTTGCTGATTACTGGATTACGGAATGAACCTGAATATATCAAACTGATTAAAATAACCTTGTTTTTTTATTCACAATAAAATGAAAATAATAAATATAAATGAATGAATATTGACACCATTTTCTTTTTATAAATCAATATTATTGAAATAATGAAATATTTTTTATGTTACATGTTCATATTTTTCTCAACGATTATAATTTTAATATTAAATATATATTTAATATTCTACGTATGTATATTAATTGCAATTAAAAGTATTTCAGTATCAATCAAGGAAAGTCTTAATGCAAAAAAGGAAACGCAACAAAATCTTTTTCATATGGCAAAATAACTAATTTTTTTAGAACAGAAGATATCGGCCATAACTGAATTGCAGAAAAATGAAAAACTACATGTATATTTATCAAAGAAGATTTACATGGAAACTCAAACAAATCTCTTCGCTTTTTAAAAACACTTCCTATCTTGAAATAATTTCCGACATCAGAGCAGATAAAATTTTTGACAGAAACAATGTCTCCGTTCATCAACAAACAACAGCTATCAGACAAGGAATCAGCAATTAAGATGAAATCCTTGAATTTTGCTTTCTTATATTGCAGTTGACAATTACCATGTTCAGTTAGAAGACCATCAGAATGGGGTGATGAGAAAACAAGAAAATCATTAGATGATGTTTCAAGTGCAGGATTACCATAGGTTATCAGTTCTGAATATCTTTTTATCAATTGTTGCAAAGGTTTATCTGATTTCCTGATTAGACATTTTAGCCTTGCCATGTAATTTTCAAATTTAAAAGCACTAAAATTATCAAGGCATCAAAAATTTAAAACATCATCACTTAAATGTAACAATCCATGAACATAATAGTATACATATTCCAGCCCATATAATGATTTAAAGGTTTTCACAAAATGCTCTAAAAGGGATCGAGAATATAATATTTCCTGCTCAAGATGTTCTGAACATAAAATTCTAAGGGAGACATGCAATGAAAGGAAAATCACATACCAATTATTACAAAGTACTTTTGAGGATACAATGGACCCAGTATACAATAAAATTTGCTTGAATTCCATTGTTTTCCAATGTGATAAATCACACAATGATCTTGGTTTTCTGGCAAATTCAACAGGGACATATTTCATCAAACTCAAAAAATTTTCATTTATAGAATTAACATCTTTAAATGGTAAGCTATTTGGTAATTCTCCTTTCACCCAAATATTTAATAGTTTACGCATTACTCCAAGGCAAACAAGATGCATGTAGCCAAGCGAAACATTGGTGACAAGTCCTAAATTCGGAATTTCACTAAGAATGGAATGATGTAAATGGTAATCTTCATCAAGTCCAATCTGAAATTCTTCATCAGTTCTTTTACACACATCTTTTTCCGGAAAGCATACTCTTCTCTTCTTCTAAATTCCTTTTGTTTTGCATTTTGTGCAGCTATGATAACCACCATGGCTTTTTATACCTAGTATAAAAGCTTTTGCTGGGGTATCACAAATAATATGTTTAATGCAAAATTCAAAAATTTTACCATTTACGTGAATTTCACTTTGAGAAAGATGTTTAGCTTCCTCTACAAAATCTTTTAAATATTCGTTTGCATCACGTGGTTTTTCAAGACCATGATACACATCCATAATAAAAACTCTATTGCTTGGAATAATGCTACCTAAAATAGACCAAAATGCACTTGCTGAACTTTTACTATTAGGCAAGCTATCTATGTTTATAGAGAGTGAAAGTTTATCATCAGAAAAACCTTGTGAACATGCCAATATGCACATAATTTCCTGGACTTATATGCTTTATTTCATATATTAATGAGGTCTTCAAGATAGTTCAAGGATCTTTAGGGAAGCTTTCGAAACAATCATGTTTTTCAATAATTTTAATAAAGATGCTAATGCATTTTGTTTTATGTTATGTTCAGCAGACCATTTTCCAAGACTGGTGAGAATGTCCTCATCATCGTCGATGTCATTTTCAGGGAAGTCCGTTTCATTATCACAATCTGATTCACAATCAGTGGAAGATACACTTCAGGAAGAATTAGTTAGAATCATTTATAGTAGAGTAATTTTCAACAGCTTTACTGGTTGATGGTTGGACATTTCTTTTTGATTTTAAATCATTTACAACAGGTAATTTAGAATCCTTATTTCCAGGAATGACTGAACTACATGTTGCAGCAGCAACACGTCTCCGAAATTGTCAATCAGACAAGGTGTTGATTTTTCTTTTTAAAAATTAAATGATTTATAATAAGAAACAAACAATATTATAGAATAAGTATATCTTACATTTAGGACGCAAAGGCTTTAAATGTGATATCATCAATAGCAAAAATTCAAACAAGTTAACAAAGTTAGAGTGTATGCATGTTTATAAATTCGTAGTTAGTGCCGAAGTTTTCATTAAAAAGCTATTGGCACACCTCTTTCTGAAATTTTATAAATATTTTGATTTAAAAAATTATTTAAAGTTATTTCATAAAAATCTATCTTTTTATAAACTAAAAATGAGAGTATTATAAGGCAATTATATACATATATATAACCAATAAAAAATGTACATCCCATACATAAATGATTCTTTTGTCTTAATGCTCTTCGAGAAAATCAACTTCTTTTAAAAACGTTTTAATTATTTTAATTAAAGGATATTTTTAATGGTGAAGAATAAACTGAAGAACATTTGTAATTTTCAATCAAAATTGCATTATATAAATTAAATTGTAACAAGAGAAAACTTTACCAAGATTTTTTTTTTCCATACCTGGAAAATAAAATGTAGCGGAAGTAGATACAACATTATATTAAATTTGAATTGACATTCTGAACATATTTTAAAAATATTTTATTATACTTTGTAGTCTGTAAATTATTTTAAAACTTATCAATATATAACTTACCTTTAGACTAAGTACTACATATCTTCATAACAGTCGTAATCCTTGAAAATCCCTTTGAAATTCATGTAGTATTAAAAAAAATATATAGTTTTGCCAAACATACTTTTTTGTTTTTTAAATATATCTTTGTTTATAATTATGATGAAATAAAAGACATTTGATCTTTAAAAAGCACAAAAATTCATAAATTGCACACATAAGGCGATTTCTACAATTCTCATTTTAATTACTAAATACAATGTAGCACAAAATTATTTACATTTATTAACAAATTGATATGATTTTTTAATTTTATATGTAAATCAAAAAACGTATTCAGATCATTTGCAAGAAAGTTCATATAAGAATTAAAAAAAACCTCTTCTCAGGATGTTTATTAACAGATCGTCCAAAAAAGATCCTTAAAAGATGTACTTAGAACATCTTTACTAGGTAGTCCTGGGGACTTCCTCAAATGATATCCAGGGGGCATCCAGATCACATCCAAGACATCCGAGGATCAAATATGGATGTTCTGGACGTCCGAGGGATGTTCACTGGACATTGTTTGCTATCCAGGTAGGGTCTGACAATCATTATGGAGAAATATAGATATATTTCAGCTGACCCAATTCATTTTATGACACAAACTTTGTTTTGTGCAGAAAAATGAGTTTTTCCAAGATAATTCCCCTATCTAAGCAGAAGGATTTGGTGCAATTATGGTTTGATGAACTGGAGGATAAAGTTAAACACCTTTTATGGCTTACAATCATACCACTTCAATATAATATAACCACTACTGTAAATTTTAGAGCATTCAATATGTATTTGATATCTTTAACTGGCATCTCTCCCAGAACTTACACAATATTTTCATGAAAAATGGGAGAGTAATTTATTTCAGCACATATATGTATCAATTAATAGGCGAATCCAAGTTGTATAATATGCCTAAGCTGGCCTTACATCATAAATTAATAAAGGATTCTTTATAAATCGAAGATGTTTCCATTATTTTATTAACCACCTGTATTTGCAAAATCATTAAATCTACCATTGCCTTTTGACTTTTTAACCTTCTTTTATAAATAAACATAACCTTCTTTCTTTTATAGAAAATAGGGCATATTCAAATATCGCAAGAGAAAACTTCCAAGTACATAATCTGACAAGTGTGCATACAGAAATCAAACACAAAATATTCTTTTCCTTGTGCACTCAATGATAACTCCAGATCTTCCACTTCAGGAATAACATATTATCCCTAGCCCATGGAAAGACATTTCAATTAATGAAATATTTTTGTATCATATAGTGATCAGCTTATCAGCCAAAACTGTTGTAAGATATTTGAGTATTCACCATGTATAACCTAACTGAAAAAATATTATTTAATAGGTAGTAGACATCTCCCATAATTCCATATAGATTAATATTAGGCAATGAATTGGTGATTTATTACTCTGAAGAGTTAAGTTTTAAAACTAGATAATAATGTTACACATATTTTACAAAAAACCACATAATAGAGACTAGAAGTCAAAACTGTTTTAAGGATTGTTATCATGTTCTGCACCATAGAATTACACTTGGACTTCTCATAGATATATGTATTTACATTTTGCAAGGAAGGAAATCAGGAAAAAAATTTGTCAATTTCCTGCATTTTTTAAACCCTATGCTAGTCTTTATTATGTGGTTTTTTAATACAAAAAGATACTGCTTATTAAGAATATAAGGATTTTTGATTCTTTACTTTCAGTTTTTATTACAGACATGAATATGTTAAATAAAGTTAAAATTTTTTAACACATCAATATATGATTGTAGGAAGCAGAAATACAACATTTTTTAATTTTGTGAGGCTGCAAATAGGATATTCATATTTACACTTGATGTTTTTATGTATAGATACAAAGTCAGACAATTTAACTCAATATTATGTTTTATTTAAACATACTTTCACTAAGCTCACTAGGTCTAGTGATTGAACTGGCTGTACAAAGCAAAAGGTCCTTAGTTTGATCCCAGCCATTGCTGAGCAACGAGAGATGGATATTGTGGTTCTGTTAGAGTTGAAGCTTGGGAATTTTTTGGGTTTTCTCTCTTACAACATGTGAAGGTATGAAAAGCACACTATCTATGAAAAATTCTCCCTAATGACAATTTATGCACAGGATGCAAAATACTTTACAAAAGTCTTCAACCATTAAGCTGTCCACTATGCAACATCAAAGTATATTTTTATAAAATATAACTTCAATTTATAACTTCTAACAATGTTTATTGCTGCTAACAATAAACATTGTTAGCAGAATTGAATTACCAGAAAATGTTAAATTAATAGTTAAAAGAACCCCCCCCCCCAAACACAACTACCTTTTAATATTTATTTCTTAATACCAGATAATAATTTAATTCTTTAACAATTTAATATTAACTTATAAGCTCCTATACTAAATATAGAAATATGTGTTTAATAGAACAATAAATATTTAAGATACTCCTTTCATTAACAGTTTGTATGAAAATATAATTTAACAATGCATAAGTAGAATTTAACACTGAATATATGACAATGTTTTACAAGGAAAATGTGAATGGTTAAAGATTACTGTATACATGGAAATTAGCATGTTTTAAAATGTGTTAAAATTGCAATAAAATATAATCATATATATGACATACAAATTTGTTACCTATTAACATTAATAAATATATACTATAAAAAAATATAAACATTTTACTTTTAAGCAATTTTTATTAATATTTTCAAGAAAACAAAACTGTATCCAATGAAAAGGCAAAGGAGCTGACTGAAAAGGCAATTGCACTTCCAATATTCATGGACATTTGCAAGCTTTTACAGTAAATGTATTTTTTTTTTTTTTTTTAAAAAATATAAATATATTAGACAACATAAATCACTTTCTTAAAACTTTTTACAAACACATAGCATTTACTTAACAATAGCTAATTAATCAAGTTTAAGAAACCAAATAGAAAGCTTTACACATTTTCAAATTATCATGACGATTCATAAATTTTGTTGCATGGTCATGAGACTGTAAAATTCATTCAGAAACCATACATTGTGTGGACATAGTGCACAAGGTGACAGCAATGAATGTATACTAAAGAAAGTGTCTTCAGGAATGTATGCATGTATAGCCTGTAGACAAATCTATTTTTGAAAAAACTGATAGAAATTTTATATACTTAGGTTTGAAGGATAAGGATGATACTAAAATAAGTTTGAAAGTTTTTCATAAATACAGATTTTATAATATTTTAATGTGGGCAGAACTAATCCTTCACATAATGTGTACATAAGCAGTATATTGGGTGTCAATTACAGATGTCGCATGAAAAATTAATACATGGTTTTTAATTTGTTTACACATATTATAATCTTATTATTTTTAATGATAGATGGTTAATTTTTCAATAAAATTATGACCTTCTTTATTTTATTTTTGAACATTTCCATACGTGCACTACAATTTTTAAACTAAGCTTATTTAATAAGAATTTTAAATAGATTTTTACATAAATAAGTTATATATTTTTTAATATTGTAAATTCTTTTGCATATTCTTTTTATGTATTTCAGTATATTTTAAAATATGGAAAATTGAATTCCTTGGAATATTTATGTAAGATATATCACAGGGAAATTGTGTGTTCTCTTAAAAAGTAATTTATTACTATTAAGGAATATATTTGAAGGCCAGTGAAATATAATTTTAAATTTATTTGGTTCATTCCAATTTATAGGTATTATTAAGTACCTTGATAACTTTGTTATTTTTTCTTGAAAAAAGCATTTTTCATTTGATATAAAAATGAATTATAGACTTCAAAAATTAAAAATACAATTCAACAGCTAATAAAGTTTTATTGAAAATTATTTAAATGCTGTCTACTAATAAACTTAAAATTTTATTAATGGAACAATATGCTGTGACTATATAACACTTAAAACTTTGTTTATAAAAATATCGAATTTGTGAACGGGCAGCTATAGCTGAAATTTAATTCAACTATGCTGACTATATAGTTTGCCTAAAATACATATCCTGTATTTTTCGCCATGTAAGACGCACTTTTTCTCCCCAAAATCGGGGCGAAAAAGTGCCTGCGCCTTATACGGCAAATACAAAAGCCCACCATGGCCCTCCGCTGCCCCTCCACCTCTGCATACATATCTTACCGCAGGAATACACGGCTACTCCATTTCCTTCCATCTCTTGGCGCCGTCTGAGACCAGGAAGCCATGCTTTTTCTTAAACTACTGTTAACTTTATACAGTTGATATAAAATATTTTACTACAGAATTTGGTTCATAATCTTTTTTTTTCTAGATTTGCCTCCTTTAAAATTGGGTGCGTCTTATATGCCGGTGCGTCTTATACGACGAAAAATACGGTAATTTAAAATAGTAAAAATATTAATTTATATTTCAAGTTTACACATTTTAAATTAATTATATATTTTATATAGAGGAAGTAATATATATATCACTATACACAATTTCTATCTTCTAAGTAAAATTAATGAGCTAGATAATTGATTACAGTTTATAAACACATGTTATTGAACAATAAAATTAAATCCCCATTAATAATTTTAAAATATATTATTTATATTTTAACAAATTTAAGTTTATATTATATTATATTAAATTATTGTTCATTTGATAATAAAATTATTTAGGTTATAATTAAATATTTGTATCATAACATAAAGTATTATTATTACATTTAAATAATATATATCAGATGATCATAAGAAATTTAAAATATACATGTTACCTACACATTATTTATTACATTTATGTTAATTGATTGTAAGCATCAGCAACATACCATAAAGAACTTACAGTTTACATACAGTTAAATAGTTACGAAATTGTAATATGAGCACAATAATAAATACAGTTAAATAGCACAAAATGTAAATGATAACAATGTTACCGTTTATGATCAGTTAATTATCACTAATCAACACTCATTTTACAGCTTATTTACAAAGTAAGAATGATTAACTTACCTATATTAAATTGATGAATACAAAATTAAACTCACAGGATAAAATAGCACCTGTTATAGTAGTAATAGCATCAGGAAAGCTTTTTTGTTTTTACCGCTCAACTACAATTCTGATGTCAAGACCGGCTTTAGTTTCAGCCAGCAGGCCTTGTATTCTAGAGGGTGTTGATTTTTCTCACCAAACCATTTCTACCATTCTCCATTCTCTAAAACGCTTAAGAGCTTTGGACTGTATGACTAGTTGACCTTGATCTCTAGTAGACTAGCCAAGGTAAGAAATTAAGTTCAACTGGATGAGGTATAAGCATACTCACCAACATATCCATTAAGCACGACAAGAGACTAAAAGTCAGGCTTGTAAGATCCTATTCAAATTAATACCAACTAACACCAAAACAAATTTTAATGGATAGGGATGCTGAGCAACTCTGCATAGTGTAATTTTGTCATGGTCACAGAAGTCTAGCTAACATTCTTGGTGGAAATACTGAGGAGGAATGAGACATGCTTTTCACATAATTCAATCAATAAGCAAAGTACTCATTACTAGGCACTGGTAAATTTTAGATGTTTTATCAACATTTAAAAGCAAATTATATTTACTATTAACATTTGTCATACAGTTTTCAACAACAAGCTCATCATAACTGTCCCAGAATGGGACATTTGTATTCATGGAGACCTTGCAAATGTTTAATCTTAGGAATCTGAGATTTCAATATGTCGCAGCATGTGCACACACACTTATCTCCCAAAATACCTCCCGAGAAGGAGTATCTCATAAAGTAATTTGGAACCAAATAATTAGATATGGTAGTGAGGAAAATTAGCCTCCATATTCAACTGATCTGACGTGACAGAACTTTTTACTGGATTGATATCTGAAATAACAGGTGCATTCAAAACCTCAACAAACATTTATGGACATTAAAGGGTGTATTACAAATGTTTATGCCAAAGCCTTATGAATAAATGTGTTTCGAAATTTGAACAAGAATTCAAATACGCATTACAGATGATGGTAACATTATTTTGAACACCTCAAAGATTTAGAGGTGCAATTTTTCTTTTTTAAACCATTTTTTTAATTTACAGTGTCAGAAATCACAAAAAATCAATTTTTTTTAACTGTTCTTTTCTTTGTATTAGCATCGACATCATCAGTGCCTTTTCATACTAAATAGATGATACTCACCAACTTTATAAATCACTTTTTCCTTATCACATTCTGTTTCCGAGATAGAAAAGCTATCTCTTCAGTTTTTCATCTAATGACGCCTTACCTATAGCACATGTCTGCTTTTATTTAGATACTAGTTTCATGAACAGTAGTTACTGTTTTGAAGTTAAGAGGAAGGTAAAGAACTTACCATTAAATCAGATAAAAAATAAATAAATGCATACTTACCAATTGTTTCAGCTGTACAGGGTAAGGGTATTTTGTCTTCAACCGATTTCTGACCTAGAAAACGAGATAAAAAAAAAAGCAGATAAGCATAAAGCTTGTTTACAGTAGCAAATGAATCTGATTTGATAACAGAAATTCAAGTTAAAGCGAAAAGAAAGGGTGATACTAAAGATCAATTCATGATTCATAAAAATACACGAGAAAAAATTGAAAATGGCAAAATATTTGGAAATTAAAAAATAAAATTTGCTAGTAAATTAAAAAATATTATGCTTAAGAACATTAAATTGTGAAATTAAACACGTTTCAGTGTGACAAGAATCTAGTTTTATGTTCAAAAAAAGTCCTAGCTTTAAGTTGAAAAAAGATATATGTAAATGTATATATTTCTAAAAAATTTTCAAAACTTCTTATGCATAACCAATTAACCAAATTATTGAAATTGAAGAATAACTTAAATCCTTTAATTATATTTCAAAGTGATTAATAAAAATAAAACATTCCAGAAAATATTGCTTTTGGCATTATTTTTAGAAATTAAAACAAATGTTTTAAATCAACTAACCTAAAAGATCAAGTCTATATAACCACTGGTTCAATTAAAGATATTAAAGTACAAAAATTTTGTGTTTGAAGAAAAGAGTTTAAATTTTAATTTCTAAATTATACATAAATAAAATAGAATGACGACTTCAGTTTTTGAGGCCAATGAATTTGAGAGTAAAGAAGTTAGTAGAACACTAAGGAAAAAATTTAATTTTACATGACTGAATAAAAATACTTTCTTAAAAATGAAATTCAATTAAAGACTATTATTTAATGAATATATATATATATATATATATATATATATATATATATATATATATATTAAAGAATATATACCAGCAGCTAAATTTTTTTTTTGTTAATTTCAAAATATTCATTACATTAAAAATTATTTATTTTTACTTCAGATACTTAAAAACTGCAAGAATAGATAGAAACCACTACAGCTGATATTTATATTACCTCTTTTAATAAAAATAATCCCTAGTAAAAAAATTAAAAAATCATCGTGAGTTGAAGCGAATTTCTGTACCATCTATTGTGAAAGTGTTTATTTTCAAACAAAGAAAACTTGTCGGAAAAGATGTAAGCACATTAAGTGTTCAGCACTTAAATTCTTCAACAATTTGCGGACTTAAAATTAGTTAGTTTTGAAAGTTAAACTCAAATCTGTGGAAACTGATGGGATTACAAATTCAAAAAAGAATATTGTAAACGGTAAAGAAAGGAAGGCAATTTTCATTTGAGGGTTAATTTATTCATGTATAAGTCAGTGAATGAAGTCCCATATAATTTGTGTAATTTACACACAAAATTAAAATATTTATTCATTATTCATGTTAAGATGAAAGTGAGGAAGTATATTTCAACAATGAAAACATTGGAAAATGTATTTTTTCATTTGTAAATTGTCTTTTATGAATGAAAAATATTTAATATTGGTCCAATTTTAACAGAAAGCTTTAAATTTTAATCCAGTTGAAAGAAAATGAAACTAATTTTATTTCAGAATTTTGCTTTTAAATATTTTTTTTATATATGTTTACTAATATATAAAAAGTAGTTATTATGAAGTTTTTGTAGCTTAATGTCATTTTAACATATTCATTAACTAAAACATCCACTTTGTTTCTACTTTTACAATTTTAATAGAAGAAACTTTTTAACTTGCTAAAAATTCAATTAGATATACCCCACATTTTTCATCATAGTATTATATATACATATTTCTCTTTATATATTTACCTCATTAAATATAATTTTTCACCAGCAAATAACAGGAATTAACACATTACTTTACTTCATATTTTAAGATAATTTTAGAATTTTTTACTATTATTCATTTGATTATTCTTATTATTCTTATATCATTTTGTTGAAAAGTGAAAAGTAAATGATTTTTTACCATTCTCTGAAAAAAATTATGTGTATTTGAAAAATGATTTTATTTTATAAGAATACCATTTGTGAGCTATTATAGAAAACCAGAATAGCTATTTCTCTTTATGAAATAACTGAGTTAAATTAATTGAAGAAGGAAGTTTCTTTTATTCTAGTGTATCTTGACATTTCAATAGACCTTGACTTACACAATGTAAAACATTGTGATTTAGTAAGCAATAATAGGTATAAAATCCTAAGTAACATGAAGAATGAAAATAATTAATTTGAATTTAAGTGAAATAAATAATTAATATGAAAATGTCAACCACAAACAATGCATTTAAATGCAATCAGTTAGAAGGATATGCAGAATATAAGCATTCACCAAAAAAGGACAAAGAAAAGAGGCTCCATACCTAATTTTCATTAATACTAAAAAGAATTAAATCTGCATTGACAATAGTCATCAGCTTTTGCAAGCAAATCCTTTTTCATTCTTTAAGTATAAGTGATTACAGTAAATAAGTAGTTTTATCAAAAAGGTCAATAGGTATTTAATTTCTACTATTGTGTACATTTCTCCATTACAAGTACACAGAATAAACAGTTAAAACCATAAAATTTATAAGTTGCTCAATAAATGATTGTAATGATTCTTAACCCTAAAAGTAATATTCGCACATCAAATATTTTTTATATGAAACATGTCCACTGTGGAATCTCTTGCATTTGAACATTATGGTATTCTTTTAGGAAAACAAGATAAAGGCAAATTTTTGATTTTTGTTAATTTTAACCAATAGTTAAAAATATAATAATATTAATATGCAATAATATTAAAATATAATAATACAAACAAATAGGCTCATACATTATTTAAAATCTTTTAGCCAGTAAAATAAATTCAATAATAATTATGTCCTTGCATTCTGCAAGGCTTAGTAATTTTATTAAACAAAAGATCTTCCTTTGCCAGTAATAAACTGCTAAACATGCTACTAGTTAAAAAGAGTTTTACTGGAAATTTATTTAGAGTGGTAGTATAAATGAAAGCCAAAATAGTATAATTTTGTGCGACACATTTGAGCTGACTCTAAATAATACTTTAAATAAAAAAAACTCAAAATAATTTCTTATACCATTAGTGGTATTATTTATTATTTTATGCTAATGAGAGAGAGATACTATTACAACACATTTCAACAAAATTTTTAACACTCAATAATGAAGAATGCTTTTTGCAGGGGTATCAGTCATTATTGTTCTGCCAATAGATTAACATAACATAATACACATTTTTAAACATTTTGATATTCTACAGTAAAGGTGTATTAAACTCACAGCATTTGAGCTCTTTTGATATTTTTCAGCAAATCTTAAATTTAAGTTACTAGGATGTCAGTTTAAAAGGGCAGCCTTAGGATTGAATGCTCAGATTTTAATTTAAAAGTGAATAACATTTTATAAAACAATATGGAATTTGGTCAAAAACAAAATCAATCAAGCATTTTAAATAAATTTATGGAATTGAAATAAATAAATAAATCAAAATCATCAATTTACTTTTTGACAAATTTTTAATGGTATACTGAGTTAATACCAGACAATTATTCAAGATTTTATTAAACTGTGGAGAAAGTAGTAGCATTAGCTTTAAAAAATGTAACAGAACATGGGCAAAAGACCTATTTTCTTTAAAGATAGACTTTGTATGTATGAATATGTGCAATCTTTACAGCCAAATTTTTGTTTAATTTGGTTGCCATTCAATGGTATATTAGCAATGATCAATTTTTGTGTGTGAAGCGTAATCCAAACAGCCCTTTTATCGTGAACTACCAAATTAACCCATATTGTACAGACACCTATATTCTGAGCCAACTATCAACAAGCATGCAAAAAATAGAAATTAAAACCCATAAACTATTGAAATGAATGCTAAAGAAATAATGATTCAGTTGCCGTTTAGATTCAATCTCAAATTGTGTTTCACAATTCAACAAATATTGGATAAGGTAAAATAACAGATACTGGTTCTTGGATAAGAGACAGATGTAAAAAAATAACAGCAATGGATTCAGACAAATGAATGCAAGATCAGGCTGCCCTGATGTAATTTATAACAATGAATTCTTGTCATTATTAAAGTAAATACATGTCATCTTGCTTTGTAATACAAAAAAACAAAACAATTCATGCAATATTTACAAATTATATGATGGAGGCATAGAATTTTAGCCTTTTCATGACCGTGTAAAAGTAGTTTATGTATAATTTTTTAAAGTTTCTGTTATGATGCTATTTCATTTAAAAAAATGTTATTTAAAAGCTAAAGCCTATTAAAAATTTAAATTAAATATAAATCAATTTCTGATTAAAAATTAATCAAGTAAATAAAGAAAAATTATCTCACCCCCTTTTTTCTTAGTTTGCAGAGATTTTGACTTTGAATCTGAAGCTTCTATTTGAAGATTCTCTGTTTTTTCAGATTTTCCTTTAGAGCCTTTACCTCTCGGTCTCCCTAGGAGATTTTAAAAGTATAAAATCTATCAGGTTAACCATTTTCAGTTATTTTAACTTACATTTACTTTAAGGAGGAAGGAAAATTATTTTTACATAATAGTATGAGTTTTAGTAAAATTTAAGTTTGAAAAAAAAAGGAGTTGAAAGAGAAAAATAATTGACACTTCCTACATTTACAGCTACATGTAGAAAAATATATATAAAAAATTTTGTATATAAATAATATTTATTGAAAAATTTGCAAAAACATACTTTGTGTATTATGCATAACATAAATAAACATTATCCAATATAGCAGATAATTTTACATAAAATCTGTTTATTCATCAGTGCCAACCTAAGATCAAATTATAAACAGAATTCAAAGTATCAGTTTGAAGAAACAAAACAGTTCAAAAAACAAAAAAAGACAACTCTAAAAATTGTCTTCATATTTCAGCACTTTAATCAAACTGGAAAGTTTGAATGGATATTAACTATGGATTTAAATGAATGTTTTCATAATCTAACCAAATGATATACAAAATCTTGTGAATTGCCAAATATTTTAATTTAATAACTTACAAAATATTAAAGATACAATTAAATGAATAAGAATCTTTAGACAGTTTCAAAAATTGTATGGCTCATAACAATGAACTTCTAGATGTGGACATTTCCTGATACAGAGAATTTAAAGACAATAGTTGATTTCCTGAAAAATATGAGTATTGGTTTTGAGTGTGGTTATAATTCTCACCAATAGCTAACAGATTCCTTCTGAAAGCAATGCCCTTTACAGGTCTCCAACAAAATACCTCCTGCAGTACTATCTAATGTGGAGATTAAAAAGTTGACCACAATATATTTTTGAGAAATAATCATCGCACACAATTAAAAATTATAATACAATCTTATTAATTGGGTGCAATTACTAAGACACAAAGAAAATATATACTACAAAAAAACCATATAAATGCAACAAATAAATCATGTATGGAAATTTTCCACGGTATAGAAATTTATGAACTATTTTATGGATAAATGCCTGAGAGAGAGAGAGTACTATTTTATCTTCAGTATTTTTTGTTTTATTAACATTATAATATTTCAGACATTTTATCGATAGACCATGTTGCTTTTAAAAAGTTGATTTTGAGGAAATTAAATTTAAATTTTCAATAACATGAGTTGTCTTGAAATGAGAAATTCTCTCAAACCAGCAAACATATTTTGAATTTACATTATAAACACAACGATTCATAAATACATTAAAAAATTAAACTCTTATTTTCATAATTAGTCCTATCAAAATGGGACGTATGAAGTTGAAATATAAGGTTTTAAAAGAAAATATCATTAAATGTTAGCATATTGAAGAAATTATACATTTAAAAGTCATTATTATAATTAAAAATATTAGTACACATAGTCTCTAGAAATTTCAGTGCATCAATTTAATATTTGTTTACTTTCAATTAATTTTTCAATCGTAAAGGTTTATTTTAATGAGGAAATTTTTGTCAGTGCCTTTATTTTAACACTAAAGCTTTTAGAAAAAGTTAAGGGAGAAAAACAAATATTAATCTATCATAAAAATGAATTACAATGTAAAGATAAGTAGATGAATACTCAAAAAATAGAGGCTAATTTAAAATCTTTATGTGGTAAAATGCAAGCTTTTAACTTGAATTCCGAGTTAAAAAGTAATTATTAAGAAGTAATTTATAAATTTAATGCTGGAATAATTGTTAACTATCAACAAAGTATTTCATATCAACTGTATTGAAAGTTAACAATTGTTCCAGAATTAAATTTATAAACATTAATTAATAGAAAATCAAACTCAAAGGCATATTTTAATTTAAAATAAAGCATTTTAAATTAGACATAACTGATGGGATACATAACCAACAACAAAATTTACAGAATAAAAAAGAAAATTTATTGAGACCATCTTCAAATGAAGTTTCATTTATTTTCAAAGTTGTATTCACAGAAATGAAAATTTTTAATTACTGTTGATTCCAACACATATTTGATTTCATATTACATTTAGAAAATATAAATCAAATTTATCATCATATGAGCAGGATACACTTTATATTTTAAGAGGCTGAATAATCTTCTAAGAATATGTTTTGGAACTAATTGGAATTCTCAATAACATAAATACAAATTCTCACTAAGTTTTCAGTTATTTAAAGATAAAATTTTCCCATAATCACTAAATCTTTTGGATATTTAAGTAAATAAAAAAAGTTAAAAACATAAACTAAACAAATTTATAAAATTAGGGGAAAATATTCTTAATTAAGAAATTTCTTAACTAATATAAGATGCATGATTTGAGCTTAAACTATTTCACTAAAATTAACTCAATTTAATTGCAAATTAAACATTAAATCAAACATTAGGTTAATCATAATTGTTTTTCTATGACATTGTATACTAGATTGAAATTTTTATAAAGAAAATTTAAGCATATCTATGTGATGAATATTTTGAAAAACTTATTAGAATAAAAAACTGTGGTGATTTTTTAGAATATCATCATTATAATGTGCGATTATTAGGCTAATATATAAAATTCGTAAGCTTAATAAAATATTTGCTATTAAAATGTTTATTTTAAATGGTAGTTTTATACATTAAAATTTTTCCAACAAATTGATAAAAATTACTTTTTGCAAAAGTAAAATAATTCATACAGAATAGACCTAATAGTTGAATAATAGTTATTTATTTCCAATGGCTTTGAGGAAATGTTTGATATTTATATTTTTCCAATAATAAATATGAAAAATGCATTTGCTCAAAGCTTATCAAGAGGAGTCTTAACACCAGAACAAAATCTTACCATCCACTATAAAGCTTAAAAGTGTTTAATTTTGAGTTGTTACACTGCATGAATATTGAATATAAACATATATGTTTGTGTTCTTAAAAAATACTGTTACACAATGAGAAATAGAGCATATTCAATAATTTCATAGACAAATGCAGCTCAAAAACAAAACAAAGAAAATTTAACTAAGCAAATAGTTTTTTATTACTATAAAATACAAAAATTAATACATTAAAATATAAATTTATTTATTAAGATAATATTATGTAATAAATTTTTTCAACATTACTTGAATATAGTAATAAACATACGATAAAAACTGAAAAATCATTAGGCACGATGTTAGTTTATACAAACCAGGAAAAAAGTAAAAACTTACAAAGAGAGGATAAAACATTTTAAGGCATTTCTAATATTTTTACATTAGGAAATAAAAAAAAATCAGAGTGAATTCAATGATATCAATGTTGGTAAAATGCAAATTTAATGAAAAGCATAAAAAATAGAAAAAATTCTTAAATGTTGAAAGAAATATAAAACTGTTATATTCTTTATAATTACATTTTGTGGAAAAATTTTATTTAAAAGTACTGACTTTTTTAGACATAACTACTTAGTTAAAACTTAATATAAAAACATTTCAGTTTTAAATTTATACAAAATTAGAATTTTAAAAATTATTTTTCTATAAAACTGTAACCAAGAATACCATAACAAAGTATATTATTTTTTAATATAGAACTAAAATTATTAAAAGAACTTATTTCTTTAACAGTTTTATAGCACACTAAATCAAAAGTGAATTTTTTTGTTTGAAGTTTTTTATAAATGCAATGATTGCACAAACAAGTGATAATTAAAAATACAGAAAAGATAATCATAATGAATCAGTCAATTTTCTATTCTAAACTTTTTATTCCTTTAGTAATTTCCAACTGTTTTTCTCTTCCTTCACATTACTGGATCTGCATAAAATATTAAATTGGTATATAGAAGATACACGATTATTCTCTTCTGCATGTTCAACTGAAAACTTTGATATCCTTTTCTGAATATTTAATTCTATATTTCAGTTTCTCTGTCATTAGTAGTTGGATTTTTTCCTTTTCTTATTTTGTAACAGTAATATATGTGATCTTCCGAAAATGTCATAGTGTAACAGTGCATCACATTTTTAACATTGGTGTCATGAATATTTTTATTAGTTTAATTAATTTAATCATATATAATTTGCAGTGCAACATACAAGAGACTCTTCATATTCTTAACTTTTAGTTTTCTGTTAATACTGAAACTTTTTTATATGTTATTTGCTAATATGATTGAGTAATAACATAACTACTTTGTGTATATATATATATATATATATATATATATATATATATATATATATATATAT